>NC_069438.1:19330498-19437998 GCF_026875155.1 Cherax quadricarinatus
CCGCGCAGTATTTTATATGTCGTTATCATGTCTCCCCTGACCCTCCTGGCCTCCAGTGTCGTCAGGCCGATTTCCCTCAACCTTTCTTCGTAGGACAATCCCCGTAGCTCTGGGACTAGTCTTGTTGCAAACCTTTGCACTTTCTCTAATTTCTTGACGTGCTTGACTAGGTTTGGTTCCCAAACTGGTGCTGCATACTCCAGTATGGGCCTGACGTAAATAGTATACAGAGTCTTAAACGAATCCTTACTGAGGTATCGGAACGCTATCCGTAGGTTTGCCAGGCGCCCATATGCTGCAGCAGTTATCTGATTGATGTGTGCCTCGGGAGATATGCTCGGTGTTATACTCACCCCCAGATCTTTTTCCTTGAGTGAGGTTTGCAGACTTTGGTCATCTAAACTATATTGTCTGTGGTCTTCTTTGCCCTTCCCCAATCTTCATGACTTTGCATTTGGCAGGGTTAAACTCAAGGAGCCAGTTGCTGGACCAGGCTTGTAGCCTGTCCAGGTCTCTTTGTAGTCCTGCCTGATCCTCATCCGATTTGATTCTTCTCATTAACTTCACATCGTCCGCAAGCAAGGACACTTCTGAGTCTATCCCTTCCGTTATGTCATTCACATATACTAAGAACAGCACAGGTCCTACGACTGACCCGTGTGGAACCCCGCTTGTCACAGGCGCCCACTCTGACACCTCGTCACGTACCATGACTCCTTGTTGCCTCCCTGTCAGGTATTCTCTGATCCATTGCAGTGCCTTTCCTGTTATGTGTGCCTGATCCTCTAGCTTTTGCAGTAACCTCTTGTGAGGAACTGTGTCGAAGGCCTTCTTGCAGTCCAAAAAAATGCAGTCGATCCACCCCTTTCTCTCTTGTCTTACTTCTGTCACCTTGTCATAAAACTCTAGTAGGTTTGTGACACAGGATTTTCCCTCCCTGAAACCATGCTGGTTGCCAATTGTACACTTGTTTCTTTCCAGGTGCTCCACCACTCTCCTCCTGATGATCTTCTCCATTACCTTGCATACTATACACGTTAGTGATACAGGTCTGTAGTTTAGTGCCTTATGTCTGTCTCCCTTTTTAAAAATTGGGACTACATTTGCCATCTTCCATACCTCGGGGAGTTGCCCAGTTTCAAATGATGTGTTGAAGATCTTTGTTAACTGTACACACAATACCTCTGCTCCCTCTTTAAGGACCCACGGAGAGATGTCTGGTCCCACCGCCTTTGAGGTGTCAAGTTCGCATAGCAGCTTCTCCACCTCCTCCTTGGTTATAGGTACCTCATCCAGCACTTGCTGGTGCACCCCCCTGCTCTGATTTCCTGGAGTCCTACTGGTTTCCACTGTAAATACTTCTTTAAATCTCGTGTTGAGCTCCTGACATACCTCCCGGTCGTTTCTTGTGAATTCCCCATCACCCTTCCTCAGTCTGATTACCTGGTCCTTGACTGTTGTTTTCCTCCTGATGTGGCTGTACAACAGCTTCGGGTCAGTCTTGACTTTCGATGCTGTCATTTTCGTATTGTCTCTGAGCCTCCCTTCTTATCTGTGCATATTCGTTTCTGGCTCTTCGGCTAATCTCTTTGTCCTGAGTTCTCTGTCTTCTGTACCTTTTCCATTCTCTAGTACACCTAGTTTTTGCCTCCCTACACCTTTGGGTGAACCAAGGACTCGTTCTGTTCTTCCCATTATTTCTGTTTCCCTTGGGAACAAACCTCTCCTCTGCCTCCTTGCATTTTGTTGCCACATAGTCGATCATTTCTTGTACTGGTTTTCCTGTCAGTTCCCTCTCCCACTGAATGTCTTGAAAGAAGTTCCTCAAGCCTGAGTAGTTCCCCCTTTTGTAGTTTGGTTTTTCCCACCCTATTCCTGCTGCTCTCTCCACTTGGAGCTCAACTATGTAGTCGAAGCACAGAACCACATGATCACTAGCCCCCAGGGGCCTTTCATACATGATATCCTCGATGTCAGAACTACTCAAGGTGAATACAAGGTCCAGTCTTACTGGTTCATCCTCTCCTCTCTCTCTCTGGTAGTGTCTCTAACATGTTGATGCATGAGGTTTTCCAGTACCACATCCATCATCTTGGCTCTCCATGTTTCGAGACCCCCATGGGGCTCCAGGTCTTCCCAGTCAATCTCCTTGTGATTGAAATCACCCATAACTAGTAACTTTGCTCCCCCCATGTGTGCTCTCCTGGCCACCTCGGCTAGTGTGTCGACCATTGCTCTGTTGCTCTCATCGTATTCTTCTCTTGGCCTCCTGCAGTTCTGTGGTGGGTTGTACATTACTGCAATTATCACCTTATGTCCCTCAGACAGGATTGTTCCTACTAAGTAGTCCCTATCGCCCGTGCCATCCATTCCTTCCATTTTCTCAAACCCCCACTGGTTTTTAATGAGCAGTGCAACTCCTCCTCCCCCTCTTGTCCCTCTGTCTTTCCTGAGGATTTGATATCCGGATGGAAAGATTGAATCTGTTATTATTCTGGTGAGTTTTGTTTCTGTGAGTGCTATTATGTCTGGGGATGTCTCTTTGATTCTTTCGTGCCACTCCTCATACTTGTTTGTTATTCCATCTGCATTTGTATACCACACCTTCAACTTCTTTTCTAAGACTGTGGTCTGGGAAGTATATTGGGGTTGGGGAAGTGGGAGACCTGGTAAGGAACTATGGGTTGTTGCTGTGGGGGTGAAGTTTGTAATGTAGTGGGTGGGGGCATTGGATGTGGCATGGGTGTTTTGGTTTAGTGTTTTTGGTTGCACTGGGGTTGACCTGGTTGGGAGGCTTCTATAGAAAGTTGTGAGGGAGGCTGTATTAGATCTTCTTCCTGGGTCTGGGATCTCCTGTCTGTCTTCTCCATCCCCTCTCTTTCCTCCTTTCGCCTTTGTACCATCTCTCTCAGTTTCTTCCTTTCTTCTTGTGTTCTGTCGCGGTCGAGATACACCCTCCTGTATGCCGTCATGTCCCTTAATCGTGCTTTCTCCTGCAGTATCCTGGTCCGAGTCGCTTCTGCCTTGAAGGTCACTCTCACTGGCCGGGTTCTTTTTTTTACAAACCCCCTTATTCTCCGAAAATTTTCCAGCTGGGTCATATCGTCTTCTCCTATTGCTTTCATGATGCTTTCAATTGCTTTTTTTCCCCTTGTTTTCTTGCTTCATATGTTTCATATGTGTGTGTGTGTCTGTGTGTGTGTCTGTGTGTGTCTGTGTGTGTCTGTGTGTGTACGGGGAGGGTGTTACGGGAGTCAACGCCCCAGCGTCCCTGTCCATTACCAGGCCTCTTGGTGGATCAGGGAATGATCAACCAGGCTGTTATTGCTGGCTCACGTAAACAGACGTATGGCTCAATACGCACAGAAGATACTCTCTCTTCCCTGCGACGGGTGACTGGGGATCAAGCCTTCACTTCTTTACACATGTGACGTCACGGTCATACACAAGTGACGTCACGGGTATACACAAGTGACGTCACGGTCATACACAAGTGACGTCACGGGTATACACACGCCCGATCAATCCTCATTTGCATATTTGCATAAGTAAATGTATTACACGTCCAATATGGCGTCGAATTACGCCAAGAGATTTCTGGATATAAATGAAGTCTTGCTTGGTCCAGATGTGTGGTGGACCAGTTGTGTGGTGGACCAGGTGTGTGGTGGTCCAGGTGTGTGGTGGACCAGGTGTGTGGTGGACCAGGTGTGTGGTGGACCAGGTGTGTGGTGGTCCAGGTGTGTGGTGGACAAGGTGTGTGGTGGACCAAGTGTGTGGTGGTCCAGGCGTGTGGTGGACCAGGTGTGTGGTGGTCTAGGTGTGTGGTGGTATAGGTGTGTGGTGGTCTAGGTGTGTGGTGGACCAAGAGTCGTGGAGGACCAGGTGTCTGGTGGTAAAGGTGTGTGGTGGACCAGGTGTGTGGTGGACCAGGTGTGTGGTGGACCAAGTGTGTGGTGGTCCATTTGTGTGGTGGACCATTTGTGTGGTGGACCATTTGTGTGGTGGTCCAGGTGTGTGGTTTACCAGGTGTGTGATGGTCCAAGTGTGTGGTGGTCCAGGTGTGTGGTGGACCATTTGTGTGGTGGACCATTTGTGTGGTGGACCATTTGTGTGGTGGTCCAGGTGTGTGATGGTCCAAGTTTGTGGTGGACCAGGTGTGAGATGGTCCAGGTGTGTGGTGGATCAGGTGTGTGGTGGATCAGGTGTGTGGTGGACCAGGTGTGTGGTGAACCAGGTGTGTGGTGGACCAGGTGTGTGGTAGACAAGGTGTGTGATGGTCCAGGTGTGTGGTGAACCAGGTGTGTGGTGGACCAGGTGTGTGGTAGACAACGTGTGTGATGGTCCAGGTGTATGGTGAACCAGGTGTGTGGTGGACCAGGTGTGTGGTGGACCAAGTGTGTGGTGGTACAGGTGTGTGGTGGACCAGGTGTGTGGTGGATCCGGTGTGTGGTGGACCCGGTGTGTGGTGGTCCAAGTGTGTGTGGTGGACCAGGTGTGCGGTAGACAAGATGTGTGATGGTCCAGGGGTGTGGTGAACCAGGTGTGTGGTGGACCAGGTGTGTGGTGGACCAAGTGTGTAGTGGTCCAGGTGTGGGGTGGACCAGGTGTGTGGTGGACCAGGTGTGTGGTGAACCAGGTGTGTGGTGGTCCAGGTGTGGTGTGGACCAGGTGTGTGTGTGGTGGCCCAGGTGTGTGGTGGTCCAGGTGTGTGGTGGACCAGGTGTGTGGTGAACCAGGTGTGTGGTGGTCCAGGTGTGGTGTGGACCAGGTGTGTGTGTGGTGGATCAGGTGTGTGGTGGACCCGGTGTGTGGTGGACCCGGTGTGTGGTGGACCCGGTGTGTGGTGGTCCAGGTGTGTGGTGGACCAGATGTGTGGTGGTCCAGGTGTGTGGTGGACCAGGTGTGTGGTGGACCAGGTGTGTGGTGAACCAGGTGTGTGGTGGATCAGGTGTGTGGTGGATCAGTGTGTGTGGTGGACCCGGTGTGTGGTGGACCAGGTGTGTGATGGTCCAGGTGTGTGGTGGTCCAGGTGTGTGGTAGACAAGGTGTGTGATGGTCCAGGTGTGTGGTGGACCAGGTGTGTGGTGAACCAGGTGTGTGGTGGACCAGGTGTGTGGTGGACCAGGTGTGTGGTGGACCAGGTGTGTGGTGGACCAGGTGTGTGGTGGACCAAGTGTGTGGTGAACCAGGTGTGTGGTGGACCAGGTGTGTGATGGACCAGGTGTGTGGTGGTCCAGGTGTGGTGTGGACCAGGTGTGTGTGTGGTGGTCCAGGTGTGTGGTGGACGAGGTGTGTGGTGGTCCAGGTGTGTGGTGGACCCGGTGTGTGGTGGACCCGGTGTGTGGTGGACCCGGTGTGTGGTGGTCCAGGTGAGTGGTGGACCAGGTGTGCGGTAGACAAGGTGTGTGATGGTCCAGGTGTGTGGTGGACCAGGTGTGTGGTGGACCAGGTGTGTGGTGGACCAGGTGTGTGGTGGACCAGGTGTGTGGTGGACCAGGTGTGTGGTGGACCAAGTGTGTGATGGACCAGGTGTGTGGTGGTCCAGGTGTGGTGTGGACCAGGTGTGTGTGTGGTGGTCCAGGTGTGTGGTGGACGAGGTGTGTGGTGGTCCAGGTGTGTGGTGGTCCAGGTGTGTGGTGGTCCAGGTGTGTGGTGGTCCAGGTGTGTGGTGGTCCAGGTGTGTGGTGGACCAGGTGTGTGGTGGACCAGGTGTGTGGTGGACCAGGTGTGTGGTGGACCAGGTGTGTGGTAGACCAGGTGTGTGGTGGACCAGGTGTGTGTGGTAGACCAGGTGTGTGGTGGACCAGGTGTGTGTGGTAGACCACGTATGTGGTGGACCAGGTGTGTGGTGGTGGACCAGGTGTGTGGTGGACCATGTGTGTGGTGGACCATGTGTGTGGTGGACCATGTGTGTGGTGGACCAGGTGTGTGGTGGACCAGGTGTGTGGTGGACCAGGTGTGTTGTGAGCCAGGTGTGTGGTGAGCCAGGTGTGTGGTGAGCCAGGTGTGTGGTGAGCCAGGCGTGTGGTGAGCCAGGCGTGTGGTGAGCCAGGCGTGTGGTGAGCCAGGCGTGTGGTGAGCCAGGCGTGTGGTGGACCAGGTGTGTGTGGTGAATCAGGTGTGTGTGGTGAATCAGGTGCGTGTGGTGAATCAGGTGTGTGTGGTGAATCAGGTGTGTGTGGTGAATCAGGTGTGTGTGGTGAACCAGGTGTGTGTGGTGAGCCAGGTGTGTGTGGTGAGCCAGGTGTGTGTGGTGAGCCAGGTGTGTGTGGTGAGCCAGGTGTGTGTGGTGAGCCAGGTGTGTGTGGTGAGCCAGGTGTGTGTGGTGAGCCAGGTGTGTGTGGTGAGCCAGGTGTGTGTGGTGAGCCAGGTGTGTGTGGTGAGCCAGGTGTGTGTGGTGAGCCAGGTGTGTGTGGTGAACCAGGTGTGTGTGGTGAACCAGGTGTGTGTGGTGAACCAGGTGTGTGTGGTGAACCAGGTGTGTGTGGTGAACCAGGTGTGTGTGGTGAACCAGGTGTGTGTGGTGAACCAGGTGTGTGTGGTGAACCAGGTGTGTGTGGTGAACCAGGTGTGTGGTGAACCAGGTGTGTGGTATCGTGATCCAAGGTGGCTTGTGTTAGGTTATTTGCAATTTAATCATTACATCGCTAGTTTAAAAAAATCATTTGTGAGGTATGATGCTAGGAGAAACTGGTCTGTAATTTTTATCTAGTACTGTACTGGTCCATGGTAGGCAGGTCTAACTCACAACAACATCCCCACCCACACCCAGACATGTACCTAAGTTATGTTTATAGCTAAAGAAGGTTTGAGCTTCAACAGTGCTCTTTCTTAGACGAAGCTCTCCTGAGCCTGGTATCTACAGGTGTTACCAGTTGCTGTGTCAGCTGAAGCAGGTGCTGTGTCAGCTGAAGCAGGTGCTGTGTCAGATGAAGCAGATGCTGTGTCAGCTGAAGCAGGTGCTGTGCCAGCTGAAGCAGGTGTTGAGTCAGCTGAAGCAGGTGTTGAGTGAGCTGAAGCAGGTGCTGTGTCAGCTGTAGCAGGTGCTGTGTCAGCTGAAGCAGGTGTTGTCAGCTGAAGCAGGTGTTGTGTCAGCTGAAGCAGGTGCTGTGTCAGCTGAAGCAGGTGCTGTGTCAGCTGAAGTAGATGTTGTGTCAGCTAAAGCAGGTGCTGTGTCAGCCAAATCAGGTGTTGTGTGACAATCTGGAGAAACAATCTGGAGTAACAATCTGGAGTAACAATCTGGAGTAACAATCTGGAGTAACAATCTGGAAGTAACAATCTGGAGTAAACAATCTGGAGTAACAATCTGGAGTAACAATCTGGAGTAACAATCTGGAGTAACAATCTGGAGTAACAATCTGGAGTAACAATCTGGAGTAACAATCTGGAGTAACAATCTGGAGTAACAATCTGGGGTAACGAGCTGGGGTAGTAAGCTGGGGTAGTAAGCTGGGTAATAATAAGGTGGGGTAGTAAGCTGGGGTAATAAGCTGGGGTAGTAAGCTGGGGTAATAAGCTGGGTAGTAAGCTGGGGTAATAAGCTGGGGTAGTAAGCTGGGGTAGTAAGCTGGGGCAATAAGCTGGGGTAGTAAGCTGGGGTAGTAAGCTGGGGTAATACGCTGGGGTAGTAAGCTGGGGTAATAAGCTGGGGTAGTAAGCTGGGGTAATAAGCTGGGTAGTAAGGTGGGGTAGTAAGGTGGGGTAGTAAGGTGGGGGTAGTAAGGTGGGGTAGTAAGGTGGGGTAGTGAGCTGGGGTAATGAGCTGGGGTAGTAAGGTGGGGTAGTAAGGTGTGGTAGTAAGGTGGGGTGGTAAGGTGGGGTAGTAAGGTGGGGTAGTAAGGTGGGGTAGTAAGGGTGGGGTAAGTAAGGTGGGGTAGTAAGCTGGGGTAGTAAGCTGGGGTAATGTTTATTTCAACAGAACTGAAGAAAAACTTTGACTTCCTCCTCAGCCTCTCCTCCATCATCTCCCTCCACTCCTCCTCCATCTCCCTCCACTCCTCCTCCATCTCCCTCCACTCCTCCTCCATCTCCCTCCACTTCCTCCTCCATCTCCCTCCACTCCTCCTCCATCTCCCTCCACTCCTCCTCCATCTCCCTCCACTCCTCCATCTTCCTCCACTCCTCCTCCATCTCCCTCCACTCCTCCTCCATCTCCCTCCACTCCTCCTCCATCTCCCTCCACTCCTCCATCTTCCTCCACTCCTCCATCTCCCTCCACTCCTCCATCTCCCTCCACTCCTCCATCATCTCCCTCCACTCCTCCATCATCTCCCTCCACTCCTCCATCTCCCTCCACTCCATCATCTCCCTCCACTCCATCATCTCCCTCCACTCCATCTCCCTCCACTCCTCCATCATCTCCCTCCACTCCTCCTCCATCTCCCTCCACTCCTCCTCCATCTCCCTCCACTCCTCCTCCATCTCCCTCCACTCCTCCTCCATCTTCCTCCACTCCTCCATCTCCCTCCACTCCTCCATCTCCCTCCACTCCTCCATCATCTCCCACTCCTCCATCTCCCTCCACTCCTCCATCATCTCCCTCCACTCCTCCATCTCCCTCCACTCCTCCATCATCTCCCACTCCTCCATCTCCCTCCACTCCTCCATCATCTCCCTCCACTCCCCCACCACCTCCTCCAGTGAGAAGACTGGAGGAGGCTGGTCACCTCAGGCTACCCTGGGAGTAATAAAGATCACTGACAGAGAATTGTTCATCGTGTGCAAGAATTCTCTCTCTCTCTCTCTCTCTCTCCTCTCTCTTCTCTCTCTTCTCTCTCTCTCTCTCTCTCTCTATCTATTTATCTATCACACACACACACACACACACACACACACACACACATATATATATATATATATATATATATATATATATATATATATATATATATATATATATATTATATATATATATATATATTCTGTAGTAGGTTGGTAGACAGCAACCACCCAGGGAAGTACTACCGTCCTGCCAGATGACTGTGAAACCAAAACCTGTAACTGTTTGCATGATGGTAGGATTGCTGGTTTCTTTTTCTGTCTCATAAACACGCTAAGATAACAGGGATATCTTGCTAACTCCTACTTACACTTTGGTCACACTCACAGACACGCACATGCATATATATATATACATACATCTAGGTTTTTTCTCCTTTTTCTAAATAGCTCTTGTTCTTTTTTATTTCTTCTATTGTCCATGGGGAAGTGGAAAAGAATCTTTCCTCCGTAAGCCATGCGTGTCGTATGAGGCGACTAAAATGCCGGGAGCAATGGGCTAGTAACCCCTTCTCCTGTATACAATTACTAAAAAAAGAGAAGAAGAAAAACTTTATAAAACTGGGTTGCTTAAATGTGCGTGGATGTAGTGCGGATGACAAGAAACAGATGATTGCTGATGTTATGAATGAAAAGAAGTTGGATGTCCTGGCCCTAAGCGAAACAAAGCTGAAGGGGGTAGGAGAGTTTCAGTGGGGGGAAATAAATGGGATTAAATCTGGAGTATCTGAGAGAGTTAGAGCAAAGGAAGGGGTAGCAGTAATGTTAAATGATCAGTTATGGAAGGAGAAAAGAGAAATATGAATGTGTAAATTCAAGAATTATGTGGATTAAAGTAAAGGTTGGATGCGAGAAGTGGGTCATAATAAGCGTGTATGCACCTGGAGAAGAGAGGAATGCAGAGGAGAGAGAGAGATTTTGGGAGATGTTAAGTGAATGTATAGAGCCTTTGAACCAAGTGAGAGAGTAATTGTGGTATGGGGACTTGAATGCTAAAGTAGGAGAAACTTTTAGAGAGGGTGTGGTAGGTAAGTTTGGGGTGCCAGGTGTAAATGATAATGGGAGCCCTTTGATTGAACTTTGTATAGAAAGGGGTTTAGTTATAGGTAATACATATTTTAAGAAAAAGAGGATAAATAATATACACGATATGATGTAGGGCGAAATGACAGTAGTTTTGTTGGATTATGTATTGGTAGATAAAAGACTGTTGAGTAGACTTCAGGATGTACATGTTTATAGAGGGGCCACAGATATATCAGATCACTTTCTAGTTGTAGCTACACTGAGAGTAAAAGGTAGATGGGATACAAGGAGAATAGAAGCATCAGGAAGAGAGAGGTGAAGGTTTATAAACTAAAAGAGGAGGCAGTTTAGGGTAAGATATAAACAGCTATTGGAGGATAGATGGGCTAATGAGAGCATAGGCAAGGGGGGTCGAAGAGGTATGGGGTAGGTTTAAAAATGTGGGTGTTAGAGTGTTCAGCAGAAGTTTGTGGTTACAGGAAAGTGGGGTGCAGGAGGGAAGAGGAGCGATGGTGGAATGATGATGTAGAGAGAGTAGTAAGGGAGAAAAAGTTAGCATATGAGAAGTTTTTACAAAGTAGAAGTGATGCAAGGAGGGAAGAGTATATGGAGAAAAAGAGAGAGGTTAAGAGAGTGGTGAAGCAATGTAAAAAGAGAGCAAATGAGAGAGTGGGTGAGATGTATCAACAAATTTTGTTGAAAAATAAGAAAAAGTTTTGGAGTGAGATTAACAAGTTAAGAAAGCCTAGAGAACAAATTGATTTGTCAGTTAAAAATGGGAGAGGAGAGTTATTAAATGGAGAGTTAGAGGTATTGGGAAGATGGAAGGAATATTTTGAGGAATTGTTAAATGTTGATGAAGATAGGGAAGCTGTGATTTCGTGTATAGGGCAAGGAGGAATAACATCTTGTAGGAGTGAGGAAGAGCCAGTTGTGAGTGTGGGGGAAGTTCGTGAGGCAGTAGGTAAAATGAAAGGGGGTAAGCAGCCGGGATTGATGGGATAAAGATAGAAATGTTAAAAGCAGGTGGGGATATAGTTTT
The DNA here is from genome assembly GCF_026875155.1 of Cherax quadricarinatus. Classification (NCBI taxonomy): domain Eukaryota; kingdom Metazoa; phylum Arthropoda; class Malacostraca; order Decapoda; family Parastacidae; genus Cherax; species Cherax quadricarinatus. The sequence continues at coordinate 19,341,351 of NC_069438.1, forward strand.
GGAGTGGTTGGTGCAATTATTTAATAAATGTATGGAAGAGGGTAAGGTACCTAGGGATTGGCAGAGAGCATGCATAGTTCCTTTGTATAAAGGCAAAGGGGATAAAAGAGAGTGCAAAAATTATAGGGGGATAAGTCTGTTGAGTGTACCTGGTAAAGTGTATGGTAGAGTTATAATTGAAAGAATTAAGAGTAAGACGGAGAATAGGATAGCAGATGAACAAGGGGGCTTTAGGAAAGGTAGGGGGTGTGTGGACCCGGTGTTTTACAGTGAAACATATAAGTGAACAGTATTTAGATAAGGCTAAAGAGGTCTTTGTGGCATTTATGGATTTGGAAAAGGCGTATGACAGGGTGGATAGGGGGGCAATGTGGCAGATGTTGCAAGTGTATGGTGTAGGAGGTAGGTTACTGAAAGCAGTGAAGAGTTTTTACGAGGATAGTGAGGCTCAAGTTAGAGTATGTAGGAAAGAGGGAAATTTTTTCCCATAAAAGTAGGCCTTAGACAAGGATGTGTGATGTCACCGTGGTTGTTTAATATATTTATAGATGGGGTTGTAAGAGAAGTAAATGCGAGGGTCTTGGCAAGAGGCGTGGAGTTAAAAAAGATAAAGAATCACACACAAAGTGGGAGTTGTCACAGCTGCTCTTTGCTGATGACACTGTGCTCTTGGGAGATTCTGAAGAGAAGTTGCAGAGATTGGTGGATGAATTTGGTAGGGTGTGCAAAAGAAGAAAATAAAGGTGAATACAGGAAAGAGTAAGGTTATGAGGATAACAAAAAGATTAGGTGATGAAAGATTGAATATCAGATTGGAGGGAGAGAGTATGGAGGAGGTGAAACGTATTCAGATATTTGGGAGTGGACGTGTCAGCGGATGGGTCTATGAAAGATGAGGTGAATCATAGAATTGATGAGGGAAAAAAGAGTGAGTGGTGCACTTAGGAGTCTGTGGAGACAAAGAACTTTGTCCTTGGAGGCAAAGAGGGGAATGTATGAGAGTATAGTTTTACCAACGCTCTTATATGGTGTGAAGCGTGGGGGGATGAATGTTGCAGCGAGGAGAAGGCTGGAGGCAGTGGAGATGTCATGTCTGAGGGCAATGTGTGGTGTGAATATAATGCAGAGAATTCGTAGTTTGGAAGTTAGGAGGAGGTGCGGATTACCAAAACTGTTGTCCAGAGGGCTGAGGAAGGGTTGTTGAGGTGGTTCGGACATGTAGAGAGAATGGAGCGAAACAGAATAACTTCAAGAGTGTATCAGTCTGTAGTGGAAGGAAGGCGGGGTAGGGGTCGGCCTAGGAAGGGTTGGAGGGAGGGGGTTAAAGGAGGTTTTGTGTGCGAGGGGCTTGGACTTCCAGCAGGCATGCGTGAGCGTGTTTGATAGGAGTGAATGGAGACAAATGGTTTTTAATACTTGACGTGCTGTTGGAGTGTGAGCAAAGTAACATTTATGAAGGATTCAGGGAAACCGGCAGGCCGGACTTGAGTCCTGGAGATGGAAGTACAGTGCCTGCACTCTGAAGGAGGGTGTTTTAAAGTTGCAGTTTAAAAACTGTAGTGTAAAGCACCCTTCTGGCAAGACAGTGATGGAGTGAATGATGGTGAAAGTTTTTCTTTTTCGGGCCACCCTGCCTTGGTGGGAATCGGCCGGTGTGATAATAAAAAATAATAAATATATATATATATATATATATATATATATATATATGTATATATATATAGGGAGGTAGCACCTCTAGAACTTTACTGGGGAGCCTCATCCTCAGAGAAGACAATAAATGTACCTCAGAGAAAATTCGAGGTTCTCCCCGGAGCTGTTTGAAAGTTTTCGTCTCCTACCCCCCTCCCTATATTATACATTCTATGTGAACTTTATTAATAGACAGAATATATTGACAGAAAACACAATGAATAAATTGGTACTATATATCAAAGGTCATGAATTTCCTCCAGTTCCTCCGAGGCTGGATGCGAGCCAAGTATGCAGCAAGCATTTCCTCTCTGGATGGCTACACTGAGGCGCTGGAACATAAAAGTGGCTGCACTTGGGTCCCTGGTGGTGTCTATGAGTCTGGAACCCAGTTCTTTAAGGAAACATGTGGTATTTTTTCCCCATGATCCCAAGGTCTCTGATCCCACTGGGACAAATTGATACTGTTGGCTAATGTCCCCGTACTTGCTGATCTTGTGGTCAGCAGCTCCTCCCTGTCGCCCCACACTGTGATGGATATAGGTGTCAGCCAGTGTGGACACACAGGTATAGTCCCATGCTAAGAGCTTGCCATTCTTCCTAGGTTAGTTATTGATCCCATTGGGGCGGTTTGCTGGGTTGTGGGTATTGTTGGCTGCCAGTGATTGGGGCTCCGTCTCTGCTGGGCATCGAATTGTAGCAAGGGTTCTCTATATGATGCCGTTGACCTCATTGTGTCGTGCATGCCCGCCCTTGATTCTGGAACAGTTAAGACCATGTAGACCATATTGGTCAGCTTGCGCATCGCCGCAAATACACGCACATTCCGTGTGAATTGGGGCAGCAAGGCGCAGAGCCACGGAGGGTCTTAGGGTCAAGGCGTGTTCCCATTGCCGAAATGGGAACTGTTTGGAGGAAGTCCCCAGAGTGATGTGCACTCATAGCTTGGAGACAGGCAGTCTCCCTGTCTGATGTTACAGACCTAAGCATGTTGGCAAGCACCTTTGCAGCGATGGGGCCATCCCAGCTTGACTGTAGGCCAATGCTGCAGTAGATTTTGGTGCTTGAGCAGCACGAGTCTCCCATTCAGTGATGGCACTGGCGTAGCTAGAATCCTGTATTCCTGCTGAGTCACTGAGGTTGTTCGGAAGACTTTGTCTCATTAACCTCGTTTGATGCTACGGAAGAGGATAGAAAAGCTGATAGGGCAATCTGGGAGGATTTGCGTACTCCCAGCCCCCCCCCCCCCATGCCTGACTGGAAGCGAAGCTTGCAACCACTGTTCATCTTCGAGGGAAAGATTCAATACTCTAGCATGGTCTTAAGGGAAGAGTCATATTCCTTGAGTTTCGGACTGCTGAAGGCTGGGGAGCGTCTCAGAAAGTAGGTAAGTTTTGGGTATGGACAGGCACCTGGTGAGTAGGTAGAAGGCATCATGTGTATCGAGGTCTTTCATCCTGCCTTCCGTCGTCCCGAGGTCTGAGATTTTTTTTCTAGGATCAGATCGATGGCATTGGACCCAAGAGGAGCACCAAGGAGAGTGCTACTGGCTGGATCAATGGCTCGTGCTCCTGGTAAAACGGCGCTAATATTCTGGATCATCTGTCAACTGGCAAAAACAATTTCACATTTCGTGGGGTTTAAAGACAGGTCCAGACTCTCTCTCATGTCTTTAATTTTTCTGATGTCCTCTAGGAGAGATTCTGTTGTGTGTTAGGTAAGACACATATGCAACAGTTAGGTATCTTTATTTCGAAACGTTTCGCATACACAGTAGGCTTCTTCAGTCGAGTACAGAAAAGTTGATAGAAGCAGAAGATACTTGAAGACGATGTAATCAGTCCATCCCCCTTGAAGTTCTGAGGTGGTCAGTCCCTCAGTCTGGGGAAGAGTATTGTTCCAGGATACCAGCCAGGATACCATCATCCAGGAACCAGATATTGAGCTCAATGGAAAGTGCTTCTGTGACTTCCTTGATGACCAGACAAAATAGAAAGGGGGCGAGAGGGTCCCCCTGTTGCACACCCTCACACGAGTCAATTTCATGGCCCCCAAACAATAGTTTAGAAGTCTCACTATAACACGGTTCTATAAAGGGATAGAAGGAAGAGAAGTATCTATAAACTGCTTGGAGAGCAGCATCCCTTCTGACTGAGTTGAAAGCGTTGGCAAAGTCCAATTTGATCAAGGCTTTTTCATCGGACATGTTGATACATACTCGTGCTGCATGGGCAGCTGCTTCACAGCCTTGTTGAACACCAAAACCGAGCTGAGTTGGTTTCAACATTGCAACAGCTTCTTAATTCACCATTGTCACTACAGCCTTGGCGACTAGTCGTGCTGAATAGGTAAAACTGATCAATTAGCAAGAATTCATTTATGTTAATGTAAAAATTAATAATTTTGTACCAAAAGAACCTTAGAAAACTTGCCTAACCTTATTATAACAAGCGCAATTTAATTTGCCCTAATCCAACTAAATATATTTTAGATAAGTTTACAATAATTTAATAATAAACTACCGATGTTATTGCATGCACAAATTTTCGCTTGTCTTATTCGGCCAGAAGAGCGTTGCTATATAAGCCAAAATAGCAAATTTTACCTATTCAGCACGACATTATACATACATACATACATTTTTATATATATATATATATATATATATATATATATTTTATATATATATATATAATATATATATATATATATATTATATATATATATATATATTATATTATATATATGTCGTGCCGAATATGTAAAACTGGTCAATTAGCAAGAACTCATTTAAAATTAAGTTCTTTCTAAAATTTTCTCATGCGTTTAAAGATATATTTTTTTCATTAATGTTAATGTAAAAAAATTTTAATTTTGCATCAAAAGAATCTTAGTAAACTTACCTAACCTTATTATAACAAGAGCAATTTATTTTAGCCTAACCCAACTAAATATATTTTAGATTTGTTTACAATAATTTAATACTAAACAAACACAGTGAAATATATTTTTTTTCGTTAGGTTCAGAATGATTTTAGCGAAATTATTGCATACACAAATTTTCACTTGTCCTATATGGCAACATGAACGTTGCTATTTAAGCCAAGATCGCAAGTTCTGCCTATTCGGCCACGACATATGTATATATATATATATATATATAAATATATATATATATATATATATATATATATATATATATATATATATATGCAAGGAATTCGCGAGAGCATGCGAAATATACACAAACACTGATCTCTGGCTGAAGGAGACTCGAACCTACGAACCTTAGGACAAGGTACGCAGTGCTTTACCAATCTACCCACACTGGACAATACCTTGGCGTGTAGCTTGCGCTACACGTTTGATCCAAGGCACCCAGCTTTCAGGGAGAAGGCTTACAGCTTTTCATCTCATCCCCTGCATGCACCAGCCTTACTAGAGATTTGAACAATGCAAGGAATTCTCCCTGAAAGCTGGCTGCCTTGGATCAAACGTGTAGCGCAAGCTACACGCCAAGGTATTGTCCAGTGTGGGTAGATTGGTAAAGCACTGCGTACCTTGTCCTAAGGTTCGTAGGTTCGAGTCTCCTTCAGCCAGAGATCAGTGTTTGTGTATATTTCGCCTGCTCTCGCGAATTCCTTGCATATGTGTGTGTGTATATATATATATATATATATAATATATATATTATATATATATATATATATATATATATATATATATATATATATCATGTGTGTGTGTTTTAAGAGTTTTTAAAAAAGTAAGACATTAAAAATAAAGAAAAAAATTAATAATTTTTAATTATAAATATAACGGTCAGTAATAATGAGAGAATCGACAGCATGAAATTAAGGCAAGATGTTAGGAAGACAACTAAAGTGAGAGAGTATTGTGTGTTCCATTAGGCCTCACTGATGGAGGTGTCACCTTGCTGATACCCGTGGGGGCAGGGTAGTGGCAGGACAGTGGCAAGGTGGTGGCAGGACAGTGGCAAGGTGGTGGCAGGACAGTGGCAAGGTGGTGGCAGGACAGTGGCAAGGTGGTGGCAGGACATTGGTGGCCCAGCTGCTGCCCTGGGTAGGTAGTGGAGTGTTTAATGTTGTTTGTGACCAACAGGGAGAGTTACCTGTGATAGTGGTTGATAATGAATGGTGGTTGGTGTTGTGTGGAATAGTGGTTGATGTGTGAATGTTGGTTATGTGAATGGTGGTTGGTGTTGTGTGAATGGTGGTTGGTGTTGTGTGAATGGTGGTTGGTGTTGTGTGAATGGTGGTTGGCGTTGTGTGAATGGTGTTGGCGTTGTGTGAATGGTGGTTGGCGTTGTGTGAATGGTGGTTGGCGTTGTGTGAATGGTGGTTGGTGTTGTGTGAATGGTGGTTGATGTGTGAATGTTGGTTGATGTGTGAATGTTGGTTGATGTGTGAATAGAGGTTGATGTGTGAATGGTGGTTGGTGATGTGTGAATGGTGGTTGGTGATGTGTGAATGGTGGTTGATGTGTGAATGGTGGTTGATGTGTGAATGGTGGTTGTGTGAATGGTGGTAGGTGTTGTGTGAACAGTGGTTGATGTGTGAATGGTGGTTGATGTGTGACTGGTGGTTGGTGTTGTGTGAATGGTGGTTGATTGTGTGACTGGTGGTTGGTGTTGTGTGAATGGTGGTTGATGTGTGAATGGTGGTTGGTGTTGTGTGAATGGTGGTTGATGTGTGAATGGTGGTTGGTGTTGTGTGAATGGTGGTTGGTGTGTGAATGGTGATTGGTGTTGTGTGAATAGTTGTTGATGTGTGAATGGTGATTGGTGATGTGTGAATAGTGGTTGATGTGTGAATAGTGGTTGGTGATGTGTGAATAGTGGTTGATGTGTGAATGGTGGTTGATGTGTGAATGGTGGTTGATGTGTGAATGGTGGTTCGTGTTGTGTGAATGGTGATTGGTGATGTGTGAATAGTGGTTACCTGGATTACCTGGAGGTTATTCCGGGGATCAACGCCCTCGCGGCCCGGTCCATGACCAGGCCTCCCGATGGATCAGGGCCTGATCAACCAGGCTGTTACTGCTGGCCGCACGCAGTCCAATTTACGAGCCACAGCCCGGCTGATCCGGCACTGGCTTTAGGTATCTGTCCATCTCTCTCTTGAAGGCAGCCAGAGGCATATTGGCAATTCCCCTAATGCTTGATGGGAGGCTGTTGAACAGTCTTGGGCCCCGGACACTTACGGTGTTTTCCCTTAGTGTACCAATGGCGCCCCTACTTTTTATTGGGGGTATTTTGCATCTACTGCCCAGTCTTTTACTTTCGTAGGGAGTGATTTCTGTGTGCAGATTTGGGACCATTCCTTCCAAGATTTTCAAAGTGTAGATTATGATATATCTCTCCCTCCTGCGTTCCAACGAGTACAAGTCAAGTGCTTCCAAGCGTTCCCAGTAGTTAAGGTGCTTGACAGAACTTATACGTGCAGTAAAGGATCTCTGTACACTCTCTAGATCTGCGATTTCACCTGCTTTGAATGGAGATGTTAATGTACAGCAGTATTCCAGCCTAGAGAGAACAAGTGATTTGAAAAGGATCATCATGTGCTTGGCATCTCTCGTTTTGAAAGTTCTCATTATCCATCCTATCATTTTCTTTGCACGTGCGATCGTGGCACTGTTGTGATCCTTGAAAGTGAGATCCTCAGACATTACTACTCCCAGGTCCCTTATATTATTTTTCCGCTCTATTGTATGGCCGGAGTCAGTAGTATACTCTGTTCTAGTTATTATCTCCTCCAGTTTTCCATAACGGAGTAGTTGGAATTTGTCCTCATTGAACATCATATTGTTTACCGTTGCCCACTGGAAAACTTTGTTTATATCTTCTTGGTGTTGTGTGAATGGTGGTTGATAATGAATGGTGGTTGGTGTTGTGTGAATGGTGGTTGATAATGAATGGTGGTTGGTGTTGTGTGAATGGTGGTTGGTGTTGTGTGAATGGTGGTTGGTGATGTGTGAATGGTGGTTGGTGATGTGTGAATGGTGGTTGATGTGTGAATGATGGTTGATGTGTGAATGGTGGTTGTGTGAATGGTGGTTGTTGTTGTGTGAATGGTGGTTGTTGTGTGAATGGTGGTGGTTGTTGTGTGAATGGTGCTTGTTGTTGTGTGAATGGTGGTTGTTGTTGTTGTGTGAATGGTGGTTGGGTTTTTGTTGTGTGAATGGTGGTTGGTGTTGTGTGAATGGTGGTTGTTGTTGTGTGAATGGTGGTTGTTGTTGTGTGAATGGTGGTGGTTGTTGTTGTGTGAATGGTGGTGGTTGTTGTTGTGTGAATGGTGGTGGTTGTTGTTGTGTGAATGGTGGTGGTTGTTGTTTGTGAATGGTGGTGGTTGTTGTTGTGTGAATGGTGGTGGTTGTTGTTGTGTGAATGGTGGTTGTTGTGTGAATGGTGGTTGGTGTTGTGTGAATGGTGGTTGATGTGTGAACAGTGATTGGTGATGTGTGAATGGTGGTTGATGTGTGAATGGTGGTTGATGTGTGAATGGTGGTTGATGGTGAATGGTGGTTGATGTGTGAATGGTGGTTGATGTGTGAATGGTGATTGATGTGTTAATGGTGGTTGGTGATGCGTGAATGGTGGTTGATGTGTGAATAGTGGTTGGTGATGTGTGAATGGTGGTTGGTGATGTGTGAATGGTGGTTGGTGATGTGTGAATGGTGGTGATATGTGAACGGTGGTTGTTGTGTGAACAGTGGTTGGTGATGCGTGAATAGTGGTTGATAATGAATGGTGGTTGGTGTGTGAATGGTGGTTGTTGTGAGAATGGTGGTTATGTCTGCTAATGACGGTAGCTCGTGCATCTGCAAATAACCTACAAGAATTACACCCAAAATACCGTGGCTGGAACAATACCGTGGCTGGAACAATACCGTGGCTGGAACAATACCGTGGCTGGAACAAATTACAATTCACAATACCGTAGCTAGAAAAATACCATGGCTGGAACAATACTGTTGATGGAACAATGTGTCTCTTGGTATACACGATGAGTAACGAATATCGCTCAGTGTATATACACTGAGATGTGCATCTCTCTCTCTCACTAATATATATATATATATATATATATATATATATATATATATATATATATATATATATATATATATATATATAATGTATATATATATATATATACCTACGCTGACCTTTGAACAAGGGGTGTGAGGGGCGCCGACCCCCGCGCATCGAAAATCCACGTCTAACTTTTGGCTCCCTCAAAACTTCATTAACAATGGCGTGCTGTTAACTAAAAGTCTTACTGATAACATAAGCTGTCAACTGACACATATTTTGTATATTATATGTATCATATATTGTATTTTGGAATGAAAATAAAGAAAATATTAACATAATTAGGAAGACGTAATACATCTATAGTAATGTATTTATCAGTACTGGTAAGATGATCTGCCTGTCTGTACCTACAACAATATTGTATGATACATGACACTGTATATCTGTCTGTACCTACAACAATATTGTATGATACATGACACTGTATTATCTGTCTGTACCTACAACAATATTGTATGATACATGACACTGTATTATCTGTCTGTATCTACAACAATATTGTATGATACATGACACTGTATTATCTGTCTGTACCTACAACAATATTGTATGATACATGACACTGTATTATCTGTCTGTATCTACAACATATGTATGATACATGGCACTGTATTATCTGTCTGTACCTACAACAATATTGTATGATACATGACACTGTATTATCTGTCTGTACCTACAACAATATTGTATGATACATGACACTGTATTATCTGTCTGTACCTACAACAATATTGTATGATACATGACACTGTATTATCTGTCTGTACCTACAACAATATTGTATGATACATGACACTGTATTATCTGTCTGTATCTACAACAATATTGTATGATACATGGCACTGTATTATCTGTCTGTATCTACAACAATATTGTATGATACATGGCACTGTATTATCTGTCTGTACCTACAACAATATTGTATGATACATGGCACTGTTGATATTATAATAATTACTAACACTAGACATCAAAAATGAAAAGATAATGTGAAATAGATTTGTGTATAATTTATGTAGTAAATTATAAAATAGATTATACCTATATATATTTTATACATTCAGGACATACCTAAATTTTTCTTAATTTTTTTGGTCGCAAATGAGAGAAAAAAATCAATCGGCAGGATTCGAACCCACTACAGGGAGATCGGCAAAGTTCCCCAAGTGACGAGGGTGCCCATCTTTTGAGGCATTTGTGGCCGAGTGGTGTAAAGTGTCACATGGGAACTCTGCCAGTCTCCTTGTAGTGGGTTTGAATCCTGCTGACTGCGATCTTTTTCTGTATGTACCCGCCTGTGTCTGCGTGGTTCACTGAGATATATATATGTCGTGCCGAATAGGCAGAACTTGCGATCTTGCCTTAAATAGCAACGCTCATCTTGCCATATAGGACAAGTGAAAATTTGTGTATGCAATAATTTTGCCTAAATCATTCTGAACCTAACGAAAAAAAATATATTTGATTGTGTTTGTTTAGTATTAAATTACTGTAAACAAATCTAAAATATATTTAGTTGGGTTAGGCTAAAATAAATTGTTCTTGTTATAATAAGGTTAGGTAAGTTTTCTAAGTTCCTTTAGGTGCAAAATTAAATTTTTTTTCATTAACATTAATGAAAAAAATATCTTTAAACGTATAAGAGAAAATTTTAGAAAAGACTTAATTTTAAATGAGTTCTTGCTAATTGACCAGTTTTACATATTCGGCACGACATATATATATATATATATATATATATATATATGGTATTCTTGACCGGTGGTGAGCAGGTGACATGCAGCCTTAATGACCCTTGTGTTGGAGATAGGCTTTAAACCCTTCTCCCATTATCCAACCAGTGTGACTGTGTCAGTGTCACTGCCTCCCCCTCCCATCCCTCTCCCTCGTCCCCTCCTCTCTATCCCCCTCCCTCTCCAACACTGTCTTTAGTCTCAGTAATAATTATCTCACTCACACAAATATTTCCCAGCCTGCAGTGGTGGTGGTGGTGGTGGTGGTAGTAGTGGTGATTGTAGTAGTGGTGGCGGCTTTGGTGCTGGTGGTGGTAGTTGCATCTAGGTTACCAGGCCTCCTAGCTGCTGGCCAGATCGATCAGGTTGTTGGTGTTCGCCACACCCAGTCATCACGTGCACTACAGCCTAGGTGATCAGTAACTGTCTTGAGAAGTTTATGTATGATAGAGGATATTGAAGAGTCGTGGTCCCTTTGCACTTACTGAGTTCTCTCTGTATACTCATCGCTCTACTGTCTTCCACTGACGGTGTCCTGCACTGTCTGCCAGGCATCTTGTGTTCATAAGTAATAGTCTCAATGTGTAGGTTTGGTATCAATCTCTCTAGTATCTTCCAGGTGTAGATTATCATGTGTCTTTCTCGCCTACGTTCTAAGGAGTACAGTTCTAGGCACTTCAAGCACTCCAGCTCTGCACTGTCACCTGTCTCGAAGGAGAACGTTAATACACAACAATATTCCAACCTAGAGAGAACAAGTGACTTGAAAAGTGTCATCACTGACTTGGCATCTCCTGTTCTCAAAGTTCTTGTTATCCATCCTATCGTTGTTCTTAAAGCTGATATAACATTGTTGTGCTGCAGGAAGGTGTGTTTGTAGCAGATGTTACAGTTTCTCACAGTGTTACAGCATTCAGTATCTTAACTGAAGTGTTGATAACAATATTTATATTGTACGTACGGAATAAGGTAACAAACTAGATACTGAATAAAGTAAAAGGCACAGTACCGTGACTGGAACGATACACAGATAACCCGCACACAGGAGAGAGGAGCTTACCACGACGTTTTGGTCCGACTTGGACCATTAACAAAGTCACACTAACACAAGGGAGTTCATGAACATAGAGGGTCACCAGGACGGGTCCTGGCCCGGGTCTTCTCCATGTGGTGACCCGACAGTGGCTCCCGACGGAGTGTCATAGTGCAAGTGACGTACCGTATACAGCCCTATGACAAAGGCAGAGTGCGCCTTCTGCAGGTCGGAGTACAGCTTACAGCCCTTTGGCGAGGGCAGCCCTTTGGCGGTGGCAGCCCTTTGGCGAAGGCAGCCCTTTGGCAAAGGCAGCTCTTTGGCGAAGGCAGCCCTTTGGCAGGGGCAGCCCTATGATAAGGGCCCTGTGAGCCGTCTTCGCTCCTCCCGCTATAGATGTTCCTGGTGTTTATTTTTGTTTCATGTTCCTCTTGTCCCCTTCAGTACTTTGGTGAAACTGACAGCTCTCTTTCTGACAGTCTCCATGAATATAAAAAGTGTTAGGCTCATGTTAGAGATGACAGTCATCCTATTGACTGTCATGTTAGAGATGACAGTCATCCTATTGACTGTTTATTTTAGAGCTGACAGTCATCCTATTGACGTCATTTAGAGATGACAGTCCATCCTATTGACTGTCATGTTAGAGATGACAGTCATCCTATTGACTGTCATGTTAGAGATGACAGTCATCCTATTGACTGTCATGTTAGAGATGACAGTCATCCTATTGACTGTCATGTTAGAGATGACAGTCATCCTATTACTGTCATGTTTAGAGATGACAGTCATCCTATTGACTGTCATGTTAGAGAGACAGTCATCCTATTGACTGTCATGTTAGAGATGACAGTCATCCTATTGACTGTCATGTTAGAGATGACAGTCATCCTATTGACTGTCATGTTAGAGATGACAGTCATCCTATTGACTGTCATGTTAGAGATGACAGTCATCCTAATTGACTGTCATGTTAGAGAAGACAGTCATCCTATTGACTGTCATGTTAGAGATGACAGTCATCCCCATTGACTTGTCATGTTAGAGATGACAGTCATCCTATTGACTGTCATGTTAGAGATGACAGTCCTCCTATTGACTGTCATGTTAGAGATGACAGTCATCCTATTGACTGTCATGTTAGAGATGACAGTCATCCTATTGACTGTCATGTTAGAGATGACAGTCATCCTATTGACTGTCATGTTAAGATGACAGTCACCTGCTGACTGTCATGTTAGAGATCACAGTCATCCTGCTGACTGTCATGTTAGAGATCACAGTCATCCTGCTGACTGTCATGTTAGAGATCACAGTCATCCTACTGACTGTCATGTTAGAGATCACAGTCCCTCCTACTGACTGTTCATTAGAGATCACAGTCATCCTGCTGACTGTCATGTTAGAGATCACAGTCATCCTACTGACTGTCATGTTAGAAAATCACAGTCACCTACTGACTGTCATGTTAAAAGATCACAGTCATCCTGCTGACTGTCATGTTAGAGATCACAGTCCATCCTACTGACTGTCATGTTAGAGATCACAGTCATCCTGCTGACTGTCATGTTAGAGATCACAGTCCCTCCTGCTGACTGTCATGTTAGAGATGACATTCATCCTACTGACTGTCATGTTAGAGATCACAGTCATCCTACTGACTGTCATGTTAGAGATCACAAATCATCCTGCTGACTGTCATGTTAGAGATCACAGTCATCCTACTGACTGTCATGTTAGAGATCACAGTCATCCTACTGACTGTCCCTGTTAGAGAATCAGTCATCCACTGACTTTTATGTTAGAGATCACAGTCATCCTACGACTGTCATGTTAGAGATCACAGTCATCCTACTGACTGTCATGTTAGAGATCACGGTCATCCTACTGACTGTCATGTTAGAGGGTCACGGTCATCCTACTGACTGTCATTTTGAGGGTCACAGTCATCCCACTGACTGTCATGTTAGAGATCACGGTCCCTCCTACTGACGTCATGTTAGGAAAATCCCCAGTCATCCTACTGACTGTCATGTTAGGAGGGTCACAGTCATCCTACTGACTGTCATGTTAGAGATCACGGTCATCCTACTTTTCTGTCATGTTAGGATCACAGTCATCCTACTGACTGTCATGTTAAAAGATCACAGTCATCCTACTGACTGTCATGTTAGAGATCACAGTCATCCTACTGACTGTCATGTTAGAGATCACAGTCATCCTGCTGACTGCATGTAGAGATCACAGTCATCCTTTCGACTGTCATGTTTGAGATCACAGTCATCCTGCTGAAATGTCATTTTTTAGAGATCACAGTCATCCTGCTGACTGTCATGTTAGAGATCACAGTCATCCTGCTGACTGTCATGTTAGAGATCACAGTCATCCTGCTGACTGTCATGTTAGAGATCACAGTCATCCTACTGAAATGTCATGTTTTGGGTCACGGTCATCCTACTGACTGTTTATGTTAGAGATCACATCATCCTACTGACTGTCATGTTAGAGATCACAGTCATTCCCACTGACTGTCATGTTAGAGATCACAGTCATCCTACTGACTGTCATGTTAGATATCACAGTCATCCCGCTGACTGTCATGTTAGAGATCACAGTCATCCTGCTGACTGTCATGTTAGAGTCACAGTCCCTCCTGCTGACTGTCATGTTAGAGATACAGTCCATCCTGCTGACTGTCATGTTAGAGATCACAGTCATCCTGCTGACTGTCATGTTAGAAAATCACAGTCATCCTGCTGACTGTCATGTTAGAGATCACAGTATTTCCCACTGACTGTCATGTTAGAGATCACGGTCATCCTACTTTACTGTCATGTTGAGACACAGTCATCCTACTGACTGTCATGTTAAGATCACAGTCATACTAACTGACTGTCATGTTTTGAGATCACAGTCATCCTACTGACTGTCATGTTAGAGATCACAGTCATCCTGCTGACGTCATGTTAGAGATCCCCAGTCATCCTGCTGACTGTCATGTTAAGAACACAGTCATCCTGCTGACTGTCATGTTAGAGATCACAGTCATCCTACTGACTGTCATGTTAGAGAACACAGTCATCCTACTGACTGTCATGTTAGAGAACACAGTCATCCTGTGGGCTCTTTATGTTAGAGATGACAGTCATCCTACTGACTGTCATGTTAGAGATGACAGTCATCCTGCTGACTGTCATGTTAGAGATCACAGTCATCCTGCTGACTGTCATGTTAGAGATCACAGTCATCCTGCTGACTGTCATGTTAGAGATCACAGTCATCCTACTGACTGTCATGTTAGAGAACACAGTCATCCTACTGACTGTCATGTTAGAGAACACAGTCATCCTGCTGACTGTCATGTTAGAGATCACAGTCATCCTAAATGACTGTCATGTTAGAGATCACAGTCATCCTGCTGAACTGTCATGTTAGGAGATCACAGTCATCCTGCTGACTGTCTTGTTAGAGTCACAGTCATCCTACTGACTGTCATGTTAGAGATCACAGTCATCCTACGACTGTCATGTTAGAGATCACAGTCATCCTGCTGACTGTCATTTTAAGGAAACACAGTCATCCTGCTGACTGTCATGTTAGAGATCACAGTCATCCTGCTGACTGTCATGTTAGAGATCACAGTCATCCTGCTGACTGTCATTGTTAGAGATCAAAAGTCATTTCCCACTGACTGTCATGTTAAGATCACAGTCATCCTACGACTGTCATGTTAGAGATCACAGTCATCCTACTGACTGTCATGTTAGAGATCACAGTCATCCTGCTGACTGTCATGTTAGAGATCACAGTCATCCTGCTGACTGTCATGTTAGAGTCACAGTCATCCTAAGACTGTCCCTGTTAGAGATCACAGTCATCCTACTGACTGTCATGTTAGAGATCACAGTCAAACCTACTGACTGTCATGTTAGAGATCAGGGCATCCTACTGACTGTCATGTTAGAGATCACAGTCCTCCTACTGACTGTCATGTTAGAGATCACAGTCATCCTAAATGACTTTCATGTTAGAGATCACGGTCATCCTACTGACTGTCATGTTAGAGATCACAGTCATCCTACTGACTGTCATGTTAGAGATCACAGTCATCCTGCTGACTGTCATGTTAGAGATCACAGTCATCCTGCTGACTGTCATGTTAGAGATCACAGTCATCCTACTGACTGTCATGTTAGAGATCACGGTCATCCTACTGACTGTCATGTTAGAGATCACAGTCATCCTACTGACTGTCATGTTAGAGATCACGGTCATCCTACTGAGTCATGTTAGAGATCACAGTCATCCTACTGACTGTCATGTTAGAGATCACAGTCATCCTACTGACTGTCATGTTAGAGATCACGGTCATCCTACTGACTGTCATGTTAGAGATCACAGTCATCCTACCCGACTGTCAAAGTTAGAGATCAAAGTCATCCAAATGACTGTCATGTTAGAAAATCACAGTCATCCTACTGACTGTCATGTTTGAGATCACAGTCATCCTGCTGACGTCATGTTAGAGATCACAGTCATCCTACTGACTGTCATGTTAAAAGATCACAGTCATCCTACTTACTGTTCATGTTAGAGATCACAGTCATCCTGCTGACTGTCATGTTAGAGATCACAGTCATCCTACTGACTGTCATGTTAGAGATCACAGTCATCCTGCTGACTGTCATGTTAGAGATCACAGTCATCCTGCTGACTTTTCATGTTAAGATGACATTCATCCTACTGACTGTCATGTTAGAGATCACAGTCATCCTAACTGACTGTCATGTTAGAGATCACAGTCATCCTGCTGACTGTCATGTTAGAGATCACAGTCATCCTACTGACTGTCATGTTAGAAGATCACAGTCATCCTACGACTGTCCCGTTAGAGATCACAGTCATCCTACTGACTGTCATGTTTTGAGATCACAGTCATCCTACTGACTGTCATGTTAGAGATCACAGTCATCCTACTGACTGTCATGTTAGAGATCACGGTCATCCTTACTGGGCTGTCATGTAGAGATCCACGGTCATCCTACTGACTGTCATGTTAGAGATCACAGTCATCCACTGACTGTCCCTGTTAGAGATCACGGTCATCCTACTGACTGTCATGTTAGAGATCACAGTCATCCTACTGACTGTCATGTTAGAGATCACAGTCATCCTACGACTGTCATGTTTTGATATCACGGTCCATCCTACTTACTGTCCCTGTTAGAGATCACAGTCATCCTACTGACTGTCATGTTAGAGATCACAGTCATCCTACTGACTGTCATGTTAGAGATCACAGTCATCCTACTGACTGTCATGTTAGAGATCACAAATCATCCTGCTGACTGTCATGTTAGAGATCACAGTCATCCCGCTGACTGTCATGTTAGAGTTCACAGCATCCTGCTGACTGTCATTTTTAAGATCACAGTCATCCTGCTGACTGTCATTGTTAGAGATCACAGTCATCCTGCTGACTGTCATGTTAGAGATCACAGTCATCCTGCTGACTGTCCCTGTTAGAGATCACAGTCATTTCCCACTGACTGTCCCCTGTTAAGAGATCACGGTCATCCTACTTTATTGTCATGTTAGAGATCACAGTCATCCCACTGACTGTCATGTTAGAGATCACAGTCATCCTACTGACTGTCATGTTAAGATCACAGTCATCCTACTGACTGTCATGGGTTAGAGATCACAGTCATCCTGCTGACTGTCATATTAGAGATCACAGTTCACCTGCTGACTTCATGTTTGAGATCACAGTCATCCGCTGACTGTCATGTTAGAGATCACAGTCATCCTGCTGACTGTCCATGTTAGAGATCACAAATCATCCTGCTGACTGTCCCTGTTAGACCATCACAGTATTCCTGGACTGTCATGTTAGAGATCACAGTCATCCTACGAAATGTCATGTTAGAGATCACGGGCATCCTACTGACTGTCATGTTAGAGATCAAAAGTCATCCTACTGACTGTCATGTTAGAGATCACAGTCATCCTGCTGACTGTCATGTTAGAGATCACAGTCATCCTGCTGACTGTCATGTTAGAGATCACAGTCATCCTGCTGACTGTCATGTTAGAGACACAGTCATCCTGCTGACTGTCATGTTAGAGAACACAGTCATCCTTTCTGACTGTCATGTTAGAATCACAGTCATCCTAAATGACTGTCATGTTAGAGAACACAGTCACCTACTGACTGTCATGTTAGAGAACACAGTCATCCTGCTGACCCGTCATGTTAGAGATGACAGTCATCCTACTGACTGTCATGTTAGAGATCACAGTCATCCCGCTGACTGTCATGTTAGGATCACAGTCATCCTGCTGACTGTCATGTTAGAGATCACAGTCAAACCTGCGACTGTCATGTTAGAGATCACAGTCATCCTACTGGGCTGTCATGTTAGAGAACACAGTCATCCTACTGACTGTCATGTTAGAGAACACAGTCATCCTGGGTGACTGTCATGTTAGAGATCACAGTCATCCTACGACTGTCCATGTTAGAGATCACAGTCATCCTGCTGACTGTCATGTTTTGAGAAACACAGTCACCTGCTGACTGTCTTGTTAGAGATCCCCAGTCATCCTACTGACTGTCATGTTAGAGATCACGTCATCCTACTGACTGTCATGTTAGAGATCACAGTCATCCTGCTGACTGTCATGTTAGAGAACACAGTCATCCTGCTGACTGTCATGTTAGAGATCACAGTCACCCTGCTGACTGTCATGTTTAGGGGATCACAGTCATCCTGCTGACTGTCATGTTAGAGTCACAGTCATCCTACTGACTGTCATGTTAGAGATCACAGTCATCCTACTGACTGTCATGTTTTGAGAAACACAGTCAATCCTACTGACTGTCATGTTAGAGATCACGTCATCCTGCTGACTGTCATGTTAGAGATCACAGTCCATCCTGCTGACTGTCATGTAGAGAGATCACAGTCATCCTGCTGACTGTCATTAGAGATCACAGTCATCCTACTGATGTCATGGTTAGAGAACACAGTCATCCTATGACTGTCATGTTAGAGAACACAGTCAACCCTGACTGTCATGTTAAGACACAGTCATCCTACTGACTGCATGTTAGAGATCAATCATCCTGCTGACTGTCGTTAGAGAATCACAGTCATCCTGCGACTGTCTTGTTAGAGATCAAAAGTCTCCTACTGACTGTCATGTTAGAGAAACACAGTCATCTACTGAACGTCTGTTAGAGATCACAGTCAACCTGCTTTACTGTCATTTTTAGAGAACACAGTCATTTCCCGCTGACTGTCATGTAAGATCACAGTCATCCCCGACTGTAGTAGAGTCACATCATCCTCTGACTGTCATGTTAGAGATCACAGTCATCCTACTGACTGTCATGTTAGAGATCACAAATCATCTACTACTGTCATGTTAGAGATCACAGTCTCCTACTGACTGTCATGTTAGAAAATCACAGTCAATCCTGCTGACTGTCATGTTTTGAGATCACAGTCATCCTAAATGACGTCATGTTAAAGAACAGTCATCCTACGATGTCATGTTAGAGAAACACAGCACCTACTGACTGTCATGTTAGAGATCCACGGTCATCCTACTGACTGTCATGTTTAGAGACACAGTCATCCTACTGACTGTCATGTTAGAGATCACAGTCATCCTCTGACTGTCATTTAGAGATCACGGTCAAACCTACTGACTGTCATGTTAGAAAATCACATCACCTAAGACCTTTTTTAGAGAAAACAGTCATCCTGCTGACTGCATGTTAGAGATCACAGTCATCTCTGACTGCAGTTAGAGATCAAAAGTCATCCTACTGACCCGTCAGTTAGAGATCACGGTCCCTATCCTACTGGACTGTCATGTTAGAGATCACAGTCATCCTACTGACTGTCATGTTAGAGATCACGGTCATCCTAACTGACTGTCCATGTTAAGATCACAGTCATCCTACTGACTGCATGTTAGAGATCACAGTCATCCTACTGACTGTCATGTTAGAGATCACGGTCATCCAAATGACTGTCATGTTTGAGATCACGGGCATCCTACTGACTGTCATGTTAGAGATCACGGTCAAACCTACTGACTGTCCATGTTAGAGATCACAGTCATCCTCTGACTGTCCCTGTTAAGATCACAGTCATCCTACTGACTGTCATGTTAGAGATCACAGTCAAACCACTGCTGTCATGTTAGAGATCACAGTCATCCTGCTGACTGTCATGTTGAGATCCAGTCTCACAGTCGCCGCTTTTAAACGTCAGTTATGCACACTTTCTTGACGAATCTCAGTTCCCTTTACTTTGTGTCCGTGATAGTCTCCTCCTCAATACCCTTGCTGATCTTGGCTGTGTCCGTGATGTCTACCTTCCTCAGTACATTTTCCTGAGTCTGGCTTGTGTCCGTGATTCTAAATTCCTCAATACATTGTCGAGTCTTGACTTGTGTCCCGTTGATGTCTAAACCCTTCCTCAATACATTGTCGAGTCCCTTTGGGTTTGTGTCCGTTGATGTTGTCATTCCTCAGATACATGTCTATCTTGGGTTTGTGTCCGTTGATGTCACCTTCCCAAATACATTGTCTGAGTCTTGACTTTGTGTCCGTGATGTCTACTTCCTCAATACATTGTTGAGTCCTTGCTTTGTGTCCGTTGATGTCTACCTTCCTCAGTACCCTGTCTGAGTCCTTTGGGTTGTGTCCGTTGATGTCTACCTTCCTCAATCATTGTCTGAGTCTTGATTGTTCCGTTGATGTCTACCTCCTCAATACATGTCTGATCTTGCTTTGTGTCCGTTGATGCACCTTCCTCAATTTCATTGTCTGAATCTTGGCTTTGTGTCCGTTGATGTCTACCTTCCTCAATACATTGTCTGAGTCTTGGCTTTGTGCCCGTTGATGTCTACCTTCCTAAATACATTGTCTGAGTCTTGGCTTTGTGCCCGTTGATGTCTACCTTCCTCAATACATTGTCTGAGTCTTGGCTTTGTGTCCGTTGATGTCTACCTTCCTCAGTACATTGTCTGAGTCTTGGCTTTGTGTCCGTTGATGTCTACCTTCCTCAATACATTGTCTGAGTCTTGACTTTGTGTCCGTTGATGTCTACCTTCCTCAATACATTGTCTGAGTCTTGGCTTTGTGTCCGTTGATGTCTACCTTCCTCAATACATTGTCTGAGTCTTGGCTTTGTGTCCGTTGATGTCTACCTTCCTCAGTACATTGTCTGAGTCTTGGCTTTGTGTCCGTTGATGTCTACCTTCCTCATTACATTGTCTGAGTCTTGGCTTTGTGTCCGTTGATGTCTACCTTCCTCAATACATTGTCTGAGTCTTGACTTTGTGTCCGTTGATGTCTACCTTCCTCAATACATTGTCTGAGTCTTGGCTTTGTGTCCGTTGATGTCTACCTTCCTCAATACATTGTCTGAGTCTTGGCTTTGTGCCCGTTGATGTCTACCTTCCTCAATACATTGTCTGAGTCTTGGCTTTGTGTCCGTTGATGTCTACCTTCCTCAATACATTGTCTGAGTCTTGGCTTTGTGCCCGTTGATGTCTACCTTCCTCAATACATTGTCTGAGTCTTGGCTTTGTGCCCGTTGATGTCTACCTTCCTCAATACATTGTCTGAGTCTTGGCTTTGTGCCCGTTGATGTCTACCTTCCTCAATACATTGTCTGAGTCTTGGCTTTGTGTCCGTTGATGTCTACCTTCCTCAATACATTGTCTGAGTCTTGGCTTTGTGCCCGTTGATGTCTACCTTCCTCAATACATTGTCTGAGTCTTGGCTTTGTGCCCGTTGATGTCTACCTTCCTCAATACATTGTCTGAGTCTTGGCTTTGTGTCCGTTGATGTCTACCTTCCTCAATACATTGTCTGAGTCTTGGCTTTGTGTCCGTTGATGTCTACCTTCCTCAATACATTGTCTGAGTCTTGGCTTTTGTCCGTTGAATGTCTACCTTCCTCATATACATTGTCTGAGTCTTGGCTTTTTGTCCGTTGATGTCTACCTTCCTCATTACATTGTCTGAGTCTTGGCTTTGTGTCCTGTTGATGTCTACCTTCCTCAATACATTGTCTGAGTCTTGACTTTTTGTGTCCGTTGATGTCTACCTTCCTCATTACATTGTCTGAGTCTTGGCTTTGTGTCCGTTGATGTCTACCTTCCTCAATACATTGTCTGAGTCTTGACTTTGTGTCCGTTGATGTCCTACCTTCCTCATACATTGTCTGAGTCTATGGCTTTGTGTCCGTTGATGTCTACCTTCCTCAATACTTGTCCTGAGTCTTGACTTTGTGTCCGTTGATGTCTACCTTCCTCATTACATTGTCTGAGTCTTGCTTTGTGTCCGTTGATGTCTACCTTCCTCAGTACATTGTCTGAGTCTTGACTTTGTGTCCGTTGATGTCTACCTTCCTCAGTACATTGTCTGAGTCTTGGCTTTGTGTCCGTTGATGTCTACCTTCCTCATTACATTGTCTGAGTCTTGGCTTTGTGTCCGTTGATGTCTACCTTCCTCAATACATTGTCTGATCTTGCTTTGTGTCCGTTTGATGTCTACCTTCCTCAATACATGTGTCTGAGTCTTGGCTTTGTGTCCGTTGATGTCTACCTTCCTCAATACATTGTCTGAGTCTTGCTTTGTGTCCGTTGATGTCTACCTTCCTCTATACATTGTCTGAGTCTTGGCTTTAGTGTCCGTTGATGTCTACCTTCCTCAATACATTGTCTGAGTCTTGGCTTTGTGTCCGTTGAGTCTACCTTCCTCATTACATTGTTGAGTCTTGGCTTTGTGTCCGTTGATGTCTACCTTCCTCAGTACATTGTCTGAGTCTTGGCTTTGTGTCCGTTGAGTCTACCTTCCTCATTACATTGTCTGAGTCTTGGCTTTGTGTCCGTTGATGTCTACCTTCCTCTTACATTGTCTGAGTCTTGGCTTTGTGTCCGTTGAAGTCACCTTCCTCATTACATTGTCTGAGTCTTGGCTTTTTGTCCGTTGATGTCTACCTTCCTCAATACATTGTCTGACCTCTTGGCTTTGGTCCGTTGATGTCTACCTTCCTCAATACATTGTCTGAGTCTTGCTTTGTGTCCGTTCGATGTCTACCTTCCTCAATACATTGTCTGAGTCTTGGCTTTCGTGTCCGTTGATGTCTACCTTCCTCTACATTGTCTGAGTCTTGGCTTTGTGTCCGTTGATGTCGACCTTCCTCAGTACATTGTCTGAGTCTTGGCTTTGTGTCCGTTGATGTCGACCTTCCTCAGTACATTGTCTGAGTCTTGGCATTGTGTCCGTTGATGTCTACCTTCCTCAATACATTGTCTGAGTCTTGGCTTTGGTCCGTTGATGTCTACCTTCCTCAATACATATGTCTGATTCTTGCTTTGTGTCGTTGATGTCTACCTTCCTCATTACATTGTCTGAGTCTTGACTTTGTGTCCGTTGATGTCTACCTTCCTCAATACATTTTCTGAGTCTTGACTTTGTGTCCGTTGATGTCTACCTTCCTCAATACATTGTCTGAGTCTTGACTTTGTGTCCGTTGATGTCTACCTTCCTCAGTACATTGTCTGAGTCTTGGCTTTGTGTCCGTTGATGTCGACCTTCCTCATTACATTGTCTGAGTCTTGGCTTTGTGTCCGTTGATGTCTACCTTCCTCAATACATTGTCTGAGTCTTGGCTTTGTGTCCGTTGATGTCTACCTTCCTCAATACATTGTCTGAGTCTTGGCTTTGTGTCCGTTGATGTCTACCTTCCTCATTACATTGTCTGAGTCTTGGCTTTGTGTCCGTTGATGTCTACTTCCTCAATACATTGTCTGAGTCTTGGCTTGTGTCCGTTGATGTCTACCTTCCTCATTACATTGTCTGAGTCTTGGCTTTGTGTCCGTTGATGTCTACCTTCCTCATTACATGTCTGAGTCTTGGCTTTGTGTCCGTTGATGTCTACCTTCCTCAATACATTGTCTGAGTCTTGGCTTTGTGTCCGTTGATGTCTACCTTCCTCAATACATTGTCTGAGTCTGGCTTGTGTCCCGTTGATGTCTACCTTCCTCAATACATTGTCTGAGTCTTGGCTTTGTGTCCGTTGATGTCTACCTTCCTCAATACATTGTCTGAGTCTTGGCTTTGTGCCCGTTGTATGTCTACCTTCCTCAATACATTGTCTGAGTCTTGGCTTTGTGCCGTTGATGTCTACCTTACCCAATACATTGGTCTGAGTCTTGGCTTTGTGTCCGTTGATGTCTACCTTCCCTCAATACATTGTCTGAGTCTTGGCTTTGTTCCGTTGATGTCTACCTTCCATCAATACATTGTCTGAGTCTGGCTTTGGTCCGTTGATTGTCTACCTTCCTCAATACATTGTCTGAGTCTTGGCTTTGTGTCCGTTGATGTCTACCTTCCTCAGTACATTGTCTGAGTCTTGACTTTGTGTCCGTTGATGTCTACCTTCCTCAATACATTCTCTGAGTCTTGCTTTGTGTCCGTTGATGTCTACCTTCCTCAATACATTGTCTGAGTCTTGACTTTGTGACCGTTGATGTCTACCTTCCTCATTACATTGTCTGAGTCTTGGCTTTGTGTCCGTTGATGTCTACCTTCCTCATTACATTGTCTGAGTCTTGACTTTGTGTCCGTTGATGTCTACCTTCCTCATTACATTGTCTGAGTCTTGGCTTTGTGTCCGTTGATGTCTACCTTCCTCAATACATTGTCTGAGTCTTGGCTTTGTGTCCGTTGATGTCGACCTTCCTCATTACATTGTCCTAAGTCTTGCTTTGTGTCCGTTGATGTCATACCTTCCTCATTACATTGTCTAAGTCTTGTGCTTTGTGTCCGTTGATGTCTACCTTCCTCATTACATTGTCTGAGTCTTGGCTTGTGTCCGTTGATGTCTACCTTCCTCATTACATTGTCTAAGTCTTGGCTTTGTGTCCGTTGATGTCTACCTTCCTCAATACATTGTCTGAGTCTTGGCTTTGTGTCCGTTGATGTCGACCTTCCTCATTACATTGTCTAAGTCTTGGCTTTGTGTCCGTTGATGTCTACCTTCCTCATTACATTGTCTAAGTCTTGGCTTTGTGTCCGTTGATGTCTACCTTCCTCATTACATTGTCTGAGTCTTGGCTTTGTGTCCGTTGATGTCTACCTTCCTCATTACATTGTCTAAGTCTTGGCTTTGTGTCCGTTGATGTCTACCTTCCTCAATACATTGTCTGATGATCCAAACTTCACAACTCTCGTCACCTGACATCATCTTGTCATCCTTCCCCTACCTCTTCTTATCTATTTTTCTTTGTTTTTTTTTCTTTGTTTTCTTACTTCCACCTATTATGTTTTGTCCTTCAGTTTTTCTCCCCTTGTGTTTTTGGTCGTACCCCTTGTGGGTCCTTAGCTCTCCTGCAGTGCTCCTTGTGGGTCCTTATCTCTCCTGCAGTGCTCCTTGTGGGTCCTTATCTCTCCTGCAGTGCTCCTTGTGGGTCCTTAGCTCTCCTGCAGTGCTCCTTGTGGGTCCTTAGCTCTCCTGCAGTGCTCCTTGTGAGTCCTTATCTCTCCTGCAGTGCTCCTTGTGAGTCCTTATCTCTACTGCAGTGCTCCTTGTGGGTCCTTATCTCTACTGCAGTGCTCCTTGTGGGTCCTTATCTCTCCTGCAGTGCTCCTTGTGGGTCCTTATCTCTCCTGCAGTGCTCCTTGTGGATCCTTATCTCTCCTGCAGTGCTCCTTGTGGATCCTTCTCTCCTGCAGTGCTCCTTGTGGGTCCTTATCTCTCCTGCAGTGCTCCTTGTGGATCCTTCTCTCTCCTGCAGTGCTCCTTGTGGATCCTTCTCTCCTGCAGTGCTCCTTGTGGGTCTTTATCTCTCCTGCAGTGCTCCTTGTGGGTCCTTATCTCTCCTGCAGTGCTCCTTCTGGGTCCTTATCTCTCCTGCAGTGCTCCTTGTGGGTCTTTATCTCTCCTGCAGTGCTCCTTGTGGGTCCTTATCTCTCCTGCAGTGCTCCTTGTGGGTCCTTATCTCTACTGCAGTGCTCCTTGTGGGTCCTTATCTCTCCTGCAGTGCTCCTTGTGAGTCCTTATCTCTCCTGTAGTGCTCCTTGTGGGTCCTTATCTCTCCTGCAGTGCTCCTTGTGGGTCTTTATCTCTCCTGCAGTGCTCCTTGTGGATCCTTATCTCTCCTGCAGTGCTCCTTGTGAGTCCTTATCTCTCCTGCAGTGTTCCTTGTGGGTTCTTATCTCTCTTGCAGTGCTCCTTGTGGGTCCTTATCTCTCCTGCAGTGTTCCTTGTGGGTCCTTATCTCTCCTGCAGTGCTCCTTGTGGGTCCTTATCTCTCCTGCAGTGCTCCTTTTTCTTGTCCTTAGACTAACTCCACTCTTCCACTACAACGACTACCACTCCATTACCACTACTATCGCTACTTCAATTACTATTGCCTTCAATTACTATTGCCCTTCACACCCCTTCCTCTCATGTCTCACTAAACTACCCCCTCTACTTTCTACTACCACAGTTACTTCTACAACTACTTCCGCTACCAGCACGACCATTACTACTTTCTCTACCTCCCTCGAACCCGTCCTTGTTCCCCTCACCTATATATACCGGCTCCCTCACTCCCTTGTGTTAGTGTGATCTTGTAAATGGTCCAAGTCAGACCTTAACGCCGTTGTAAGATTCTCTCTCACCTATGTACCGGATGTTGCATCTTCACACCAAGAGTTGCGTAGCGGCCTACCTCCTTAATTATTAACATTACGTTAATTGTAAATATTATACCTCCTAGACAGATTTTATTTTTATTAAAGTTGTTAGAGTTTACGTGGTAGGTTTGTATTTCTGCAGTTGTGATACCAGAGAAGGTGAAAACCTCCCATGAGATACGGGATAACTGGTCTAGATGTATAACTAGGAACATGCAAGGTGCTAGAGGGGGAGGGGATCAATAAGTTGGCCTTCTAGTATTCTCTAGAGATATCTAGGATAGTTAGGCTTTGTTATAATGTTCCATCTGCTTTAATAATTTAAGGTTCGATAATGGATGTTGTGGTTATTCCTGAATTTTGTGTGTGAGGGGTAAGTGTTTTGGATATCCTTTGGTTTCAATTATGTCGCCTGGATAATGTGGTGATTGTGGTGGTGGTGGTTGTAGAGTACTGGTGGTGATGGTGGTGGTGGTTGTAGAGTACTGGTGGTGGTGGTGGTTGTAGAGTGCTGGTGGTGTTGTGGTAGTGGTTGTGGTGAGGGTTGTAGAGTGCTGGTGTTGTGGTGGTGGTGCTTGTAGAGTACTGGAGGTGGTGGTTGTGATAGTGGTGGTTGTAGAGTACTGGTGGTGGTGGTTGAAGAGTGCTGGTGGTGGTTGTGGTTGTGGTGGTGGTTGTAGAGTGCTGGTGTGGTGGTTGTGGTAGTGGTGGTTGTAGAGTACTGGTGGTGGTTGAAGTAGTACTGTGGTGGTTGTGGTGGTGGTTTGTTGTAGTGGTGGTGGTTGTAGAGTACTGGTGGTGGTGGTGGTGGCTGTGGTAGTGGTGGTGGTTGTAGAGTACTGATGGTGGTGGTGGTTGTAGAGTATTAATAGTGGTGGTGGTGGTGGTAGTGGTCATGGTGATGGTAGTGGTGATTATGGTGGTGGTGGTGTTAGTGATCATGGTGGTTGTGGTGGTGATGGTGGAGGTGGTCATTATGATTGTGGTGGTGGTTGTGGTAGTAGTTGTAGTGATGGTAGTGGTAGGAACAGTGAAGTTGGCAATGGTAGCAGTTGTAATAAGAACATAAGAAAGAAGGAACACAGCAGCAGGTCCACCCCCTGGAATAGCCCTATGACCCACCTAATCAGGTCACTTCCACTTAAGGAAGGAGCAAGGCATCTGACCTAGTCAGGTCCAACTCACACCCACCCAGATCCACTCATGTATTTATCTAACCTATTTTTAAAACTACGCAACGTTTTAGCCTGAATAACTGTACTCGGGAGTTTGTTCCACTCATCCACAACTCTATTACCCAAACCAGTGCTTTCCTATATCCTTCCTGAATCTGAATTTTTCCAACTTGAAACCATTGCTGCGAGTCCTGTCTTGGCTGGAAATTTTCAGCACGCTATTTACATCCCCTTTATTTATTCCTGTTTTCCATTTATACACATAAATCATATCCCCCCTAATTCTACGCCTTTCGAGAGAGTGCAGATTCAGGGTCTTCAGTCTATCCTCATAGGGAAGATTTCTGATACATGGGATCATCTTTGTCATCCTCCTCTGTACGTTTTCCAGAGCATTTATATCCATTCTGTAATACGGTGACCAGAACTGAGCAGCATAATCTAAATGAGGTCTAACCAAGGATATATAGAGTTGAAGAACAACCTGAGGACTTCTATTATTTATACTTCTAGATATAAAACCAAGAATTCTGTTAGCTTTATTGCGAACACTAATGCACTGTTGTCTTGGTTTTAGATTACTGCTAACCAGAACTCCTAAATCCTTTTCGCAATCAGTAGTATTAAGATCTACATTATTTAGTTTATATGTGTCATGGTTATTTAACTGTCCAACATTTAGAACTTTGCATTTGTCAATATTAAACTGCATCTGCCACTTCTCCGACCATTGCATCAGTCTATTCAAATCATCCTGGAGTGCTCTATGTTATCATTAGAATGAATTGGACGGCCTATTTTGGTGTCATCAGCAAATTTGCTTATGTCGCTATTTATTCCCTCATCTTTGTAGTTTTTGTAAATTGTGAACAACAACGGGCCCAACACTGACCCCTGAGGAACACCGCTTGTGTCGTGCCCCCATTCTGATTTCTCCCCATTTATGCAAACTCTTTGCTGCCTATTTGTCAGCCACGCCTCGGGATAGTAGTGTTAGTAGTTGTGTAAGAATGCGCACACAAACACACACGTGTGTGGGGGGGGGGAGACCTAGCTAACTCGCTTTCTATATATTCCTTGCACTACCATGCCAGGACGGATGTGTGGTGCACAATAAACTAGCCACTCCCATCCACACCTGGCTTTTGCGGTCAACGCCCCCGCGGCCCGGTCTGTGACCGGGCCTCAGTGGCCAGGTCACAGACTGGTGGATCAAGGCTATTAATGCTGGCCACACGCAAACCGACGTACCAACCACAGCTCGGCTGATCAGGTACTGGCTTCAGGTGCCTATCTAGCGCCTTCTTGAAGACAGCCAGGGGTTTATTGGTAATCCCCCTTAAGTATATTGGGAGGCAGTTGAACAGTCTTGGGCGCCTGCCATTTACTGTGTTGTCTCTTAGCGTACCCGTGGCGTCCATGCTTTTTACTGGGGGGGGGGGTATGTTGCATCTCTTACCGAGTCTTTTGCTTACGTAGGGAGCGATTTCCGTGTGCAGATTTCAGACTAGTCCCTCTAGGATTTTCCAGGTGTATGTTATCATGTATCTTTCTCACCTGCATTCTAGGGAATACAAATCAAGGGACTACAGCTGTTCCCAGTAATTTAGGTGCTTCATCGTACTTATGTATGCCGTGAAAGTTCTCTGTACTTTCTCCAAGTTTGCAGTTTTACCTGCCTTGAATGGGGCAGTTAGTGTACAGCAATATTTCAGCCTTGAGAGAACGAGCAACTTGAAGAGAATCACCTTGGGCTTAACGTCCCTAGTTTTGAAGGTTCTCATTATCCATCCTATCATTTTCCTAGTGGATGAGATAGATACATTGTTGTGATCTTTGAAGGCGAGATCCTCTGACATTATAACTCCCAGGTCCTTCACATTAGTTTTTCGCTCTATTGTGTGGTTATAATTTGTTTTATATTCCTAGACAGTTTTAATTTCCTCGAGTTCTTCATATCACAGTAATTGAAATTTCTCTCCATTAAGCCTCATTGTTTTCTGCGGCCCACTTGAAGATTTCGTTGATGTCCGCCTGGAGTCTTGCGGTGCCTGCGATGGAAGTCACTGTCATGCAAATTCGGGTGTCATCTGCAAAGGAAGACACGGTGCTGTGGCTGACATCTCTGTTTATGTCAGATATGAAGATGAGGAAGAGGATAAGGGCGAGTACTGTGCCTTGTGGAACAGAGCTTTTCACTGTAGCCGCCTCAGACTTTACTCTGTTTACTACTCTTTGTGTTTTATTTGTCAGGAAGTTAAAGATCCATCTACCAACTTTTCCTGTTATTCCTTTATCACGCATTTTGTGTGCCATTACACCATGGTCACACTTGTCGAAAGCTTTTACAAAGTCTGTGTATACTATATCTGCATTTTTGTCCTGCAGAGCATCCAAGACCTTGTCATAGTGGTCCAGTGACTGGGACAGGCAGGAGCGACCTGATCTCAACCCATGGGTCGCAAAACTGATGGGCATCTAAGTGGGTGGCGATCTTGCTTCTTAAAACCCTCTCAAAGATTTTTATGTGGGACGTTAATGCTATAGGTCTGTGATTTTTGCTATTGCTTTACTGCCACCTTTGTGGAGTGGAACTATGTCTGTTGTTTTTAGTAACTGTGGGATGACCCCTGTGTCCATGCTCCCTCTCCATAGAATGCTAAAGGCACTCTATAAACATGAAGTTCCACGAGTCTGGGCCTGGGGCAAAGTGCATGGGCATGTCATTTATTGTTTTTTTCTAAGTCTTGTAGTGTTAAGATAATATCAGAGATTTTTGATCTGACCAAATTTTGAGTCTGTCATAAAAAAAATTCATTTAGATTGTCGACTCTTAGTCTGGTTAACGGGTCACCAAACGCTGAGTCATATTAGAACTTGAATATCTCAGTATCATTAGTGTAAATCCCATCTCGTCTAGGCAGGGTCCAGTACTTCATGTCGCTTTTGCCCTAGATTTGGGATAAGAAAAGAAATATTTTGGGTTTCTTTCATTTCATTTATGGTTTTAAGTTCTTCCTGAGTGTCTTGTCTCCTGTATGATTCCTTAAGCTTAAGTTCGATATTTGCTGTTTCTCTAACCAGTGCCTCCTTTCGTATTTCAGATATACTGACGCCTTTCAGCAGCTCTGTGATTCCTCGCCATCGCCTGTATAGGGAACGTCTCTCTCTTTCTAATTTACATCTTTTCATTTTCTTAAAGGAGTGTGCCTTGAGCATACCTCGAGTGCCACAGAGTTGATTCTTTCTAGACAAAGGGTCGGATCCGTGTTGCTTAGGATATCTTCCCAGCTTGTTTCATTTAGGACATAGTTGACTTGATCCCACTGTATGTTTGTTATTGAAGCTGAATTTGGTGAAGACACCCTCATAACTCATCACCTTTTGCTGGTCAGGGGCCCTGCACATGCATGTCTGTACGTCTGTTATGTTATCTGACGATATTGTTTTTGGTACTGTTATATTTCATATCAAATAATCTTTGTTAGTGAAGATCCTGCACCACAAGATGGGTATAAGGTGCACAGTAAACTAGCCACTACCATCCACGGGATGGATACGAGGTGCACAGTAAACTAGCCACTACCAACCACGGGATGGATACGAGGTGCACAGTAAACTAGCCACTACCATCCACGGGATGGATACGAGGTGCACAGTAAACTAGCCACTACCATCCACGGGATGGATACGAGGTGCACAGTAAACTAGCCACTACCATCCACGGGATGGATACGAGGTGCACAGTAAACTAGCCACTACCATCCACGGGATGGATACGAGGTGCACAGTAAACTAGCCACTACCATCCACGGGATGGATACGAGGTGCACAGTAAACTAGCCACTACCATCCACGGGATGGATATGAGGAGCACAATAAACTAGCCGTCTATGTCAAACCTAAATCTAATCCACGACCCCTAAGATGCCATTAGAGAGTGACCATCAGTTAGAGGATAATGGTTCCCTGTCATGGTGGTGGTGAGGAAAGTCACGTGACCACAACAGTGAATGCTGGCAGCCAGCTGTTAATTACCTGTTAACAAAGATTTTAGAGACCCAGGATAACTGTTGCCTCGTTCTGTTGATTTATTTTTACACCGTTTAATCTATAGGCTAGAGCCGTTATCACACACACACACACACACACACACACACACACACACACACACACACACACACACACACACACACAAAACACCATTAGCGCCTCTTTACAAGGGAGGCGAGTAGTAAGAGCAAGAGGGACATAAAGTATTCACAACTGCTGCACCATCTATAACGTCCCACCTGGGGTCTATAACGTCCCACATGGGGTCTATAACGTCCCACATGGGGTCTATAACGTCCCACATGGGACCTATAACGTCCCACATGGGACCTATAACGTCCCACATGGGACCTATAACGTCCCACCTGGGGTCTATAACGTGTCAACTTGGGTCTATAACGTCCCAGCTAGGGTCTATAATGTCTCGGAGTCTATAATTTCCCAGTTGGCGTTTATAACGTCCTACTTGTTGTCTATAATCTACCATCTGGAGTCTATTATCTGTCATCTGGGATTTATAATATACCTGTTCGGATATAGAATCAATTAGCTGGGATCTATAATCCACCAGCTTGGCTCTATAATCTACCAGTTAGGACCTATAATCTGCCAACTGTGATCCATAACCTACCAGCTGGGATCTATAATTTGTCAGATCACACTCCAACATAAAAATTACTTGCCTCCACTCTTATCTAACACGCCTGTTGGATGTCCAAGCACTTCGCACTGACAAACCTCCTTTATCCCATCCCTCCAGTTCTTCTTGGAACAACCCCTACCCCTTCTTCACTCCACCTTAGATTTACATGCCCTCTTAGTCTTCTCATTTTCTTCTAATATCTCTAAATACCCAACCACCTCAACAACCTCTCCTCAGCTCTAAGCTTCGAATTCAATGAATAGTATTCTCGCCATATATTCTTCTCAAACACGACATCTCTACTGCATCCATCCTCCTCCTCGCTGTAACATTTAAAGCCCATGCTTCACACCCATACAGCAGTGTTGGTACCGCTGTACTTTCATGCTATCCCTTCTTTGCCTTCACGGATAAAGTTCTTTGTCTCTACAGACTCCTCATTGCACCACCCAGTTTAATATCCAGCCTTTAATTACCTATTTTTTTATATAATCACTTTGCTCTTTCCTATGTTCACTTTCATTTTCCTTCTTTTACATACACTACCAAATTCATCCACCAATCTCTGCAACTTCTCTTCAGAATCTCCCAAAAAGCACAGTGTCATCAGCAAAAAGCAACTGTGACAACTGACACTTTATGCTTGATTTTTTATCTCTTAACCCCACACTTCTTGCCAACACCCGAGCATTCACTTCTCTTACAACCCCATCTATAAATATATACTGAACAACCATGGTGACATCACACATCCTTGTCTAAGGTCTACTTTTACTGGGAAATAATCTCCCGCACTCCTACATACTCTAACTTGAGCCTCACTATCCTCATAAAAACTCTTCACTGCTTTCAGTAACCTACCTCCTATACCATACACCTGCAACATCTGCCACATTGCTCTCCTATCCTTGCCTTTTTCTAAGTATAGTTCACTTGTATGCTTCACTGTAAGTTTGTAAACACTTGGTCTACATATCCCATATCCTTCATAAAGCCTCCTTGTTCATTTGTGATCCTGCTCTCCGTCTTGTTTTTAATTCTTTCAATAATAACTCTACCATACACTCTACCTGGTATACTCAATAGGCCTATTCCCTTATAATTCTTAGTTTCTTTCATCCCCTTTTCTACATAGGAACTATGTTTGCTCTCAGCTAATGGTGTACATTCCGTGGCAGGATGTACAATGTATGGTGTACATTCCGTGGCAGGATGTACAATGTATGGTGTACATTCCCTGGCAGGATGTACAATGTATGGTGTACATTCCCTCTGTACCTTCTCTCTTTCTTGCATTATAACCACTGCAAACCACTACAAAACCACTCCAAAACTACATCCCCACCTGGTTTCTACGTTTCTCTCGTGGCTTGGTTGGTAGCACTTTCACTTCACACATTTAGGGTCCAGGATCGATCCACAGCACTGGTGAAACGCTGGGCATATTTCCTTACAATCGCAGCCTCTGTTCGCCTAGCAGTAAGTAGGTACCTGGGTGTTATCAAACTGGTGTGGGTCGCATCCTGGGTGACAAGATTAACCTAATTTGCCAGAAATGCTCTGCATAACAAGGGGTTTGCTGTATATTATGTCATTGATGTTAGCTATGGTCTGTATAAGTTGTATCATGTACTTGAAGAAATTAAGCATTATTACTATTCTTATTATTATTGTTGTAGGTATTGCTGTAGTTGTAGTTATTGTTGTAGCTGTAGTTATTATTTACTGTTATTGTTGTGGTTATTATTACATAAATTTTTAATTTTTATTATTATTATTATTACTATTATCTTTCCAAGCTATTTTACCATTTATTATTCTACCCACAGCTTCATGCACCTACCCCACACTCGGACTGTCTCTTCCTTACTCCTAAAAAATGTTATACCTCCCTGCACAATGCACAAATCACTGCCTCGCTTCAACATTTTACAGGTCCTCGAGATATTCCCATCCACCTCCCCATCTAATATAGTAAGTTTCTTCTTTTGTTTTATTTTTCGCTGTTAAATCCACTTGTTCCCTGGACTTTCTCAACTTATTAATCTCACTCCAAAACTTTTTCTTATAAGCAAAAAAAAATTTGTGGTGAAAGTTCACTCATTCAATGTCTCTATTTTTGCACCAGGAAATATTCTTTCATACTCTTGGAGTTAATGCAAAATGAAGCCTCTCATAATTATTCTTGGCTGTCCCAGATTTACCAAGGTAGGGAGGAGCTTGGTGTGTCTAGTATCAGTAATAGGATTATTGAGATTTAACACTCTGCTTTGTATTAGAATGTTAAGAAATTAAACCAGGCACCCTCACTATGAATCTCACTAATGTCTAGAAATACACACAGATCTAAATAGGTTGTGAAAACATGCAATATATTAAGTTTTATAACCTGCATGAACTGTATCACTGTAAGCAACAAGAGCATTTCACCCCTCCATGGAAGATGTGATCATTTAATATCACATACCTGCAAGTACCTCCCAAGAAGCTCGTTGCTAGTAATACCTTCCTTATATCACTTGTTAAAGCAACTGCTCAGGCACTAATTTCTCGCCTAACTGGTAGTAATAATTTATCGTAAGTTATATACACTGATGGATGTAAACAGGAGTCTTCTGGCAGGGCTGCATCTGCTCTTGTTGCCACCTCCCTAGTTAAGAACCATAATAACTTTGTTGAGTTAGGCTTAAGAATTAACAACTGGGCGTCTACACTGCAAACTGAATTGTTTGCAATCCTAATGGTGCTAAAGCTAACTCATTACACTGAGCTTGTCTCTATCATCATTACTGATTCTATATCATCACTGAAGGCTCTTGACTCATATAATGACTCTAGCAACATGCTCATTGGAGAAGCCAGGTATAGGTACTAAAAAATCCTGGGAAAGGGAGTTAATGTATAATTATGTGCCATCACACACTGGATTACTCCTTCATGATAATGTTAGACAAGAAGGAGAATGTAGAATATAACTTTGGTATATCTGTGTCTAGTATTAGGAATAATATTAGGAGAGAAGTAAATAATGAAAATGATTGTTATAGGAATGCAGTTAGAAGTCTGAGTAGATCTATAACCCACAATGATATAATGAACACAGATAAGTGTGTTTATGGAGCAACTTGCAATGTGAACACTGATACTGTAGTGGCCAGACTTAGGCTTGTTTATGAGTATTTCTGACAGTTTGTGAGACACACAGACGATCATACCAAATGTAAATTATGTGGCCAAGCCTATGGTCACTGTCTTGAACACTATGTGCTTAATTGTCCACTTATTGAGGAATATATATTAACTAAATTTGCTTGTAACAGGTGAACTGTAGATATAAATCCAGATGTGCTCCTGTTAACTCTTTTTAGGCCGAGTTCCTAGGCCTATTGTGTATCGATATGTTCTTGTGCTTCCCTCTACAGGATGGATATGGGATACACAAACTAGCCACGTCAGAGGCAAAATCTAAAATCCAATCTTTTACCCTATCTTGTATTTTCCACTTATTCTCCCGTACATTATCACTTCTGCAGAGTAAAAATTCTCCTATGCTCACTTCCGCTCTTATATTACCATCTTTTCCTCATTCCACCAGTCCGTGCTCTAGCCTCCTGCACCTGCCCACCAGTCCGTGCTCTAGCCTCCTGCACCTGCCCACCAGTCCGTGCTCTAGCCTCCTGCACCTGCCCACCAGTCCCTGCTCTAGCCTCCTGCACCTGCCCACCAGTCCGTGCTCTAGCCTCCTGCACCTGCCCACCAGTCCATGCTCTAGCCTCCTGCACCTGCCCACCAGTCCCTGCTCTAGCCTCCTGCACCTGCCCACCAGTCCCTGCTCTAGCCTCCTGCACCTGCCCACCAGTCCCTGCTCTAGCCTCCTGCACCTGCCCACCAGTCCCTGCTCTAGCCTCCTGCACCTGCCCACCAGTCCCTGCTCCAGCCTCCTGCACCTGCCCACCAGTCCCTGCTCTAGCCTCCTGCACCTGCCCACCAGTCCCTGCTCCAGCCTCCTGCACCTGCCCACCAGTCCCTGCTCCAGCCTCCCGCACCCGTCCACCAGTCCCTGCTCCAGCCTCCTGCACCCGCCCACCAGTCCCTGCTCTAGCCTCCTGCACCCGCCCACCAGTCCCTGCTCCAGCCTCCTGCACCCGCCCACCAGTCCCTGCTCCAGCCTCCTGCACCCGCCCACCAGTCCCTGCTCTAGCTTCCTGCACCTGCCCACCAGTCCCTGCTCCAGCCTCCTGCACCTGCCCACCAGTCCCTGCTCCAGCCTCCTGCACCCGCCCACCAGTCCCTGCTCTAGCCTCCTGCACCTGCCCACCAGTCCCTGCTCCAGCCTCCTGCACCTGCCCACCAGTCCCTGCTCCAGCCTCCTTCACCCGCCCACCAGTCCCTGCTCCAGCCTCCTGCACCCGCCCACCAGTCCCTGCTCTAGCCTCCTACACCCGCCCACCAGTCCCTGCTCTAGCCTCCTGCACCCGCCCACCAGTCCCTGCTCTAGCCTCCTGCACCCGCCCACCAGTCCCTGCTCTAGCCTCCTGCACCTGCCCACCAGTCCCTGCTCTAGCCTCCTTCACCCGCCCACCAGTCCCTGCTCTAGCCTCCTGCACCCGCCCACCAGTCCCTGCTCTAGCCTCCTGCACCCGCCCACCAGTCCCTGCTCTAGCCTCCTACACCCGCCCACCAGTCCCTGCTCTAGCCTCCTACACCCGCCCACCAGTCCCTGCTCTAGCCTCCTACACCCGCCCACCAGTCCCTGCTCTAGCCTCCTGCACCTGCCCAGCAGTCCCTGCTGTAGCCTCCTGCACCTGCCCACCAGTCCCTGCTGTAGCCTCCTGCACCTGCCCACTGGTCCCTGCTGTAGCCTCCTGCACCCGCCCACCAGTCCCTGCTCTAGCCTCCTGCACCCGCCCACCAGTCCCTGCTCAAGCCTCCTACACCTGCCCACCAGTCCCTGCTCTAGCCTCCTGCACCTGCCCACCAGTCCCTGCTGTAGCCTCCTGCACCTGCCCACTGGTCCCTGATCTAGCCTCCTACACCCGCCCACCAGTCCCTGCTCTAGCCTCCTACACCCGCCCACCAGTCCCTGCTCTAGCCTCCTACACCCGCCCACCAGTCCCTGCTCTAGCCTCCTACACACGCCCACAGTCCCTGCTCTAGCCTCTCCTTACACCCGCCACAGTTCCTTTCTCTAGCCTCTTACACCGCCCACCAGTCCTGCTCTAAGCTCTTCCACCGCCACCAGTCCTGCTTAGCTCCTACACGCCCACCAGTCCTGCCTCTAGCTCTTACACCGCACAGTCCTGCTCTAGCTGTACACGCCTACAGTCCACCTGGCTCTTAGCTTACACCGCCACCAGTCCTGCTCTAGCCTCTTACACCGCCACCAAGTCCTGCTCTAGCCTCTTTACACCGCCGCCACCAGTCCTGGCTCTAGCACGTGCACCGCACCAGTCCTGCTATTGCCTCCTGCACCTGCCCACCAGTCCTGCTCAGCTCCTACCCCGCCCAGCAGTCCAGCCTCTAGCCTCCTGCACCCCGCCACCAGTCCTAGCTAGCTCCTGACCCGCCACCGAGACTGTTAGCCACCAGACCTTGCCCACCAGTCTGCTCTAGCTCAACACGCACCAGACCTTGCTCTAGCCTCCTGCACCCGCCCACAGTCCCTGCTCTAGTCCTACTCCCGCCCACGTCCCTGCATCTAGCTCTAAGCACTGTCTGTTCGCTCCTGCACCGCCACCAGTAGCTCTAGCTCCTACCCGCCCCACCAGTCCCTGCTTAGCCCTTCGTTTTACACCCGCCACCAGTCCTGTTAGCTCCTACACCCGCCCACCAGTCCCTGCTCTAGCCTCTACACCCGCCCACCAGTCCCTGCTCTTGCCTCGTACACCGGCCTACCAGTCCCTGCTCAGCCTCTACCCCGCTACAGTCCCAGCTCTAGCTTCTACACCCGCCCACCAGACCAGCTTTAGCCTCTTACACCCGCCTACAGTCCCTGCTCTAGCCTCCTACACGGCCTACAGATCCTGATCTAGCTCTACACCAGGGCTACCAGTTCCCTGCTCTAGTCCTACCCCTGCCTACCCAGTCCTGCTCTAGCCTGTACACCCGCCTACAGTCTGCTTAGCTCTACACCGGTAACCACGACCTGCTATAGCCCACCTCCCACAGCTAACCTGTCCTGCTCTAGCTCGTACACCCGCTACCAGTCCCAGCTAGCTCGTACACCCGCCTACCAGTCCTGCTCTAGCCTCGTACACGCTACCAGTCCCTGCTCAAGCCTCGTACACCCGCCTACAGTCCTGCTTAGCCTCCTACACCCGCCTACCGTCGTCTAGCCTCCTACAACCGCTACAGTCCCCTGCTTTGCCTCTCCACCGCCTACCACTCCCTGCTCTAGCCTTACCACCGCCACCAGTCCTGCTCTAGCCTCCTACACCCGACACCAGTACCGTGCTCTAGCCCCAAACCGTCCTACAGTCTCTGTCTTGGCCGCCTACACCCGCTACCGTCCCTGTTAGCTCCTACACCCGCCTACCAGTCCTGCTCTAGCCTCTACACCGCTACCAGTCCCTGTCTTGCCTCCTACACCGCCTACCACTCCAGTCTAGCTCCTACACCCGCCCACCAGTTCAGCTCTAGCTCCTACACCCGCCTACCAAGTCCCTTCTCCACGCTCTACACCCGCCTACAGTCCCTTCTAGCCACTACACGCCACCAGTCCTGCTCTAGCCTCCTACCCCGCTACCAGATCCTGTCTAGGCCCCTACACCGGCTCACCAGTCCTGTCTAGCCTCCTACACCCGCAAACAGTCCCTGCTCTAGCCTCCTACACCCGCCCCAAGTCCCTGCTCTCGCTCCTACACCGCCCACCAGTCTGCTTAGCTCTACCAGCCTAACCGTCCTGCTTAGCTCTACACCCGCCTCCCAGTCCCTGCTACTAGCTCTACACCGCCTACCAGTCCTGCTTCTAGCTTAACCCGCCTACCGTCCTGCTCTAGCTCCTACACCCGCACCAGTCCCTTCTCTAGCCTTACAACGAACCAGTCCGCTCTACTCCTACACCGCCTACCAGTCCCTGCTCTAGCCTCTACACCCGCTCCTAACCAGTCCCTGCTCGAGCCTCTACCAACGCCTTCAGTCAGCTTAGCCTCTACACATGCCCACCGGTCCCTGCTCTTAGCTCCTAAGCCGGCTACCAGACCTGCTTAGGCTAGTCTACACAACCTACAGTCCCTGCTTAGCTCTACACCGCCTTACAGTCTGACTCTAGCTCCTGCACTGTCCCACCAGTTCCCTGCTCTACTCCAAACCCGCTACAGTCCCTGCTCTAGCCTCCTACACCCGCTCCCAGGTCTGCTCTAGCTCCTCACCGCCTACCAGTCCTGTCTAGCCTCCTACACCCGCCTACCAGTCCTGCTTCGCCTCCTACATCGCCTACCAGTCCCTGCTCTAGCCTCTCACCCGCCACCCGTCCCGGCTCTAGCCTCTGCACCTTCCACCAGTCCCTGCTCTAGCCTCTACACCGCCCCAGTCCCTGCTCTTAGCTCCTGACTGCCACCAGTCCCTGCTCTAGCCTCTGCACCTGCCCACCAGTCCCTGCTCTCGCTCCTGCACTGCCACCAGTCCCTGCTTAGCACCTACACCCGACCACAGTCTGCTCTCGCCTCCTCACCCGCCTACCAGTCCCTGCTTAGCTCTCACACGCTCTTCCCCAGTCCCAAGCTCTAGCCTCGTACACCCGCATACCGTCCTGTCTAGCCTCGTACAACCCGCCCTACAGGTCCCTGCTCTAGCCTCGTAACCGCTACCAGTCCATGCTCTAGGCCTCGTACACCGATACAGTCCATGCTCTAGCCTCCTACACCGCTACCAGTCCCAGCTCTAGGGCCTCTACAACGCTACCAGTCCCTGCTCTTGCCTCTACACCGCTTACCACTTCTGCTTCTAGCCTCATCACCCGCCTACCAGTCCTGCTCTAGCCTTACACCCGACCAACAGTCCGTTGTCTAGCCCTCCTACACCGCTACCAGTCCTGCCTCTTGCTCCTACACGTACCAGTCCCTCTTAGCCTTCCTACAACCCGCCTACCAGTCCTGCTTAGCCACATACACGCTACAGTCCCTGCTCTTGCTCCTACACCCGCTACCATCCGTGCTCAGCCTCTACACCGCACAGTCCCTGCTCTAGCCTCCTACCACCCGCTACCCGGCCTTCTCTTGCCTCCTACACCTGTACCAGTTGCTCTAGCCTCCTACACCGCCCACCAGTCCTGCTCTAGCTCTCACCGCTACCAGTCTGCTCTACCTCTTCACCCGCTCACCAGTCCCTGCTCTAGCCTCTACACCCGTTACCAGTCCCTGCTCTAGCTCCTCACCGCCAACATCCCTGCTTTAGCACCTACACGCCACAGTCCAGTCTAGCACCTACACCGCCTACAGTCCTGCTCTAGCTCCTAACCCGCCTACAGTCCCTGCTCTAGCTCCTACACCAGCCTACCAGTCCCTGCTCTAGCTCTCCACCGCCTCAGTCCCTGCTTCTAGCCTTAACCCGCCCACGTCCTGCTTAGCTTCCTAAACCGCCTACCAGTCTGCTTAGCCTCCTACACCCGCCTACGACTGCTCTAGCATACACCGCCTGCAGTCCCTGTCTAGCCTCTACACCCGCCTTCCAGTCCTGCTTAGATACAAGCCCCAGTCCTGCTTCTATGCATCCTACAGCGCCTACCAGTCTGCTCTAGCCTTCTACTCCCGTACCAGTCCCTGCTCTAGCCTCACACCCGCTACAGTTCCTGCACTAGCCTCCTGCACCTGCCCACCAGGTCCCTGCTCTAGCCTCCTACACGCCCTACCAGTCTGCTCTAGTCCTAACCGCCTACGTCCTGCTCTAGCCTCTACACCGCCTACCAGTCCCTGCTCTAGCCTCTACCACCGCTCCAGTCCCTGCTCTAGCTCCTACATCCGCTACCGTTCTGCTTGCCTCTACCCCGCCACAGTCCTGCTCTGCCTTCCTGCACTTCCACAGACCTGCACTAGCCTCCTTACAACCGCCCCCCGTCTTGCTCAAGCCACCTGACTGCCCACAGTCCTGCTTAGCCTCCTGCGCCTGCCACAACAGTCCCTGCTATAGCCTCCTGCACCTGCCCACAGTCCTGCTCTAGCCTACACCGCCACCAGTCCCTGTCTAGCTTGTTACACCCGAAACGTCCTGCTTAGCCTCCTAACCCGCCACCTGTCCTGGTTCTAGCCTCCTACACCCGCCCACCAGTCTGACTCTTAGCCTCGTAACCCGCCTTCCAGTCCTGCTCTAGCCTCTACACCGCCTACCAGTCCTGCTCTAGCCTCCTACAAGCCCCCAGTATGCTCTAGCTCCTACACCCGCCAACCAGTCCTGCTCTAGCCTTGTAACACCGCCCTACAGTCCCATGCTCACGCCTCCTACACAGCCCCTACAGTCCTACTCTAGCTCTACACGCCACAGTCCCTGCTTTCGCTCGTACACCGCCCTCCAGTCCAGCTCTGCCACCTACACCCGCCCACCAGTCCCTGCTCTAGTCCCTACTCCGACCACCAGTCCTGCTCTAGCCCTCTACACGCCCACCTGTCCCAGCTCTAGCTCCTGCAACCCGCCCCCACCAGTCCGGTCTAGCCTCCTACACCGCCACAGTCCCTGCTCTATCCACGTACACGCCTACCAGTCCTGCTCTAGCCTCCTCCACCGCCAACCAGTCAATGCTCTAAGCCTCTCACGCCCACCCGTCTGCTTAGCCTCTTACACCGCTACCAAGTCCTGCTCTGCCGCCTACACACGTACAGTACCTGCTTAGCCCTCCTACCCCCGCCACAGTCCCTGCTTGCTCGTACCGCTTACCAGTCCCTGCTCTAGCTCCTACCAAAGCCTACCAGTCCCTGCTATGCTCCTACACGATACGTCCCTGCTCTAGCCTCGTACACCGCCTACCAGTCCCTGCTCTAGCCTCCTACACCCGCTACAGTCCTGCTCTAGCCTCCTACACACGCCTACAGTCCTGCTCTAGCCTCGTACACCGCCTACCGACCTGCTCTAGCCTCATCCCGCCTACAGTCCTGCTCTCGCCTGTACACCCGCTACCGTCCTGCTTAGCCTCGTACACCGCCTACTGTTCCTGCTCTAGGCTCCCTACAAGCGCTACCAGTCCTGCTCTAGCCTCCTACAACGCCTACCAGTCCTGCTCATAGCTCCTCTCCTACGCAACCCGCCTACCACTCCCTGCTCTAGCCTCCTACCCCGCTACCAGACCCTGCTCTAGCCTCCTACACCCGCCCTGCCAGTCCCTGCTCTAGCCACTACACCGCACAGTCCCGCTCTTGCTTTTCCTACACGCTACCAGTCCCTGCTCTAGCTCCCTCCCTACACCGCACCAGTCCCTGCTCTGCCTCTACACCGCCCTACCTAGTCCTGCTCTACTTACACCGTCCCACCAGTCTGCTCTAGCCATCCTACACCCGGCCTACCAGACCCTTCTCTAGCCTCTACACGCCGCCTTACAGTTGCTTAGCTCCTACACCGCCCCACCAGACCCTGCTCTAGCTCTCACCGCCTACAGTCCCTGCTTAGCTCCTACACGTCACCAGTCTGCTTAGCTCCTACACCGATACAAAGTCCCTGCTCTAGCCTCCTACACCGCCCACCAGTCCTGCTATAGCTCCTACACCCGCTACCCAGTCTGCTTAGCCTCTACACCCGCCTACCAGTCCTGCTCTAGCTTCCTACCGCTACCCGACCCGCTATGCCCATCTACACCGCTAACCAGTCCTCTCTAGTCTCACGCCTACCAGTTCCTGCTCTAGCCTCACACCCGCCTACCAGTCCCTGCTCTAGTCCTACACCGCCCACAGTCACAGCTCTAGCCTCCGCACGCCTACAGTCTGCTCTAGCCTACACCGCCCTACCAGTCCTGCTCTGCCCTCCTACACCGCCCCTACCAGTCCTGCTCTCGGCCTCCTAACCCGCCTTCAGTCCTGCTCTAGCTTACTCACCATGCCCAACAGTCCTGCTCTAGCCTCCTACAGCGCCTACCAGTCCTGCTCTAGCCTTCTACACCGCCTACCAGCTGCTCTAGACTCTACAACCGCCTACAGTCCTTGCTCTAGCCTCCAGAACGCCCCACAGTCCCTTCTCTAGTCTACACCGCCTACAGTCCCTGCTCTAGCCTCTACACCGCCCTACCAGTCCTGCTTAGCCTCCTACACCGCCTACCAGTCCTGTCTAGCTCCTAACCGCCTACCAGTCCCTGCTCTAGCCTACCTACACCCACCTACAGTCCCCTGCTTAGCTCCTACCAACCGCCCCAGTCCTGCTTAGGCCTCCAGCACTTCCCTACCAGTCCCTCCTTCTAGCCTCTACACGCACCAGTCCTGCTCTAGCCTCCTGCACCGCCCACCAGTCCCTGTCTAGCTCTGCACCTGCCCACGACCGCTCTGCCTCCTGCACTGCCCACTGTCCTGCTCTCCAGCCTCCTACACCCGCCAAGTCCCTGCTCTAGCCTCGTACACCGATACCAGTCCTGCTCTAGCCTCCTACACGCTACCGTCCTGGTCTAGCGCTCTACACCCCACACAGTCTGCTTAGCCACGTCACCCGCCTACAGTCCCTGCTTAGCCTCCCTACCCCCGCCTACAGTCCTGCTCGACCTCCTACACCCGCCCACAGTCCTGCTCTAGCCTTCCTACACCGCCCACAGTCCCTGCTCTAGCCTGTACACCCGCCTACCAGTCCTGCTTAGCTCCACACCCGCCTACCAGAAAAATCCCTGCTCTAGCCTCCCTACCACCGCCACCAGTCCCAGCTCTAGCTCGTACACCCGCATCCCAGTCCTGCTTAGTCTACACGCTACCAGTCCTGCTCTGCTCAACACACGCTCCCTGTCCCTGCTCTAGCCTCCTAAACCCGCCCAACCAGTCCTGCTATAGCCTCGTACACGGCCCACCAGTCCCTGCTCTAGCTCTTACACCCGCTACCAGTCCAGTCTGCACCTACACCGTACCAGTCTGTCTTAGCCTCCTACACGCCCCTACCAGTCACTATCTAGCTCTACACCGCCCACAGTCCCTGACTCTAGGCCTCTACACCGCCTCCAGTCCCTGCTTAGTGTCCTACACGCCACCAGTCCCTGCTCTAGCCTCCTGCTGCCCACCAGTCCCTGCTCTAGCCTCCGACACCGCCCACAAGTCGGCTCTAGCTCGTAACCGCTACCAGTCCTGCTCTAGCTCTACACCCGCCTACAGTTACCTGCTCTAGACTCCTACACCGCCCCACAGTCCTGCCTCTCGCCTCGTATCACCCGCCTACAGTCTGTCAAGCTCCTACCACCCGCCAACAGTCCCTGTCTAGCTCCTACAACTGGCCCCCAGTCCTGCTCTAGCCTCGTACACCCGCCTACCAGCCTCTCTAGCCTCCTACACCGCTACCAGACCCTGCTTTACCTTCTACACCGCCACCAGTCCCTGCTCTTAGCTCTACACCCGCCCCACCAGTCCAGTTCTAGTGTACACCCGCCACCCTT
Source organism: Cherax quadricarinatus (assembly GCF_026875155.1). Taxonomy (NCBI): domain Eukaryota; kingdom Metazoa; phylum Arthropoda; class Malacostraca; order Decapoda; family Parastacidae; genus Cherax; species Cherax quadricarinatus. Next base: position 19,386,053 of record NC_069438.1, read on the forward strand.
CCCTGCTTGCCTTCCTACACCCGCCAACCAGTCCTGCTCTGCCTTCTACACCGCTACCAGTCTGCTCTAGCCTCAACACCCGCTACCAGTCTTTCTAGCCTCTACACGCCCACAGTCTGGGTCTAGACCTTCTACACCCGCTCACCAGTCCTGCTCTAGCCTCCTACCCGCTACAGTCCTGCTCTAGCCTCCTACCACCCAGCTACCAGTCCTGCTCTAGCCTCCTACACCTGCCCCAGTCCCTGCTCTAGCCTAGTACCCCGCCTACCGCCCCTGCTCTAGCCTTTACACCGCCTCAGATCCCTGCTTTCTAGCTCTCACCCGCTACCAGTCCTGCTCTAGCGCCTGGCACTGCCACCAGTCCCTGCTCTAGCCTTACACGCCTACCAGTCCCCTGCTTAGCCTCTACACCTGCTACAGTCCCTGTCTAGCTCCTACACCGCCACCAGTCCCTGCCTCAGCCTCTACACCCGCCTACCAGTCCCCTGCTCTAGCCTCTACACCGCCACCAGTCCCTGTGCTCTAGCCTCCGCATGCCCCACCGTCCAGCCTAGTCTACACGCCACTAGTCCCTGCTTAGCCTCCTACACCCGCCTACCAGTCCTGCTCTAGCTCCTACACCCGATACCCGTACCTGCTTAGCCTCCTTAACCCGCCACCCGTCCCTGATCTAGCTCGTTACCCGCCTCCAGTCAGCTCTAGCCTCTACACCGCCTACAGTCCCTGCTCAAGCCTCCTACACCCCGCCGACAGTCCCTGCTCTAGCTCCTACTCCGCCCAAGTTCCTGTCTAGCCTCGTACACCCGCACCAGTCCTGTCTAGCTCTACACCCGCCTACCAGTCCCTGCTTAGCTCCTACCCCCGCCCACAGTCCCTGCTCTTGCCTGTACCACCCGCCTACCCCGTCCTGCTCTAGCCTCCCTACACCGCCTACCAGTCTGCTCTAGCCTCCTACACGCACCAGTTCCTGCTCTAGCCTCTACACCCGCCACAGTCCTGCTCTAGCCTCTACCACCCGCCACCAGGTCATGCTCTAGCCTCCTACACCGCCTACCAGTCCTGCTTAGGCCGCCTACAACCGCCTACCAGTCCTGTCTAGGCTCCTACACCGCCTACCAGTCTGTTAGCCTCCTACACCACGCCTACCAGTCTGCTCTAGCTCTCCACCCGCCTCCAGGTCCTGCTCTAGCCTCCTACACCCGCCACCAGTCCCTGCTCTAGCCTCTACACCGCTCACCAGTCCTGCTCTAGCCTGTACACCGCCACCAGTCCCTGCTCTAGCCTCCTAATCGCCACCAGTCCCTGCTCTAGCTCCTACACGCCTACCAGTCCTGTTGCCTCCTCCACCCGCCCCACCGGTCCCTGCTCTAGCCTCCACATCCGCCACAGTCCCCTGAGTAGCCTCTACAGCCTACCAGTCCCTGCACTAGCCTCTACACCCGCCACGTCCTGCTCTAGCCTCCTTACACCGCCCACAAGTCCCTGCTACTAGCTCCTACACTGCCCACAGTCCTGCTCTAGCCTCCGCACCGCCACCAGTTCCTGCTCTAGCCTCTACACTGCCCACCAGTCCCAGCTTAGCCCCTTCACCGCCTTCCAGTCCTGCTCTGTTACACCGCCACGTCTGTCTTCGTCCTCCCCCGCCCCAGTCCTGCTCTAGCTCCTAACCCGACTACCAGATTGATCTAGCTCCCACACTGCCACAGTCCAGCTCTAGTCCGCACCGCCCCACCAGTCCCTGTTAGCCTCCTTGCACCGCCACCAGTTGCTATAGCTCTACACCTTCCACAGTCCTGCTCTAGCCACCTGCACCCGCCCCCACAAAGTCCTGCTCTAGCTCCGAACCGCCACCAGTCCCTGCTCTCCTACTACACCCGCCACAGTCCTGTCTAGCCCTTCACTGCCCACAGTCCTGCTCTAGCTCCTAAACGACACCAGTCTGCTTGCTCTGCACCGCCACCAGTCCAACTCTAGCCTCCTACACCCGCCCCCGTAGTCCTGCTTAGCCTCCTACACCTGCCCCAGTCCCAGATAGCCTCCTACACCCGCCTACAGTCCCTGTTAGCCTTACACCCGCTACAGTCCTGCTTGCCTCTAACTGCCCAAGTCCCTGCTCTAGCCTCCTGCACCCGCTACCGTCCTGCTCTAGCTCCTACACCCGCCACAGTCCTGCTCATTGCTGTACACCCGCCCACAGTCCCTGCTCTAGCTCCTGACCGCACCGTCCCTGCTCAGCCTCTACACCCGCCACCAGTCCTGTCTAGCCTCCTACAACCGCCACCAGTCCTGCTTAGCCTCTTACACCCGCCCACAGTCCTGTTAGCCGTAAGCCCCCCAGTCCTGCTCTGCTCCTACACCCGCCCACAGTCCTTGCTCTGCCTCTACCCCGCCCACCGTCCCTGCTCTAGGCTCGTCACGCCTACAGTCCCTGCCTTAGCTCCTACCCGCACAGTCCAGCTCTAGCCTTTACACCCGCCCACCAGTCAGCCTAGCTCTTTACATCGCCACAGTCCTGCTCTGGCCTGTGCACCGCACCAAGTCTGCTATTGCGTCTGCACCGCCACAGTCTGCTCTAGCCTCTACACCGCAGCAGTCCCTGCTCTGCCTCATGACCCGCACCAGTCCTGTCTAGCCTCCTGACCGCACCAGTCCCTGCTTAGCCTCTGCACCTGCCCACAGTCCCTGCTCTAGCTCTACACCGCCACCCGTCCCTGCTCTAGCCTCCGAACCCGCCACCTAGTCCTGCTCTGTCCCCTACTCGCCCACCAGGTCCTGCTCAAGCCTCCTTACACCGCCCTGTCTGCTCTAGCCTCTGCCCGCCCCCGTCCCTGCTTCTAGCCTCTACACCCGCCACCAGTCCTGCTCTAGCTCGTAACCCGCCTACGGTCCCTGCTTAGCCTCTACACCCGCCACATTCTGCTCTAGCTCCTACACCCGCCCACAGTCCTCTTAGCCTATACACCGCTACCAGTCCGCTTCGCCTCCTACACCCGCCTAACAGTCCTGCTTTAGCACTCCACCCGCCACCTCGTCCCTGTCTAGCCTCGTACACCCGTACAGTCCTGTCTAAGCCTCTACAGCCTACCAGTCCCAGCTCGAGCCTCCTACCAGCTACAGTCAGCTCGAGCTCCTACACCGCCTACCAGTCTGCTCTAGGCCACGTACACCGCTACAGTCCTGCTTAGCTCTACAGCGCTTACCCGACCTGCTCTCGCCTTATCCACACGCTAACGTCCCTGCTCTAGCTCGTACACCCGCTACCAGTCCCTGCTTAGCTCGTAACCCGCTACCGTCTGTCTAGCTCGTTACACCGCTCCCCAGTCCTGTTAGCTCGTACACCCGCTACCAGTCAGCTCTCGCTTACACGCTACAGTCCCTGCTCAAGCCTCTACAACCGCCTACCAGACCTGCTTAGCTCTACACCGCCTACCACTCCCTGCTATAGCTCTACACGCCTACCAGTCCCTGCTCTAGCTCTAAACCGCCACCAGTCCGTGCTCTAGCTCCTACACCGCCTACCGTCTGCTCTTTGCCTCCTACACCGCCTACAGTCCCTGCTCTAGCTCCTACACCGCCTAACAGTCCCTGCTCTAGCCTCCTCACCGCCTCCAGTCATGCTCTTGCCTCCTACCACCCGCCCCTACCACTCCCTGCTCTAGCCTCCTACACCCGCCACGTCCTGTCTAGGCTCTACACCCGTACAGTCCCTTCTTAGCCCATACCACCGCTACCAGTCCTGCCTCTAGCCTCTACACCGCCCACCAGTCCAGTCTATCCTCCTACACCCGCCAACAGTCCTGACACTAGCCTAAACCCGCTCCACAGACCTGTTAGGCTCAACCCCGATACGTCCTGCTTAGCTCCAACACCGCCACCAGTCCTGCTCTAGCCTCTACACCGCCATCCAGTCCTGCTCTAGCTTACACGTCCAGTCCCTGCTCTAGCCTCTACCAGCCCTACAGTCCCTGCTCTCTAGCCTCCTTACACCGGCTACCAGTCCCTGCTTAGCTCCTACACCCGCTACCGTCCGGCTTAGCCTCCTACACGCCCAGTCCCGCTCAAGCCTCCTACACCCGCTAACAGTCCCTGCTCTAGGCCTCCTACACCGCAACAGTCCTGCCTCTGCTCTACCGCCTAAACAGTCTGCTTAGCCTCCTAACCCGCCTACAGTCCTGCTTAGCTCCTACACTTGCCACCAGTCCTGCTCTAGCTCTACAGCGCCTACCAGTCCTGCTCTCGCTTCTTACACCCGCCTTCCCAGTCAGCTCTACCTCCTACACGCCGGCTACCAAGTTCCCTGCTCTAGCCTCTGCACTGCCCCAGTCCCCTGCTCATAGCTCCTACCCGCTACCAGTCCCTGCTCTGGCCTCCTACACCGCTACCAGTCTGCTAAGCCTACCTCCACGCTACAGTTCCCTGCTCTAGCCTCCTACAACGTTCCGTCTTTGCTTTAGCCTCCTTACATCGCTTACAGTCCCTGCTCTAGTCCTACACCCGCCTACCAGGTGTGTACTGCGTGCCTAGCCTCCTACCCCGCCTACCCGTCGGTTTGCTTAGCTCTACACCGCCCCTACCAGTCCTGCTTAGCCTCCTACACGCCTACAGTCCCTGCTCTAGCCTCCTTACACCGCCCTTACAGTCCCTGTCTAGTCTTACATCCGCCTACCAGTCCTGCTCTAGCTCTACACCGCCCACCAGTCCTGCTCTAGCCACCGCAATTCCCACCAGTCCTGTTAGCCTCCTACACCGCCACCAGTCCTGCTCTAGCCTCCATTGCCCCCCCCCCCCTGCCCACCAGTCCTGCTCTAGCCTCCTTGCACCTGCACAGTCCTGCTTAGCTCTGCACCTGCCCACCAGTCTGCTCTAGATCTAACCGCCACCAGTCACTGCTTAGCTCGTACACCGCATACAGTCCCTTGCTCTAGCCTCCTCACCGCCCTACAGTCCCTAGGTCTAGCCTCCTACACCCGGCCCACCAGTCCCTGCTCTAGCTCGTACACGCCTTAAGTCCTGCTCTAGCCCCTCCTACACCCGCTACCAGTTCCTGCTCTAGCTCCTCACCGCCCACCAGGCCCTGCTTAAGCTCCTCACCCGCCCATAGACCTGCTAGCTGTACACCCGCCTACCAGTCCGCTTCGCTCTACACCCGCTACAGTCCCTACTCTAGCTCCTTTACACCCGCCCACCGTCCTGCTCTAGCTCGTAACCGCTACAGTCCTGCTTAGTCCTACACCCCTACAGACCTGCTCTGCCTCCTAAAACCCGCCCACCAGTCCCTGCTCTAGCCTCTACACCGCCACCAGTTCCCTGCTTTAGGCATCGTAACACGCACAGTCCCTGCTCTAGCTCGTCACCGCCACAGTCCACTGCTGTCCTACACCGCCTACCAGACAGCTTGCCTCCTACACCGCTACAGTTCCCTGCTCTAGCTCCTACACCCGACTACAGTCCCTGCTCTAGCCTCCTAACCCGCCACCAGTCCTGCTCTAGCCTCTACACAGCCCACCAGTCCTGTCTAGCCTCGTACACACGCCCACAGGTCCCTGCTCTAGTTCCTACCCCCGCTACCAGTCCCTGCTCTGGCCTCCTACACCGCTACCAGTCCTGCCCTAGCTCCTACACCGCCTACAGACCCTGCTTAGTGTACACCCGCCTACAGTTCCTGCTCTACCTCCTACACCGCCACCAGTCCATGCTCAGTCTCCTACACCCGCTCCAGTCCCTGCTCTAGTATCCTACACCCGCCACAGTCCTGCTTAGCTCCTGCACCTGCCCACCAGTCCCTGCTTCTAGCCTCTACCCCGACCAGTCCCTGCTCTAGCCTCGTACCCGCCTACATTCTGCTCTAGCCTCCTACACCCGGCTACCAGAACCTGCTTAGTCTACACCGCCCACAGTCCTGACTTCGCTTATCACCGCCAACAGTCCCTGCCTCTAGCCTCCTAACCCGCACCAGTCCTGCTCTAGCTGTACACCCGTACCAGTCCTGCTTAGCTCCTACCCCGCTACCAGTCCCTGCTCTAGCCTCCTACACCTCCCACAGTCCCTGCTTAGCCTCGTACACCGTACCAGGTCCCTGTCTAGCCTCCTAACCCGCCTACCAGATCTGCTTTACCTCCTACACCCGCCACCAGTCCGTCTGCTCCTACACCCGACCCACCAGTCCCTGCTTCGCTCGTAAGCCCACCAAGTCTGCTCTAGCCTCCTACACCCGCTACCAGTCCCTGCTATCGCTCCTACACCGCCTTAACAGTCCTGCTCTAGCCTCCAAACTCCGTACAGTCCCTGCTTAGCTTCTACCGCGACAGGCCCTGGTTTAGCCCCCTACACCCGCTCACAGTCCTGCTCTAGCTCAACACCCGCTTACAGTCCTGTCTCGCCTCCTACACCAGTCTACCAGTCCCGGCTCTAGCCTCCTAACCTGCCACCAGTCCTGCTCTAGCTAGTACACGGCCTACCAGTTCCCTGCTTAGCCTTCTACACCGCACCAGTCCCTGCTCTAGCTCAACACCGCCTACATTCCTGCTTAGCTCATGCACCCGCTACAGTCCTGCTCTAGCTTACACCGCACCAGTCCAGCTTAAGCCTCTACACGCTACCAGTCCCTGTCTAGCCTCTACACCGCCTAAAGTCCTGCTCTAGCCTCCTATCGCTCCAGTCCTGCTCTAGCTCTACACCCGCCACCAAGTCTGTCTAGCCTCCTGCACCTTCCACCAGTCCTGCTCTAGCCTCCTAACCCGCCCCCAGTCCCTGCTCTGCCTCTGCACCGCCACAGTCCTGCTCTAGCCTCATGCCACTGCCACCAGTCTGCTCTAGCCCCTGCACCTGCCACCAGTCCCTGCACTGCCTCCTACACCGCCCACAGTCTGTATAGCAGTACACCCGCCATCCAGTCCCTGCTCTAGCTCCTACACCAGCCTACAGTCTGGTCTAGCTCCTACACCGCCCACTGACCCTGCTCTGCTCGTACACCCGCCTTCAGTCTGCTCTAGCCTCTCACGCCTACCAGTCTGTCTAGCCTCCTACACGCCCACCAGTTCCCTGCTCTAGCATACACCCGCCCACCAGTCCTGCTTTAGCTCGTACAGCCTACCAGTCCTGCTAGCCTCTACACGCCTCCTACAGTCCCTACTATAGCCTCCTCACCCGCACAGTTGCACCTGCCACCGTCCCTGCTCTAGCCTCTACACCCGCCCACCGTCTGCTTTAGACTACACCGCTACCAGACTGTTAGCCTCAACACCGTCCTACGTACTGCTCTAGCCCTACACCGCCACCAAGTCCTGTTAGCACGTACCCGCCTACCAGGTCCCTGCTCTCTCACCTTACCCGCTCCCAGTCCCTGCTCTCGCCTCTTACACCGCCGGGACAGTCCCTGCTTTCAGCCTCCTATCCGCCCACAGTCCTGCTCTAGCCTGTACACCCGCTACCAGTCCCTGCTCTAGCCTCTACACGCCTACAGGTCCCTGCTCTAGCTCTACACCGCCCACCAGTTCCTGCTTTGCTCGTACACCCGCCTACCAGTCCCTGCTTAGCCTCTACACCCGCCACCAGTCCCTGCTCTAGCCTCCTAACCGCCCACCAGTCCTGCTCTAGCTCCTACACCCGTCCCCCACAGTCCTGCACTAGCCTCTACACCCGCCCACAGTCCTGCTCTAGCCTACTACACCGCCTACAGTCCCTGCTCTAGCCTTCTACACCCGCCTACCAGTCCTGCTTTCTCCTACACCCGCCCTACCAGTCCTGCTCTAGCCTCTACCACCGCTACCAGTCCTGTCTAGCTCCTAACCGCCTACAGTCCTGCTTAGCCTCCTACACCGCCCACCCGTCCTGTTAGTCCTACACCCGCTCCCCAGGACCCTGCTGTCTAGCTCGTACACCGCCACCAGTACCCTGCTCTAGCCTCCTACACCCGCCACCAGTCCTGCTTAGCCTCCTACACCCGTCCAGTCCCTGCTCTAGCTCCTACACCGCCCCACCGGTCCTGCTTGGGCCTCTACATCCGCCCCCCAGTCCCTGGCTATGCCTCCTACACCCGCCTACCAGTCCTGCTCTAGCTCCTACAGCCCACCAGTCCTGCTTAGCCTCCTCCACCGCCCACGAGTCCCTGCTCTAGCCTCTACAACTGCCCACACTTTCCTGCTCTAGCTCTACACCGCACCAGTCCCTGCTCTAGCCTCCTACACTGCACCAGTCTCCTGCTCTAGGCCTCTTACCCGCTTCCAGTCCTGCTCTAAGCCTCTACACCGCCCACAGTCCTGCTCTAGCCTCTACACCCGCCCCCACCAGTCTGCTCTTAGCTCCTACACCCGACTTACCAGTTCCCTGATCTCGCTCCACACCTGCCACCAGTCCCTGCTCTAGCCTCCTTGACGCCACCAGTCTGCTTTAGCCTCCTGCGCTCCCGCCCACCAGTCCCTGTCTCGCTCCTTCACTGCCCGTCCCTGCTCTAGCCTCCTACACCCGCCCACCAGTCCTGCCTCTAGCATCCTGCCCCGCCACCTGTCCTGCTCTAGCTCCTGCACCCGCCACCAGTCCTGCTATAGCCTCTTCACCGGCCCACCAGTCCTGTTAGCCTCCTACACCCGCCCACCAGACTGCTCTAGCCTCCTTCACTGCCCACCAGTCCTGCTCTAGCCTCCTACACCGCCCACCCGTCCTGCTTTAGCTCCTGCACCGCCACCAGTCCCTGCTCTAGGGCTCTTACACCGCCACCAGTCCTGCTTAGCTCTTCACCCCTGCCCACCAGACCAAGTTCGACCTAACCCGCCCTACAGTCCTGCACTAGCCTCCTCACCCGCCTACCAGTCCTGCACTAGCTCTACACCTGCCCACCGAAGTCCCTGTCTAGCTTCCTGCACCCGTACTGTCCAGCTTAGCCTCCTCACCCGCCCACCAGTCCCTGCTCTAGGCCTGTACACCGCACCAGTCCCTGCTCTAGCCTCCTGCACCCGCCCACCAGTCCTGCTCTCGCTTACACGCCCACAGTCCCTGCTCTAGCCTCTCCTTACACCCGCCACAGTTCCTTTCTCTAGCCTCTTACACCGCCCACCAGTCCTGCTCTAAGCTCTTCCACCGCCACCAGTCCTGCTTAGCTCCTACACGCCCACCAGTCCTGCCTCTAGCTCTTACACCGCACAGTCCTGCTCTAGCTGTACACGCCTACAGTCCACCTGGCTCTTAGCTTACACCGCCACCAGTCCTGCTCTAGCCTCTTACACCGCCACCAAGTCCTGCTCTAGCCTCTTTACACCGCCGCCACCAGTCCTGGCTCTAGCACGTGCACCGCACCAGTCCTGCTATTGCCTCCTGCACCTGCCCACCAGTCCTGCTCAGCTCCTACCCCGCCCAGCAGTCCAGCCTCTAGCCTCCTGCACCCCGCCACCAGTCCTAGCTAGCTCCTGACCCGCCACCGAGACTGTTAGCCACCAGACCTTGCCCACCAGTCTGCTCTAGCTCAACACGCACCAGACCTTGCTCTAGCCTCCTGCACCCGCCCACAGTCCCTGCTCTAGTCCTACTCCCGCCCACGTCCCTGCATCTAGCTCTAAGCACTGTCTGTTCGCTCCTGCACCGCCACCAGTAGCTCTAGCTCCTACCCGCCCCACCAGTCCCTGCTTAGCCCTTCGTTTTACACCCGCCACCAGTCCTGTTAGCTCCTACACCCGCCCACCAGTCCCTGCTCTAGCCTCTACACCCGCCCACCAGTCCCTGCTCTTGCCTCGTACACCGGCCTACCAGTCCCTGCTCAGCCTCTACCCCGCTACAGTCCCAGCTCTAGCTTCTACACCCGCCCACCAGACCAGCTTTAGCCTCTTACACCCGCCTACAGTCCCTGCTCTAGCCTCCTACACGGCCTACAGATCCTGATCTAGCTCTACACCAGGGCTACCAGTTCCCTGCTCTAGTCCTACCCCTGCCTACCCAGTCCTGCTCTAGCCTGTACACCCGCCTACAGTCTGCTTAGCTCTACACCGGTAACCACGACCTGCTATAGCCCACCTCCCACAGCTAACCTGTCCTGCTCTAGCTCGTACACCCGCTACCAGTCCCAGCTAGCTCGTACACCCGCCTACCAGTCCTGCTCTAGCCTCGTACACGCTACCAGTCCCTGCTCAAGCCTCGTACACCCGCCTACAGTCCTGCTTAGCCTCCTACACCCGCCTACCGTCGTCTAGCCTCCTACAACCGCTACAGTCCCCTGCTTTGCCTCTCCACCGCCTACCACTCCCTGCTCTAGCCTTACCACCGCCACCAGTCCTGCTCTAGCCTCCTACACCCGACACCAGTACCGTGCTCTAGCCCCAAACCGTCCTACAGTCTCTGTCTTGGCCGCCTACACCCGCTACCGTCCCTGTTAGCTCCTACACCCGCCTACCAGTCCTGCTCTAGCCTCTACACCGCTACCAGTCCCTGTCTTGCCTCCTACACCGCCTACCACTCCAGTCTAGCTCCTACACCCGCCCACCAGTTCAGCTCTAGCTCCTACACCCGCCTACCAAGTCCCTTCTCCACGCTCTACACCCGCCTACAGTCCCTTCTAGCCACTACACGCCACCAGTCCTGCTCTAGCCTCCTACCCCGCTACCAGATCCTGTCTAGGCCCCTACACCGGCTCACCAGTCCTGTCTAGCCTCCTACACCCGCAAACAGTCCCTGCTCTAGCCTCCTACACCCGCCCCAAGTCCCTGCTCTCGCTCCTACACCGCCCACCAGTCTGCTTAGCTCTACCAGCCTAACCGTCCTGCTTAGCTCTACACCCGCCTCCCAGTCCCTGCTACTAGCTCTACACCGCCTACCAGTCCTGCTTCTAGCTTAACCCGCCTACCGTCCTGCTCTAGCTCCTACACCCGCACCAGTCCCTTCTCTAGCCTTACAACGAACCAGTCCGCTCTACTCCTACACCGCCTACCAGTCCCTGCTCTAGCCTCTACACCCGCTCCTAACCAGTCCCTGCTCGAGCCTCTACCAACGCCTTCAGTCAGCTTAGCCTCTACACATGCCCACCGGTCCCTGCTCTTAGCTCCTAAGCCGGCTACCAGACCTGCTTAGGCTAGTCTACACAACCTACAGTCCCTGCTTAGCTCTACACCGCCTTACAGTCTGACTCTAGCTCCTGCACTGTCCCACCAGTTCCCTGCTCTACTCCAAACCCGCTACAGTCCCTGCTCTAGCCTCCTACACCCGCTCCCAGGTCTGCTCTAGCTCCTCACCGCCTACCAGTCCTGTCTAGCCTCCTACACCCGCCTACCAGTCCTGCTTCGCCTCCTACATCGCCTACCAGTCCCTGCTCTAGCCTCTCACCCGCCACCCGTCCCGGCTCTAGCCTCTGCACCTTCCACCAGTCCCTGCTCTAGCCTCTACACCGCCCCAGTCCCTGCTCTTAGCTCCTGACTGCCACCAGTCCCTGCTCTAGCCTCTGCACCTGCCCACCAGTCCCTGCTCTCGCTCCTGCACTGCCACCAGTCCCTGCTTAGCACCTACACCCGACCACAGTCTGCTCTCGCCTCCTCACCCGCCTACCAGTCCCTGCTTAGCTCTCACACGCTCTTCCCCAGTCCCAAGCTCTAGCCTCGTACACCCGCATACCGTCCTGTCTAGCCTCGTACAACCCGCCCTACAGGTCCCTGCTCTAGCCTCGTAACCGCTACCAGTCCATGCTCTAGGCCTCGTACACCGATACAGTCCATGCTCTAGCCTCCTACACCGCTACCAGTCCCAGCTCTAGGGCCTCTACAACGCTACCAGTCCCTGCTCTTGCCTCTACACCGCTTACCACTTCTGCTTCTAGCCTCATCACCCGCCTACCAGTCCTGCTCTAGCCTTACACCCGACCAACAGTCCGTTGTCTAGCCCTCCTACACCGCTACCAGTCCTGCCTCTTGCTCCTACACGTACCAGTCCCTCTTAGCCTTCCTACAACCCGCCTACCAGTCCTGCTTAGCCACATACACGCTACAGTCCCTGCTCTTGCTCCTACACCCGCTACCATCCGTGCTCAGCCTCTACACCGCACAGTCCCTGCTCTAGCCTCCTACCACCCGCTACCCGGCCTTCTCTTGCCTCCTACACCTGTACCAGTTGCTCTAGCCTCCTACACCGCCCACCAGTCCTGCTCTAGCTCTCACCGCTACCAGTCTGCTCTACCTCTTCACCCGCTCACCAGTCCCTGCTCTAGCCTCCTGCACCTGCCCACCAGTCCCTGCTCTAGCCTCCTGCACCTGCCCACCAGTCCCTGCTGTAGCCTCCTACACCTGCCCACCAGTCCCTGCTCTAGCCTCCTACACCTGCCCACCAGTCCCTGCTCTAGCCTCGTACACCCGCCTACCAGTCCCTGCTCTAGCCTCCTACACCCGCCCACCAGTCCCTGCTGTAGCCTCCTGCACCTGCCCACCAGTCCCTGCTGTAGCCTCCTGCACCTGCCCACCAGTCCCTGCTCTAGCCTCCTGCACCTGCCCACCAGTCCCTGCTCTAGCCTCGTACACCCGCCCACCAGTCCCTGCTCTAGCCTCGTACACCCGCCTACCAGTCCTCACAATGTTCTGTAGCGGACTCTAACTCTGTATTCTTCAGTCAACTACAACAATTACGTTATCAGTAACTGCAGCAACAATACTAGCAACCACGACAATAACACCTACAACAACAGTAACATAAAACCAACAGTCTCAACGGCATGACAACAATAACACTAACAGCAAAAAACAACTAACGTAAATAACAGAACCAACAACCACAACAATAACTACAATAGTAACAACACCAGGAATTACAACAATAATTACAATAACAAGAGGAACTACAACAATAGCAATAACAAAGTCCCAATAATAGCAACCACAATAACAACACCAGCAACCACAACAATAACGACAATGATAACAGTAATAACAATAACACCAGCAACCATAATAACAATACTAGCAATCACAACAATAATACCAGCAACCATAACAACAGCAATTCCAGTAACCAAAACAATAACAATACCAGAAGCCATAATAACACCAACAACCACAACAATAATAACACCAGCAACCACAACAATAATAACACCAGCAACCACAACAATAATAACACCAGCAACCACAACAATAACAATCCCAGCAACCACAACAATAACAATACCAGCAATCATAATAACACCAGCAACCATAATAACACCAGCAACCATAATAACACCAGCAACCACAACAATAACAATGGCAGCAACCACAGCAATAACAATACCAGCAACCATAACAATAACAGTGCCAGGAACCACAACAATAACAACACCAACCACAACAACACCAGCAACCACAACAATAACAGCAACCACAATAATAAGAGCAACATCAATAACAACACCAGCAACCACAAAAATAACACGAATAATCACAACAATAACAATAGTAAAAATAATAACACTAGCAACCACAATAATAACACCAGCAACCACAACAATAATAACTTCAGCAACCACAACAATAATAACACCAGCAACCACAACAATAATAACTCCAGCAACCACAACTAATAACTCAGCAACCATAATACCAGCAACCACAACAATAATAACTCCAGCAACACACAATAATAATCCAGCAACCACAACAATAATAACTCCAGCAACCACAATAATACAGCAACACAACACAAAACCAGCAACACAATAATAATCACAAGCAACCACAATAATACCAGCAACCCACAATAATACACAGCAACCACATATACCACAAACAATAATAAAAACCAGCAACCAACAATAATAACACCAGCAACCGATAATAATAACACCAGCAACCACAATATAACACCAGCAACCACAATAATAATAAACCAGCAACCACAACAATAATAACACCAGCAACCACAATAATAATAACACCAGCAACCACAATAATAACACCAGCAACCACAACAATAATAACACCAGCAACCACAACAATAATAACACCAGCAACCACAATAATAATAACACAGCAACCACAATAATACCCAGCAACCACAATAATAAACACCAGCAACCACAATAGTACCGAACACTAATAATAAAACCAGCAACCACAACAATAATAACACCAGCAACCGCAAATAACACAGCAACACAATAATAACACCAGCAACCACAATAATAATAAAACCAGCAACCACAAAAAATAACACCAGCAACCACAATTAAAAACACCAGCAACCACAATAAAACACCAGCAACCACAACAATAATAACCCAGCAACCCAACAATAATAACACCAGCAACCACAACAATAATAACACCAGCAACCACAACAAATAACACCAGCAACCACAATAATAACACCAGCAACCACAATAATAACACCAGAACCAATAACAGCAACACTAATAACACCAGCAACCACAATAATAATAACACCAGCAACCACAATAACACCAGCAACCACAACAATTAACACAGCAACACAATAACCAGCAACCACAATACAAGCACCACAATATAACACCAGCAACACAATAATAATAACACCAGCAACTACAATAATAATAACACCAGCAACCACAATAATAACACCAGCAACCACAACAATAAAACACCAGCAACCACAACAATAATAACACCAGCAACCACAACAATAACAACACCAGCAACCACAACATAATAACACCAGCAACCACAACAATAATAACACCAGCAACCACAACAATAATAACACCAGCAACCACAACAATAATAACACCAGCAACCACAACAATAATAAACCCAGCAACCACAACAATAATAACACCAGCAACCACAACAATAATAACCAGCAACCACAATAATACCAGCAACACAACAATAATAACTCCAGCAACACAAAAATAATAACTCCAGCAACACACAATAATAACACCAGCAACCACAACAATAATAACTCCAGCAACCACAATAATACCAGCAACCACAACATAACCAGCAACACATATAACTCCAGCAACCACAACAATAAACCAGCAACCACAACAAAATAACTCCAGCAACCACAATAATAACTCCAGCAACCACAATATAACTCCAGCAACACTACAGCAACCAAATAATAAACTCCAGCAACCACAACAATAATAACTCCAGCAACCACAACAATAACACCAGCAACCACAACAATAATAACACCAGCAACCACAACAATAACACCAGCAACCACAAATAACACAGCACACAATAATAACACCAGCAACCACAATAATAACCAGCAACCACAATAATAACACCAGCAACCCACAATAATAACACCAGCAACCCAACACCAACCACAATAATAACACCAGCAACCACAACAATAATAACACCAGCAACCAAACAATAATAACACCAGCAACCACAACAATAATAACACCAGCAACCACAACAATAATAACACCAGCAACCACAATAACACCAGCAACCACAATAACACCAGCAACCACAATAACACCAGCAAACATAATAACAACACCAGCAACCACAATAACAACACCAGCAACCACAATAACACCAGCAACCACAACAATAATAACACCAGCAACCACAACAATAATAACTCCAACAACCACAACAACGATAACACCAGCAACCACAACAATAACACCAGCAACCCCAACAATAATAACACCAGCAACCACAACAATAATAACACCAGCAACCCACAACAATAATAACACCAACAACCACAACAACAATAACACCAGCAACCACAATAATAACACCAGCAACCACAATAACACTAGCAACCACAACAATAACACCAGCAACCACAATAATAACACCCGCAACCACAATAATAACACCAGCAACCACAATAATAACACCAGCAACCACAATAATAACACCAGCAACCACAACAATAATAACACCAGCAACCACAACAATAACAACGCCAGCGACCACAACAACGCCAGCGACCACAACAACGCCAGCAACCACAACAATAGCAACGCCAGCAACCACAACAATAGCAACGCCAGCAACCACAACAACGCCAGCAACCACAACAACAGTAACACCAGTAACAGAAGCAGCAGCGTTAGCAACACAGCAACAGCAACAACAGCAGCAACAACAGCAACAACAACAACAGCAGCAACAACAACAGCAACAACAGCAACAACAAAAACACTGAATAAAACATCATTTAGGCGAGTCAATTTCAAGGAGAGTGAGAGTCACAGCTGACAACTGTCTTTGTAAATTAGACAGTCTGATAGTCGTCACCCAGAGACAGATATTTCTGAGGTAAACTACCACCATCACCCCGGGATGTTTAAACTACCACCATCACCCCCGGGATGTTTAAACTACCACCATCACCCCCGGGATGTTTAAACTACCACCATCACCCCCGGGATGTTTAAACTACCACCATCACCCCCGGGATGTTTGAACTACCACTATCACCCCCGGGATGTTTAAACTACCACTATCACCCCCGGGATGTTTAAACTACCACTATCACCCCCGGGATGTTTAAACTACCACCATCACCCCCGGGATGTTTAAACTACCACTATCACCCCGGGATGTTTTAAAATACCACTATCACCCCCGGGATGTTTAAACTACCACCATCACCCCCGGGATGTTTAAACTACCACCATCACCCCCGGGATGTTTAAACTACCACCATCACCCCCGGGATGTTTGAACTACCACCATCACCCCCGGGATGTTTAAACTACCACTATCACCCCCGTTATGTTTAAACTACCACCATCACCCCCGGGATGTTTAAACTACCACCATCACCCCCGGGATGTTTAAACTACCACCATCACCCCCGGGATGTTTAAACTACCACCATCACCCCCGGGATGTTTAAACTACCACCATCACCCCCGGGATGTTTGAACTACCACTATCACCCCCGGGATGTTTAAACTACCACTATCACCCCCGGGATGTTTAAACTACCACTATCACCCCCGGGATGTTTAAACTACCACCATCACCCCCGGGATGTTTAAACTACCACTATCACCCCCGGGATGTTTAAACTACCACTATCACCCCGGGATGTTTAAACTACCACCATCACCCCCGGGATGTTTAAACTACCACCATCACCCCCGGGATGTTTAAACTACCACCATCACCCCCGGGATGTTTGAACTACCACCATCACCCCCGGGATGTTTAAACTACCACTATCACCCCCGTTATGTTTAAACTACCACCATCACCCCCGGGATGTTTAAACTACCACCATCACCCCCGGGATGTTTAAACTACCATCATCACCCCGGGATTGTTTAAAACTACCACATCACCCCCGGGATGTTTGAACTACCACCATCACCCCCGGGATGTTTGAACTACCACCACCACCCCCGGGATGTTTAAACTACCACCACCACCCCCGGGATGTTTAAACTACCACCATCACCCACGGGATGTTTAAACTACCACCATCACCCCCGGGATGTTTAAACTACAACCATCACCCCCGGGATGTTTGAACTACCACCATCACCCCCGGGATGTTTAAACTACCACCATCACCCCCGGGATGTTTAAACTACCACTATCACCCCCGGGATGTTTAAACTACCACTATCACCCCCGGGATGTTTAAACTACCACCATCACCCCAGGGATGTTCAAACTACCACCATCACCCCAGGGATGTTCAAACTACCACCATCACCCCAGGGATGTTCAAACTACCACCATCACCCCAGGGATGTTCAAACTACCACCATCACCCCAGGGATGTTCAGACTACCATCATCACCCCAGGGATGTTCAGACTACCATCATCACCCCCTGGATGTTCAAACTACCACCATCACCCCTGGGATGTTCAAACTACCACCATCACCCCAGGGATGTTCAAACTACCACCATCACCCCCGGGATGTTCAAACTACCACCATCACCCCCGGGATGTTCAAACTACCACCATCACCCCGGGATGTTCAAATACACATCACCCCCGGGATGTTCAAACTACCACCATCACCCCCGGGATGTTCAAACTACCACCATCACCCCCGGGATGTTCAAACTACCACCATCACCCCTGGGATGTTCAAACTACCACCATCACCCCTGGGATGTTCAAACTACCACCATCACCCCTGGGATGTTCAAACTACCACCATCTACCAAGGATGTCTTTACAACTGTCACCTAATATCTAGATATTTCCTGCTAACTTATGTAGGTACCTACTTACCACTAGATTATCCAGGAAAATACTACTGTATTATCCACGTACCTATTTACTACTAGATAATGCAGGTACCTAGTTACTACTAGATTATCTAGGTATCTATTTACTACTAGATTATCCGAGTACCTACTGATACTAGATTATCCAATTACCAACTCATTACTAGATTATTCAAGTACCTACCTGTTACTAGATTATCTAGGTATCTACTAATAGATTATCCAGGTACCTACTTACTACTAGATTATCTAGGTACCTACTTACTACTAGATTATCCATGTACCTATTTACAACTAGTTTATCCACAGTTCCACCAGTGAGATCCTTGCCTAGATGTTGCTTCAGTAAGTGTTAGGAAGAGGTCCTGCTAGGACTCGTTTTGCCCTCAGAGTGCAGGATAAATGAGCCTGTGAGGGAAACGTGCTGGTTGGGGGTTTATTCCGAGGTGGCCGAGGCACAGGTAAGGAGAGCTGTGTAGGAAACGTTGCAGTTGTTGCACGGATCGTTGTTGACCCTTGTTGCATGTGTTGCAGACTGACTGATGTGTTGATGGCTGGTGGGTTGGTTAATGGGGGGGTTGAAGTATGTATATATACACTGAGAGACATACATATCTCAGTGTATATACACTGAGAGACATACATATCTCAGTGTATATACACTGAGAGACATACACATCTCAGTGTATATACACGAAGATATAACATATCTCAGTGTATATACACTGAGAGACATATCTCAGTGTATATACACTGAGAGATATATACATCTCAGTGTATATAGAAGTCAAGGATCTCACTGAAAGAACTGTGGATAATCTGTGTATATACCCTGAGAGACATAAACTTCTCAGCGTATATACACTGAGAGACATATAATTCTCAGCGTATATACACTGAGAGACATAAATTCTCAGTGTATATACACTGAGAGACATACACATCTCAGTGTATATACACTGAGAGACATACACATCTCAGTGTATATACACTGAGAGACATACACATCTCAGTGTATATACACTGAGAGACATACACCTCTCAGTGTATATACACAGAGACATACACATCTCAGTGTATATACACTGAGAGACAAACACATCTCAGTGTATGTACACTGAGAGACATACACATCTCAGTGTATGTACACTGAGAGACATACACATCTCAGTGTATGTACACTGAGAGACATACACATCTCAGTGTATGTACACTGAGAGACATACACATCTCAGTGTATGTACACTGAGAGACATACACATCTCAGTGTATGTACACTGAGAGACATACACATCTCAGTGTATGTACACTGAGAGACATACACATCTCAGTGTATATACACTGAGAGACAAACACATCTCAGTGTATTACACTGAGAGACATACACATCCAGTGTATGTACACTGAGAGACATACACCTCTCAGTGTATATACACTGAGAGACAAACTACATCTCAATGTATGTACACTGAGACATACACCTCTCAGTGTATATACACTGAGAGACATACACCTCTCAGTGTATATACACTGAGAGACATACACCTCTCAGTGTATATACACTGAGAGACAAACACATCTCAATGTATGTACACTGAGACATACACCTCTCAGTGTATATACACTGAGAGACATACACCTCTCAGTGTATATATCATGTCTTGCGTGTTCATATATATAAAACAACTTGGGTAATGATGCATGGATGTTCTGGTCGAGTTTCATTTCCTTCGACTACACCGTCTCACAGGAAGTACACAGAAGGTCATCCTTTACTGGCCCGCAAACAATTACCTTCTTAATAATATATATATATATATATATATATATATATATATATATATATATATATATATATATATATATATACATACATATACATATATACATATCGTGCCGAATAGGTAAAACTGGTCAATTAGCAAGAACTCATTTAAAATCAAATCCTTTCTAAAATTTTCTCTTATACGTTTAAAGACATTTTTTTTTCATTTATGTTAATGTAAAAATTAATTTTGTACCAAAAGAACCTTAGAAAACTTATCTAACCTTATTATAACAAGCGCATTTTAATTTAGCTTAATCCAACTAAATCTATTTTATATAAGTTTACAATAATTTAATGAACGAACACGATGAAATATTTTTTTTCGTTAGGTTCAGAATGATTTTTGCGAAATTATTGTATACATAAATTTTTGCTTGCCTTATTCGGCAAGAAGAACGGTGCTATTTAATCCAAAATCGCAAGTTTTATTTATTCGACACATATTTATGACTGTCATTCGCCATCCACTTATAATTTGGAAAAATGACAATAATAAAGGGCGGTTAAGGGCTGTTTAATGGTTGTTAAGGGCTGTTTAATAGTTACTAAGGGCCAAGGGCCCTTTATGTAAGGATTGTTGTTCCTACCTTGAGTTAGGAGACGCTTGGTCAGGTCCATCCCAGTACCTTGGCCCAGGGCCTCCTTCTCCCTGATGAGGCCCTCCAGGTAGCTGCCCTCAGCGCCTCCAGGAGGTGCTCCTGGAGGAGAGGCCACGCCCACGGTGAGGCCGGGGGCGGCGCCCACCACCAACATGGCCCCTGTGCCCAGTTCTCCGTCCAGAGCCACCACGCCCACGTCCTTACTAAGTTCCTCCATGCTTGTCCACACCTGTTCTGTCTCCTGCAGCTCCCCTCGTCGCGTTACTTGTCACACACCACCGACGTAGCTCAGCCAACGAGCTTCGGGGAGCAATTGGTAACGCAATAACAACGAAGGCCTTACTACGAACGCCCGGAGGTGGATTAACAACGGAGATTGGGGAAGCAGTTTGGTAACGATCTTGTATTCTGATGACTAAAAGCAATTTGTTATCTAGGGAAATAGTTGGTAACGCTGTGACAACGAAGGCGTTACCTTCGGATTGTCGGGGGGTTTAAGTAACCTAGGAAGTTCGGTAGCAGAAGGTAGTGACTCTTTGAGTCCAGATGGTAAAGAAGAACGAGGTCTTGAAGCCGTTGTTAGCGAAGTCACAACGAGGTCCTTCCCTACACTCGAAAAAGCAGTTCGTTAAGGTGTCTCGTGAGGTCTTATAACACAGCGAAGTCACAATGAAGTCAGTTCAATACCAGGTCAGTCACTCTCACTCACATAACAGGCCTCCCACGGCCTACCGGAAACCACGGGAAATTCACCACTTCGAAACCCCTCCCCCCGGCTGCCGAACTCAGTCAACATAGGCTCAGTGAGCGCAGGTATTGTACGAACGCAGGTGTTGTGCTAGCGCAGGTGTTGTGCAGGGGTAAATGTGAGAGACGCAGGTGCGGCGGGCGCACAGGGGACGAGAGAGAGAGAGCAAGAGAGCAAGATGCAGCCTCCACTGATGCTGGCTTCACACTGTGGCTACCACCACACTAAAATTCTCCCCTCTCCCACCTTGCTCCCCTCTTCCTCTCATCTCCCACACCTGTACACACTCCCCTCTCATCTCCCACACCTGTACACTCTCCCCTCTCATCTCCCACACCTGTACACTCTCCCCTCTCATCTCCCACACCTGTACACTCTCCCCTCTCATCTCCCACACCTGTACACTCTCCCCTCTCATCTCCCACACCTGTACACTCTCCCCTCTCATCTCCCACACCTGTACACTCTCTCCTCTCATCTCCCACACCTGCACAAACTCCTACACTCCCCAACACCTATACAACACTCTTACACTCTCCAACACCTGTGCAACACTTTCTTAACACCTGTAGAATACTCCTTCACTCCCCCAACAGATGTACAACACTCCTACATTCCCCAACACCTGCACAACACTTATACACTCCCCAACACCTGTACAACACTGACATACTCCCCAACACCTGTACAAAACTCCTACACTCCCCCAACACCTGTACAACACTTCTGTACTCCCCAACACCTGTACAACCTCCTACACTCCACCTGTACAACACTCCTACACTCCCCAACACCTGTGCAACACTCCTACACTCAACACCTGTACAACACTTATACACTCCCCCAACACCTGCACAACCTCCTACACTCCCCCAACTCCTGTACAACACTCTCCCCCTGTAACGTCTACTCTCTCCCAACCTGTACAACGCTCCCACACTCTGCTCCAACACCTGTACAACACTCCTACACTCTGCCAACACCTGTACAACACTCCTACACTCTCCCAACACCTGTACAACACTTCTGTACTCCCCAACACCTGTACAACCTCCTACACTCCACCTGTACAACACTTCTGTACTCCCCAACACCTGTACAACACTCCTACACTCCCCAACACCTGTGCAACACTCCTACACTCAACACCTGTAAAACACTTATACGCTCTTCCAACACCTGTACAACACTTATACGCTGCCCCAGCACCTGTACAACACTCATACACTCCCTCAACACTTGTGCAACACTCCTACACTCTCCCAACACCTGTACAACACTTCTGTACTCCCCAACACCTGTACAACCTCCTACACTCCACCTGTGCAACACTTCTACACTCTCCCAACACCTGCACAACACTCATACACTCTCCCAACACCTGCACAACACTCGTACACTCTCTCAACACCTGCACAACACTCGTACACTCTCCCAACACCTGCACAACACTCGTACACTCTCAACACCTGCACAACACTCTTACACTTTCTCAACACCTGCATGTGTGTGTGTGTGTGTGTGTGTGTGTGTGTGTGTGTGTGTGTGTGTGTGTGTGTGAATGGTGTCTGGAAAGACGGCTATTGCATGAACGATGGTAAGTGCTTTCTTCTTTTCACCCATGTTATACTACCTTGTTCAGCTGGTCAGACTTACTACCCGACAGTTGGTCGACAGACTTACTACCCGACAGTTGGTCAGACTTACTGCCCGACAGTTGGTCGACTTACTACACCTGACAAGCTGGTCAGACTACTACCCGACAGCTGGTCAGACTCACTACCCGACAGCTGGTCAGACTTACTACCCGACAGTTGGTCAGACTTACTACCCGACAGCTGGTCAGACTTACTACCCGACAGTTGGTCAATCTTACTACCCGACAGTGGTACAAGACTTACTCTACCCGACAGCTGGTCAGACTTACTACCCGACACCTGTCAGACTTAACTACCCGACAGCTGGTC
Organism: Cherax quadricarinatus; assembly: GCF_026875155.1. Classification (NCBI taxonomy): domain Eukaryota; kingdom Metazoa; phylum Arthropoda; class Malacostraca; order Decapoda; family Parastacidae; genus Cherax; species Cherax quadricarinatus. The sequence goes on from NC_069438.1 coordinate 19,409,350, forward strand.
AGACTTACTACCGACAGCTCGGTCAGACTCACTACCGAACAGCTGGTCATACACTACTCCGACACCTGTCAGACTTACTACCCAACAGTTGGTCAACTTACTACCCGACAGTTGGTCAGACTACTACCGACAGTTGGTCAGACTTACTACCCGACATTGGTCAACTTCACTACCGACACTGGTCAGACTGCTACCCGACAGCTGGTCAGACTTACTACCGTCCAACAGCTGGTCAGACTGTACATACCCAACAGCTGGTCAGACTTACTTACCCGCAGGGTTGGTGGTTTCTTCGGACAGTTGTGTGCAGACTCATACCCGACAAGACTGGTCAGTCACTACCGACAGTGGTAGACTTTCTTCCGACCAGACCTGTCAGTGTCAGACTTACTACCCAACAGTTGGTCAGACTTATACCCAACAGCTGGTCAGACTTACTACCGAGTTGGTCAGATTACTACGACGTGGTCAGACTTATACCCGACAGCTGGTCAGACTACTACCCGACAGCTGGTCAGACTTACTACCCGACAGCTGGTCAGACTTACTACCCGACAGCTGGTCAGACTTACTACCCGACAGCTGGTCAGACTTACTACCCAACAGCTGGTCAGACTTACTACCCGACAGCTGGTCAGACTTACTACCCGACAGCTGGTCAGACTTACTACCCAACAGCTGGTCAGACTTACTACCGACAGGGTCGACTTAACCACAGTGGTCAGACTTACTACCAACAGCTTGGTCAGACTTACTACCACAGCTGGTCAGACTTACTACCCAACAGCTGGTCAGACTTACTACCCAACAGCTGGTCAGACTTACTACCCAACAGCTGGTCAGACTTACTACCCAACAGCTGGTCAGACTTGACTACCGACAGCTGGTCAGACTTACTACCGACAGCTGGTCAGACTCTACCCACAGTGGTCAGACTACTACCGACAGCTGGTCAGACTTCTACCCGACAGCTGGTCAGACTTACTACCCAACAGCTTGGTCAGACTTCTACCCAACAGCTTGTCAGACTTGCTACCCAACAGCTGGTCAGACTTGATACCCAACAGCTGGTCAGACTTACTACCCGACAGCTGGTCAGACTTACTACCCGACAGCTGGTCAGACTTACTACCCGACAGCTGGTCAGACTTACTACCCGACAGTTGGTCAGACTTACTACCCGACAGCTGGTCAGACTTACTACCCGACAGCTGGTCAGACTTACTACCCGACAGCTGGTCAGACTTACTACCCGACAGCTGGTCAGACTTACTACCCGACAGCTGGTCAGACTTACTACCCAACAGCTGGTCAGACTTGCTACCACAGCTGGTCGATACTACCGAACTGGTCAGACTTACTACCAACAGCTTGTCAGACTTGCTACCCAACAGCTGGTCAGACTTGCTACCCAACAGCTGGTCAGACTTGCTACCCAACAGCTGGTCAGACTTACTACCCAACAGCTGGTCAGACTTGCTACCCAACAGCTGGTCAGACTTACTACCCAACAGCTGGTCAGACTTGCTACCAACAGCTGGTCAGACTTACTACCCAACTGCTGGTCAGACTCATACCCAACAGTGGTCAGACTGCTACCCAACAGCTGGTCAGACTTGCTACCCAACAGCTGGTCAGACTTACTACCCAACAGCTGGTCAGACTTGCTACCCAACAGCTGGTCAGACTTGCTACCCAACAGCTGGTCAGACTTGCTACCCAACAGCTGGTCAGACTTGCTACCAACAGCTGGTCAGACTTGCTACCCAACAGCTGGTCAGACTTGCTACCCAACAGCTGGTCAGACTTGCTACCCAACAGCTGGTCAGACTTGCTACCCAACAGCTGGTCAGACTTGCTACCCAACAGCTGGTCAGACTTGCTACCCAACAGCTGGTCAAACTTGCTACCCAACAGCTGGTCAAACTTGCTACCCAACAGCTGGTCAGACTTGCTCCCCAACAGCTGGTCAGACTTGCTACCCAACAGCTGGTCAGACTTACTACCCAACAAGCTGGTCAGACTTCTACCCAACGTGGTTGACTTATACCCAACAGTGGTAGATTACTTACCGATAGTGGTCAAAACTATTATCACAGTGGTCAGACTACTACCGAAGTGGTCAGGACTGCTATCCACAGTGGTCAGACTACTCCAAAGTGGTCAGATTACTACCCACATGGTAGACTTGTGACCAACAGCTGGTCAAACTTGAGTACCCACAGTGGTCATACTTGCTTACCAACAGTGGTAAATTACCCACAGTGGTCACTTGCATTAAATGTGGATAACTGCTACCCTAAAGGGAAATACTGCTACCAATGAGTGGATGCTCAATCATGAGGGCTACCTCAATGTAGGGATACTTCAATCAGTGGTACCTAATGTGAGGGATACTTCATATGAGGGATACCTCCATGTGAGGGATACTTCATTAGAGGGATACCCCGATGGGGATACCTCCATATGAGGGATGCTTCATCAGGGAGGGCTACCTCCAGTGGGTATACTTCATTATGAAGGGATACCTCCATGTGAGGATACTTCATTATGAGGGATACTCCATGTGAGGGATACTTCATTATGAGGGATACCCCCGTATGAGGGATACCTCCATATGAGGGATGCTTCATCATGAGGGATACCTCCATGTGAGGGATACTTCATTATGAGGGATACCTCCATGTGAGGGATACTTCATTATGAGGGATACCTCCATGTGAGGGATACTTCATTATGAGGGATACCCCCGTATGAGGGATACCTCCATATGAGGGATGCTTCATCATGAGGGATACCTCCATGTGAGGGATACTTCATTATGAGGGATACCTCCATGTGAGGGATACTTCATTATGAGGGATACTTCATCTGAGGATACTCCTGTGGGATACCTTCATTATAGAGGGATACATTCATGTGAGGGAACCTCATGAGGGATACCTCCATGCGAGGGATACTTCATTATAAGGGATACATCCATGTGAGGGATACCTCATGAGGGATGCCTCCATGTGAGGGATACCTCATTATGAGGGGTACCTTCATGTAAGAGGCACTACATTATGAGGGATACCTCCATGTGAGGGAAAATTCATTATGTGGGATACCTCCGTGTGAGAGATACTTCATTATGAGGGATACATGCGAGAGAGACTTCATTATGAGGGATACATGTGAGAGATATCATTATGAGGGATACCTCCATGTGAGGGATGCCTCCATGTAAGGAATATTTCCATATAAGTGATACCTGCTAGGGATAAATTCTTATAGGGATACCTCCATTTAGTAATACTTGCTTATGAGGGATATCTTCATCGTAAGGATTCTTGCTTATAAGGAATACTTCCATGTGAGGGATACTTCATTGTGAGGGATACCTCCATGTGAAGGATACTTAATTATAAGGGATACCTCCATGTCGAGGATGCCTCATGAAAGATACCTCCATGTGAGGGATACTTCATTTTAATTGATGCCTCCATGTGAGGGATACTTCATTTTGAGGGATACCTCCATGTGAGGGATACTGCATTATGAGCGATGCCTCCATGTGAGGGATGTATCCATGTGAGGGATTCCTCCTTACGAAGGATACCTATATATAGGGGATACCTCCTCACGAGGGATGCCCACATGTAAGGGATATCACCATACAAGGGATATCTACATGTGAGGGATACCTCATAAGAATAACTCTGTATGAGGGATACTTGCTTATAAAGAATATGTCCATGCGAGGGATACTTGCTTACGAGGGATAACTCCAACATAGGGATACTTGCTTGTGAGAGATGCCTTCATGTGAGGGATACATGCTATGGATACATTCATGTGAGGGATACACGCGATGGATACCCTCACATGTAGAGGGATATCTACTTGTGAGGCATTCCTGTGAAGGATACCTACGTGTGAGGGATGCCTACATGTGAAAAATATTTTCTTATACCTCCTAATGAGGGATACCTCACCTTGAGGATATCTGTGGTACCTCCTAAGGAAGGATACCTCATTGTTAGTGATTTCTTGGAGGTATACATACTAAAGATGATTACATATGAGGGATACCTGTGAGGGATACTTTCCTGCGAAGTATACCTGAGAGGGGAAACTTCCATGTGACGGATACCTTCCTGTGAAGTATACATGCGAGGGATACCATATGAATGATACCCCCATGTGAGGAATACCTGCGAGGGATACCTCCCACCTCCACTCAAGATAATTATAAGGAGGGCATGTAATAATACTGGTCATTAATATCTTGTAATAGTCAATTAGTGGCAGGTGGGGCGGCTGTGGTGCCCGGGAGTCAGTGCTGATTATACTGCCATGTTATTGCCACGGGTTACCTTCTAATGTTACCTCAGACAATCACACCACTGTCTTGAGGGACTAAATTGACTGGCGGAACATTGCTATTACACGATTAATGGGCGAAACGTTATTCCTCTGTGGTGGTCTTGTCCGTGTGAAGACGCACTCTGTGAGATCTCTGGGAAACTCTACCAGGAAGAGGCCAGGAAAGAGACACGGCGGTTGATGGGTCGAGAAAGGTAGCCAGACAGTGGCCGGGCAGCATAGAACGAAGCTGAGGATCACCAGGGCAGATGGAGAGGTAGAATCGACGAAGATCCAGGAGACTGTTGTGGTTACGATGAGGATCCAGGAGACTGCTGTGGAAACGGCGAAAATCCATGAGAATGTTGTGAAAATTTTTCCATTTATATGTAATAAACTTCTAGTTGGTACATGAGTTTGTTGTCAATCTATTCTAGATTTTATTACATTCAACGCAGCACTAACAATGGGTTGGGCCAATGTTTTTGTTAGTGGGTATGAGAAGGACCACCTGCGTAGTATAGGCCAGTAGGCCTCCTGCAGTGTTAATCCTTTGTTATGTTCATAAATTTCCAGCCTGTTCTCCTTGTTGCCTGAAGAATGTGACTCTACTGGGAACCACTCGAAGTCCGCCAAGACGAAGGAGAATTGCCACACTATGCCACACTGGTCCACACTTAGCCACACTGTGCCACGCTATGTAACACTGTGCCACACTATGCCACACTGTGCCACACTATGCCACACTGTGCCACTCGGCTAATATTTTACATGCGCCACACCTGCCTAGCTGGGTTAATTAGCCTGGCGCAGCGCAGTTACTCTCTCCTGCCCTTGGCACTGTCGCCTCTCTCAACCCTCTTAGACACACCTGCGTCGACTGGGTGTCTGGCACTCTCATGTGAGAGGTTTTAATAAGACCCCAGCTAGGTTCAGTGTCTGGGGTTTACTGTCTGTGTGGATTATTGGGTGGTTTGTCTTTGAATGGAACAGTCCCTCAGTCTTGAAGATGTTGTCTTTGAGGTAGTCAGTCCTTCATTATTAAAGATTTAGTCTTTGAGGGGGTCAGTCCCTCATTGTTAAAGCAGTTCAGAAGGGGTCGGTCCCCAGCCTGGAAAAGAATTCACTTTCATAGTCTAGAACACTGTTCATCAACAGTGGGAACTCTCACAGTGTACACTTATTCAAGAATGTGCTTGCTACAGTGCAATACAGTGAAGAATGAACAAAGAGCTGATGGTATGGCATACCGGTGCATACAAAAAAAGCACTTTCATTAAAGGTTCCATTGGAAAAAAGGATCCGTTGCTACACTATCCTACAAGACAGGTACACAAGGGGAACAAAAGCTACGTTTCCCTGTTATATTCTATCACACACGGCGGGTTACATTCAAACACACACCATGTGTTACCTTGACGTATGACAGTGTTTGTGTTCTCATCTAATTATGGTTGCAGGAGTCGATTCATAACTCCTGGCCGCGCCTCTTCACAGGTGGCTACTAGATCCACTCTCTCCCTTCTCCCTGAACATAATCATATCTCTTCTTAAAGCTATGTATGGATCCTGCCTCAACTATATCACTTTCCAGACTATTCCACTTCCTGACAACTCTATAAACGAAGAAATACTTCCTAACATCCCTATTACTCATCTGAGTCTTTAACTTCCAGTTGTGACCCCTTGTTGTGTCTCGTCTCTGGAACATCCTGTCTCTGTCCACCCTCTCAATTACACTCAGTATTTTATGACGTTATCATGTCCCCCCCTATCCCTCCTGTCCTCCAATGTCGTCAGGTCGATTTCCTTTAACCTCTCCTAGTAGAACATGCCCCTTTGCACTTTCTCTAACTTCTTGACGTGCTTTACCAGATGTGGGTTCAAAACTGATGTTGCATACCCCAATATGGGAATGACGTACACAGTACAAAGTCTTGAACGATTCTCCTTACTGAGGTGCCGGTAAGCTATTCTTAGGTTTGCTAGTTGCCACTATTCTACAGCAGTTATTTGGTTGATGTGCGCCTCAGGAGATGTGCTCGTTGTTATACTCACTCTACGGTCTTCTTTGCCCTTCCCTGATCTTCATGACTTCGCACTTGGTGGGGTTAAATTCCAGGAGCGTGTTGCTGGACCATGTTTGCAGCCTGTCCAGATCCAGTTGTAGTCCTACCTGATACTCATCTGGTTTAATTCTCCTCACGATATTCACATCTTCTGCAAACAGGGACACTTCTAAGTCAATTCCTTCCGTCATGTCATTCACATAAACTCTCTGTTGCCTCCCTGTCAGGTATTCTCTGATTCACTACAGTGCCCTTCCTGTTATTCCTGCCTTCGCATTAATCTCTTATGTGGAACTGTGTCGAAAGCCTTCTTGCAGTCCATTTTCTTAGACTGCTTTCGACATTCCACTACTATCTACCACCATCCACTACTATGTACCACCTAATACCACCATCCACCACTATCTACTACTCACTACCACCATCCACCACTACCAACATGCACTATCTACCACCCACTACACCATCCACCACTATCTACCACCCACTAAATCATCCACCACTATCTACCACCCACTACACCATCCACCACTATCTTCCACCCACTACACCATCCACCACTATCTACCACCCACTACACCATCCACCACTATCTACCACCCACTACACCATCCACCACTATTTACCACTATCAACCACTGTCTACCACCCACTATACCATCCACCACTAGCCATCCACAACCCACTAGCACCACCCACCACCACTGTCCACCACCCACTATACCATCAACCACTATTTACCACCATCCACCACTATCCATCCACAACCCACCTGCACGATCCACCACCCACCACCACTGTCCGCCACTGTCTACCACTGTCTACCACCTACTACCACTATCCGCCACTACCACTCACTACCACCATCCACCACTATCTATCACTCACTACCATCATCCACCACCACTACTATTAAAAACACTACCACCATCACAACCACCATTACCACCACCATTACCACCATCACCACCACCATTACCACCACTACCACCACCACAACCACCACCATTACCACAACTACCACCACAACTACCACTACCACCACTACCACTACCACCACACTACTACCACTACCACCACACTACTCCACCACTACCACCACCACTACTACCCACTACCACCACCACTACTACCACTACCACCACCACCACCACCATTATCACCACCACCACCACCACGACCACCACCACTACCACACACACCCCACTACACCACCACCACCACCACTGCCATGACCACCACCACTGCCATCACCACCACCACTACCACCACTACCAGCACCACTACCACTACCACCACCACCACCACCACCACTACCACCACCACACCACTACCACACCACCACCACTACCACCACCACTACCACCACCACCACACCACTACCACCACTACCACCACTACCACCACCACCACCACCACCACTACCACCACCACTGCCGCCGTACCACCACCACACCACCCCACTACCACCATACCACCACCACCACCACTTCTACCACCACCACTGCCACCACCACTTCCACCACTACTACCACCAACCACCACCACCACTACTACACCACCACTACTGCCACCACACACCACTACTACCACCACCACCACTACTACCACCACCACCACTACACCACCCACCCACCACAACACTCACACTACCACCACCACCACACCACACCACACTACACCACCACTACCACACCACACCAGCACCACCACCAGCCACTACCACCACCACCACTACCAGCACCACCACCAGCACCACCACCACCATACCACCACCACCACTACCACCACACCACTACCACCAGCACCACCACCACTACCAGTACCACCACCACCAGCAGCACTACCACCACCACTACCAGTACCACCACCACCAGCAGCACTACCACCACCACTACCAGTACCACCACCACCACTGCACACCTACCACCACCACCACCACCAGCACTACCACCACCACCACCACTACAACACCACTACCACCACTACCAGCACCACTACCACCACTACACAGCACCACTTCCACACACCACCACAACCACCCAACCACCACTACACCACTACCATACCACTACCACCACCCACACCACTACCACCACCATACCTACACACCACCACCACTACCACTACAACCACCACTATCACCCACTACCACCATCACCACTACCACTACCACCACCGCCACTGCAACCACACACTACCACCCCACCACTGCAACCACCACTACAAACTACCACCACCACTACTACCACCATCACCACCACTACTACCACCACCACCACTACCACCACTACCACTACTACTACTACCACCACCACCACTACCACCACACTACTACTACACCACCACCACCACACTACAACCACCACCACACACTACTACACCACCACCACTCCACCACCACCACTACCACCACACACCACCACCACCACTACCACTACTACCTCACCACCACCATACCACCACCACCATTATCACAACTCACCCCACCACCACCACCATTACCACAAACTACCACTACACCACCACCACTACCACCAACCACACCATTCACAACTACCACTACCACTCACCACACCATCCACAACTCACCACCACTCACCACCACCATTACCACAACTACCACCACCACCATCACCACCACCACCATTACCACAACTACCACTACCACCACCACTGCCATCACCACCACCACTACCACCACTACCAGCACCACTACCACCACTGTTACAAAAAACGCGATTCTAAAAGTTTAGAGATCTCCAGTGAATACTAGAAAGGACTGCCCTTCTAGCATCCAGCCTGTTACTGGGTTTTCGTAACAAGTAGTCAGTAACCTTGTCCAATTATCCACTACAATTCAGTATTATTCAATAGTGCTTCAGGATTACAACTGGTAGGCTACTAACTAGAGAAATTAAAATTTAATAAATTTATTAAGTCTAGAGGTATATTATCAAATTATATTAAATTAATCACAGTAATCAAAATAATATCACATCTCTCGAGTTCAATATTATTGTGCTGAAAGCACATATCACATTTATAATTCTTAAGTAACGTCTGGTACATTAACATTTAATAAGATATTACAAATATGTACAAGTAAGTTTGTGTAAGCGTGTAAGTGCTCTAAGTAGTTCACTATGTCTCACGACTCGACTAGACTTAAACAAGTGACTGACAAAGTCCTCACATAAACTAACTTCTTGACCGACTGGCAACCAGAACAGTCTGCTTGAACAATGAAAAGAATGCTAAGCCCAATAGCCATATAACAAGCGACTGCGACACAATCAGGAACAAGGAGATAATATAACGACACTAAGTAGGGACCATCAGCAGATCCTCCACAAAAGTTACAAAACTCCCATACTACTGAATCTAAGTTCAGCATAGGAAAAACCCTGACTGTGACAATACACAGAAACCAGTACAAATTAGGTCAGGAGCTATAGCTAAGGACCTGAGATACGCAGTGTGTCTATATGACACACAACCTCAGTACAACGTCGAAAATCACTAAGTCTATACAGTGTTCTGTGAACAGAGTTCTACAGAACTAACAAGAATAATGAGACAGACAATCTGTCCAACCACCAAGCGAGTCTAGAGCAGACTGAATACTTCACGAGAGGTGAGGACACCCCCCCTCGATCACGTGATAGCCCCGTGGACAGCACAGCTCAGAAGCCGGCAGTATAACGAGCGACAAGTGATAATTACAGTAGTTTGACAATCAAGACTTGAACTGAGCACATATTATGTACATCCTAACAACATAAGTCAAATAAGAATATAAATTATATATATACATAATAATCATTGTAACCCATTCAGGGGTTGCAACAACCACCACCACCACCACCACCACCACTACCACCACTATTTCATTAACATTAACATATAAATATGAGATGAGTCACATTATATTGGGAAGTGAGGCGGAGATGACATTGTTTGTTCAGTAATGGACCAAGAATGTTTATTTAATATTACTGATGTTTACATGATCAACTACCGTTCTTGTTATTGTTATTGTTATTGTTGTTGTTGTTATTGTTGTTGTTAGTAATGGACCAAGAATGTTTATTTTATATTACTGATGTTTACATGATCAACTACCGTTCTTGTTGTTGTTACTGTTGTTGTTGTTGTTAGTAATGGACCAAGAATGTTTGTTTAATATTACTGATGTTTACATGATCAACTACCGTTCTTGTTGTTACTGTTGTTGTTGTTACTGTTGTTGTTGTTACTGTTGTTGCTGTTATTGTTGTTACTGTTGTTATTGTTACTGTTGTTACTGTTGTTGTTATTGTTGTTTACTGTTGTTATTGTTGTTATTGTTATTGTTGTTACTGCTGTTATTGTTGCTGTTGTTATTGTTGTTACTGTTGTTATTGTTGCTGTTGTTGTTAGTAATGGACCAAGAATGTTTATTTAATATTACTGATGTTTACATGATCAACTACCGTTCTTGTTGTTGTTACTGTTATTGTTGCTGTTGTTATTGTTGCTGTTGTTGTTGTTACTGCTGTTGTTGTTACTGTTATTGTTACTGCTGTTGTTATTGTTGCTGTTGTTATTGTTGCTGTTGTTATTGTTGCTGTTGTTATTGTTGCTGTTGTTATTGTTGTTACTGCTGTTGTTATTGTTACTGCTGTTGTTATTGTTGCTGTTGTTATTGTTGCTGTTATTGTTGCTGTTGTTATTGTTGTTACTGCTGTTGTTATTGTTACTGCTGTTGTTATTGTTGCTGTTGTTGTTTAGTAATGGACCAAGAATGTTTATTTTATATTACTGATGTTTACATGATCAACTACCGTTCTTGTTGTTGTTACTGTTGTTATTGTTGCTGTTGTTATTGTTACTGTTGTTATTGTTGCTGTTGTTATTGTTACTGTTGTTATTGTTGCTGTTGTTATTGTTACTGTTGTTATTGTTGCTGTTGTTATTGTTGCTGTTATTGTTGCTGTTGTTATTGTTGCTGTTATTGTTGCTGTTGTTATTGTTGCTGTTATTATTGCTGTTGTTGCTGTTGCTATTGTTGTTGTTATTGTTGCTGTTATTGTTATTGTTGCTGTTGTTATTGTTGCTGTTGTTGCTGTTGCTATTGTTGTTGTTATTGTTATTGTTGCTGTTTGTTATTGTTGCTGTTGTTATTGTTGCTGTTGTTGTTGCTGCTATTGTTGTTGTTATTGTTGCTGCTGTTATTGTTATTGTTGTTAGTAATATTGTTGGAGTTCTTATTGTTGTTGCTAAATTTTAATTTAAATGAAATAATGATAGAAATGAAGAATGATCATTGGTGCTGATGATCACTGGTGTTGATCACTGGTGCTGATGATCACTGGTGTTGATCACTGGTGCTGATGATCACTGGTGTTGATGATCACTGGTGTTGATGATCACTGGTGTTGATCATTGGTGCTGATGATCACTGGTGTTGATCACTGGTGCTGATGATCACTGGTGTTGATGATCACTGGTGTTGATGATCACTGGTGTTGATCACTGGTGCTGATGATCACTGGTGTTGATGATCACTGGTGTTGATCACTGGTGCTGATGATCACTGGTGCTGATGATCACTGGTGCTGATGATCACTGGTGCTGATGATCACTGGTGCTGATGATCACTGGTGCTGATGATCACTGGTGCTGATGATCACTGGTGTTGATCACTGGTGCTGATGATCACTGGTGTTGATGATCACTGGTGTTGATCACTGGTGCTGATGATCACTGGTGCTGATGATCACTGGTGCTGATGATCACTGGTGCTGATGATCACTGGTGCTGATGATCACTGGTGCTGATGATCACTGGTGTTGATCACTGGTGCTGATGATCACTGGTGTTGATTATCACTGGTGTTGATTATCACTGGTGCTGATTATCACTGGTGCTGATGATCACTGGTGCTGATGATCACTGGTGTTGATCACTGGTGTTGATGACTGGTGCTGATGATCACTGATGCTGATGATCACTGGTAATGATCGCTGGTGCTGATCACTGTTGCTGATGATCGCTGGTGCTGATGATCACTGGTGCTGTTGATCACTGGTGCTGACGATCACTGGTGTTGACGATCATTAGTGCTGATGATCACTGGTGTTGAACACTTGTGCTGATGATCACTGGTGCTGATGATCACTGGTGCTGATCACTGGTGCTGATGATCACTGGTGCTGATGATCACTGGTGCTGATCACTGGTGCTGATCACTGGTGCTGATGATCACTGGTGCTGATGATCACTGGTGCTGATCACTGGTGCTGATGATCACTGGTGCTGATGATCACTGGTGCTGATCACTGGTGCAGATGATCACTGGTGCTGATCACTGGTGCTGATGATCACTGGTGCTGATCACTGGTGCTGATCACTGGTGCTGATCACTGGTGCTGATGATCACTGGTGCTGATGATCACTGGTGCTGATGATCAATGGTGCTGATGATCAATGGTGCAGATCACTGGTGCTGATGATCACTGGAGCTGATGATCACTGGTGCTGATGATCACTGGTGTTGATCACTGGTGCTAATGATCACTGGTGCTGATGATCACTGGTAACGAACGCTGGTGCTGATGATCACTGTTGCTGATGATCGCTGGTGCTGATCACTGGTGCTGATGATCACTGGTGCTGATGATCACTGGTGTTGATCACTGGTGCTAATGATCACTGGTGCTGATGATCACTGGTAACGATCGCTGGTGCTGATGATCACTGGTGCTGATGATCACTGGTGCTGATGGTCACTGGTGCTGATGGTCACTGGTGCTGATGGTCACTGGTGCTGATGGTCACTGGTGCTGATGGTCACTGGTGCTGATGATCACTGGTGCTGATGATCACTGGTGCTGATGATCACTGGTGCTGATCACTGGTGCTGATGATCACTGGTGCTGATGATCACTGGTGTTGATGATCACTGGTGTTGATGATCACAGGTGCTGATGATCACTGGTGCTGATGGTCACTGGTGCTGATGATCACTGGTGCTGATGATCACTGGTGCTGATGATCACTGGTGCTGATGATCACTGGTGTTGATGATCACTGGTGTTGATTATCACTGGTGTTGATTATCACTGGTGTTGATTATCACTGGTGTTGATTATCACTGGTGCTGATTACTGGTGCTGATGATCACTGGTGTTGATTATCACTGGTGTTGATTATCACTGGTGCTGATGATCACTGGTGCTGATGATCACTGGTGCTGATGATCACTGGTGTTGATCACTGGTGTTGATGACTGGTGCTGATGATCACTGATGCTGATGATCACTGGTAATGATCGCTGGTGCTGATCACTGTTGCTGATGATCGCTGGTGCTGATGATCACTGGTGCTGTTGATCACTGGTGCTGACGATCACTGGTGTTGACGATCACTGGTGCTGATGATCACTGGTGTTGAACACTTGTGCTGATGATCACTGGTGTTGATCACTGGTGTTGATGATCACTGGTGTTGATCACTGGTGCTGATGATCACTGGTGCTGATGATCACTGGTGCTGATGATCACTGGTGCTGATGATCAATGGTGCTGATGATCAATGGTGCTGATCACTGGTGCTGATCACTGGAGCTGATGATCACTGGTGCTGATCACTGGTGTTGATGATCACTGGTGTTGATCACTGGTGCTGATGATCACTGGTAACGATCGCTGGTGCTGATGATCACTGTTGCTGATGATCGCTGGTGCTGATGATCACTGGTGCTGATGATCACTGGTGCTGATGATCACTGGTGTTGATCACTGGTGCTAATGATCACTGGTGCTGATGATCACTGGTAACGATCGCTGGTGCTGATGATCACTGGTGCTGATGATCACTGGTGTTGATCACTGATGATCACTGGTGTTGATGATCACTGGTGTTGATGATCACTGGTGTTGATGATCACTGGTGTTGATGATCACTGGTGCTGATGATCACTGGTGCTGATGATCACTGGTGCTGATGATCACTGGTGCTGATGATCGCTGGTGCTAATGATCGCTGGTGCTAATGATCGCTGGTGCTGATCACTGGTGCTGATGATCACTGGTGTTGATCACTGATGCTGACGATCACTGGTGTTGATCACTGATGCTGACGATCACTGGTGTTGACGATCACTGGTAATGATCACTGGTGGTGATCACTGGTGATGATCACCGGTGGTGATGATCACTGGTGGTGATCACTGGTGGTGATGATCACTGGCGCTGATGATCACTGGTGGTGATGATCACTGATGCTGACGATCACTGGTGGTGATGATCACTGATGCTGACGATCACTGATGCTGACGATCACTGATGCTGACGATCACTGATGCTGACGATCACTAGTGTTGACGATCACTAGTGTTGACGATCACTGGTACTGATCACTGGTGGTGATGATCACCGGTGGTGATGATCACCGGTGGTGATGATCACCGGTGGTGATGATCACCGGTGGTGATGATCACCGGTGGTGATGATCACTGATGCTGACGATCACTGATGCTGACGATCACTGATGCTGACGATCACTGATGCTGACGATCACTGGTGTTGACGATCACTGGTACTGATCACTGGTGGTGATGATCACTGGTGGTGATGATCACTGGTGGTGATGATCACTGGCGCTGACGATCACTGATGCTGACGATCACTGATGCTGACGATCACTGGTGTTGACGATCACTGGTACTGATCACCGGTGGTGATGATCACCGGTGGTGATGATCACCGGTGGTGATGATCACCGGTGGTGATGATCACCGGTGGTGATCACCGGTGGTGATGATCACCGGTGGTGATGATCACCGGTGGTGATGATCACCGGCGCTGATGATCACTGGTGGTGATCGCTGGTGCTGATGATCGCTGGTGCTGATGATCGCTGGTGCTGACGATCGCTGGTGCTGACGATCACTGGTGCTGACGATCACTGGTGCTGATGACTGGTTGTTGCGTACAGGGCCACTACTTAAGCCTGTTTAGCCCTTTCTTGCAACCAATAAACAGGACTGAATATCCTGTTCTAAATGGAATCATTCAAGGGTTCAGTAGTAAACAATCACAATCGTTCTTTCCGGTTTTTTATTAAGTTTCTTAATAAACCATAGAAGGGTTTTATATTAACTTTAAAAAGGTCGCACCATAAAACAGAGTACTCATGAAATTTACACTTAAGTTCACTTAAAAGATAATACACAGTATCCTGTCTTGATTATAGTACTGAATGGCTCTAGTATCATAACACATTCACTTCACATAATAACACTTTTCTTGACTCAATCCCAATCAGACAGAAAACGTAACACTTCGATAATAATTCATTCTTATTCAACTTTCAAAATTTACTAAGCGAGATTAGGAATATTCTACACTTAAAGGAGTTCTGAGGCGAGTCTGTCTCCCTTGACTTTTTCGCCGTCCTCTTTGAACCAATACTGCTTAATCGCTCTGCGGATGGCAATCACCAGCGTCTTCAATACAGAAACACACTTTGTCCGAGACGTTTCTGTCTGATACCGTCCGAGGTGCTGGAGGGTCACTAGGGAACCTCATGGGGACCAGAAGGTTAAATCCAGGAATCAAGGAGCTTCTCTCACGAAAGGTGAGAGTGGACTACCCTATAACAGAATTCTCAGACTGACGTCACCTCGGATTAAGAGGGGACAGTGGCTAACCGACAGCCGGGTAGTAAACAACTGTACCCGTAGTTTACATCATCGAAACATCCTATCTATTTACACAGCTAAATAAATTAAGGCCAGATAATATAAAGTACTCTATCCTCATTTTAGCTACTAATGAGGCTAGAAATAATATATTAAGTGAAAAAGCCCGTTACATATACATCATACCTGACCTAGAAGGTTCACAAACGAGGTGCGTAACACTGGTTATTACAACCCAGGAGTCCAAATGGCCTGTTACCCCGGGTGTAATGGGAGCAAAATAAACACAGCAGAAAAGTTTTGACTTAAATTATCCTTCACCAATTTAGAACAGCAATATGTACACTATGTACACTATGTACATTGATAGGTATTAGTGTACTCCACGGTAAGCAAGGCAGAAATAGAAGCCACAAGATAGCAGACCGTGCTTCAACCAGCTCTAGAATGGGAATGACAAGAGCAGACAGTAGAGTGGTACCCACATAACCTCTGCGATTGCCAAAACCATCTTCTTATTGGCTAGAACCTGGTCACTAGTTGAACGACGGGGCCCCATCATCAACTCTTAGCAACCTGGTTCGCTGGTTGGGGGAGATAGCCTGTAAATGACGGTGTGTACATGCGCCGAATAAAGGTTACGTACTCTTTGCATGCCACAGTGGTGCTGATGATCACTGGTGCTGATGATCACTTTTGCTGATGATCACTGGTTTTCACTGGTGTTGATCACTGGTGCTGATGATCACTGGTGTTCACTGGTGTTGATCACTGGTGCTGATGATCACTGGTGCTGATCACTGATGATCACTGGTGTTGATGATCACTGGTGTTGATAATCACTGATGATCACTGGTGTTGATCACTGGTGTTGATGGTCACTGGTGTTGATCACTGGTGCTGATGATCACTGGTGCTGATGATCACTGGTGTTGATCACTGGTGCTGATGATCACTGGTGCTGATGATCACTGGTGCTGGTGATCACTGGTGCTGATGATCACTGGTGCTGATGATCACTGGTGCTGATGATCACTGGTGTTCACTGGTGTTGATCACTGGTGCTGATGATCACTGGTGTTCACTGGTGTTGATCACTGGTGCTGATGATCACTGGTGCTGGTGATCACTGGTGCTGATGATCACTGGTGCTGATGATCACTGGTGCTGATGATCACTGGTGCTGATGATCACTGGTGTTCACTGGTGTTGATCACTGGTGCTGATGATCACTGGTGTTCACTGGTGTTGATCACTGGTGCTGATGATCACTGGTGCTGATCACTGATGATAACTGGTGTTGATGATCACTGGTGTTGATAATCACTGATGATCACTGGTGTTGATCACTGGTGTTGATGGTCACTGGTGTTGATCACTGGTGCTGATGATCACTGGTGCTGATGATCACTGGTGTTGATCACTGGTGCTGATGATCACTGGTGCTGATGATCACTGGTGTTGATCACTGGTGCTGATGATCACTGGTGTTGATCACTGGTGCTGATGATCACTGGTGCTAATGATCACTGGTGCTGATGATCACTGGTGCTGATGATCACTGGTGTTGATCACTGGTGCTGATGATCACTGGTGCTAATGATCACTGGTGCTGATGATCACTGGTGCTGATGATCACTGGTGTTCATAAAGGTGTTAATGACCATAGAAAGTACTGAAACTTTTAACGATGAAAGTAAGGAACTTTCTCACCCCTGGTGAGGAACTTTCTCACCCCTGGTGAGGAACTTTCTCACCCCTGGTGAGGAACTTTCTCACCCCTGGTGAGGAACTTTCTCACCCCTGGTGAGGAACTTTCTCACCCCTGGTGAGGAACTTTCTCACTCCAGGTGAGGAACTTTCTCACCCCTGGTGAGGAACTTTCTCACCCCTGGTGAGGAACTTTCTCACTCCAGGTGAGGAACTTTCTCACCCTTGGTGAGGAACTTTCTCACTCCAGGTGAGGAACTTTCTCACCCCTAGTGAGGAACTTTCTCACCCCTGGTGAGGAACTTTCTCACCCCTGGTGAGGAACTTTCTCACTCCAGGTCAGGAACTTTCTCACTCAAGGTCAGGAACTTTCTCACCCTGGTTGAGGAACTTTCTCACTCCAGGCGAGGAACTTTCTCACCCCAGGCGAGGAACTTTCTTACCCCAGGCGAGGAACTTTCTCACCCCAGGCGAGGAACTTTCTCACCCCTGGTGAGGAACTTTCTCACCCCTGGTGAGGAACTTTCTCACCCCTGGTGAGGAACTTTCTCACCCCTGGTGAGGAACTTTCTCACCCCTGGTGAGGAACTTTCTCACCCCTGGTGAGGAACTTTCTCACCCCTAGTGAGGAACTTCCCAATCCCTCAAGATTGGAGACGGATCTTCCCTCTTCCTCGGATTAAACCTGATTACTTCCCGTTCCCCTCCCCCCTCTACGCGGTGCGTGTGAAGCCCTGCGTGTTTAGCGCTTCCCTCATGAATATGATAATTCGATAATTATGGAAGATATTGGCGGGGAGAGTGAATCATCTACGACCAATGATTGGTGATTCATTCTCTCTCTCTCTCTCTCTCTCTCTCTCTCTCTCTCTCTCTCTCTCACCTGTATTCAGAGTAGCATCTAAGAGAGATAAACACACAAACAGACACGCAGACAGAGACACAGACACAGAGAGAGAGAGAAAAAAATGAGAGAGATCATCTCTTCCTCCTTGCTCCACAAATCCTCTCTCCTCTTACCATATTTCCTTTCCTCTCTACCTCCTTCCCCTCATTCCTCCGCCCCTTCCTCTGAATGTCAGAGATAGAACCGGGAGCTTTAAATCAACCTTCCTCACCACAAACCATCAACAACGCAGTACACAAACCACATACGAAATATTACAACGAAACGAGATAAAAAAATCAATTGAGTTTGGTAGAGCATCAGTAAGAGGAGGATATGGTGTTGTCCGCTGCGTATTGTCGTCCAGGAACGCGGTTCGAGCCTCCACTAAATACACAATTCGTAAACATGATTAAACCCCCTCCCCAGCCTATGGGAAATGCAATATTAGACATACACGGAGGCAGGTGTGTGTGCCGAACAGACACACACACATACATGAGGGAAGCACTGGCGATCAATGAAGAGGCGGGGCCAGGAGCCATGACTCGACCTCTGCAACCACAATCAGGTGATTACAATTAAGTGAACACACACACACACACACACACACACACACACACACACACACACACATCACTACACAAAGTTTACAATCTAGAAGCTAGGGCATCCTAACAAGATGCAAAAATGGAATCTCAAAAGGTAACACGTAGTCAAGGGAGCCGAGGATGGCTGATCTGAAAAGGAAGAATGGACAGAAATGCTCAAGAGTAAAAGAGAACAACAGTGGGAATAAGGACTAAACGAGCATTACAGTACAATGGTAAATAAGATTTCTGCAGAAAGCAAGAAGTTGGAGATATGGCCTGTTGCTGCTGAGGCAAAGATACATAGCCTGGTGGAAGAACTGGAAGTGCTTAAGTAGAATATAAAGATGACCGAAAGGAGCAAGGTGATGGAAACAAGACCATCAGAAGACAGCAAGGGGAATAAAGGAAGGGAAGGAGCTAAGAAGTCCCTTGTAGAAGTGATATCAGGCCACCATGATGTCTGGAAGATAAGGGAAACAAAGATGTCTAAATCAGATCCAGAGATATGGAGGAAAAAGAAACTGGAAGAGGGGGAGAGGTCAATAATTATTCATGGGCTTCAGGAAGCTGAAGGGAAGACCTATGATAAAAGAAAGCATTGGGAGGAAAAAGAGATTGAGAGCATCGCAATAACTGGAGAAAAGAATATGTCCTAGATAAATTTTCACAGAACTGGGGGCATTCAAAGGAAAAAAATGTCCGATCAAACTGACATTTGACTCAGATGCGGTACGGAACAGGATACAACAGAAACCACTGTTAAAGGGCTTCAGAGAATATTAGCGAGTGTACCTCAACTGCGACAGAACACGAGAAGAATGGTAACAACTGAGAATGAGGGTAAGAAGACAACAGTGGAAGGGAAGAGAGACAGGGCAGGCAACACCAGACATGAAAGCTCAGCTTCAGGAGGAACACCAAACAAATGCTCACAGAACCCCCTCAACCCCTATCACCCCATACCACCCAAATGCCATAACCAGAAGCAAGCCACACTCCACAGCTCCCAACTCCCCAACACTTATACTACTGTAACAGTAGCCTGTCATAATATCCCACCCTGCCTTCCACACCCTCAGTCTGCACCAACACCTCTCACCCCTAGAATATAGTAGCGGAAAGGAAGCTAAAGGTATGGTATACCAACACAGATGGAATAACAAATAAGAGCAAGGAGTGGCAAGAACAAATAATTGAGGCATCCCAGGACATCATAGGGCTCATGGAGACAAAGTTCACAGGGATGATAACAGATGTGAACTTCCCATCTGAATGTCAGATCCTGAGGAAAGACAGAAAGAACAGAAGGGAAAGAGGAATTGCCAGTAGAGTTTAGAGGAAATGGGAGTAATGGACAGAAAGGAAACAGATGACTTCATAAGAACATTTCAGATCGGGAGTCCAAATGTGATGATAATAGTGATGTACAACTCGCCACTGAGGAGCAAGAGACCAAGAAAAGAGTATGATGAGAGCAATAGAGCAATGGTGGATACACTAGCCGAGGTAGCCAGAAGGGCCCACATGGATAGGGCAAAGTTACTCATCATGGGAGATTTCAACCACAAGGAGACTGGAAAAACCTAGAGTCACATGGGGGACCAGAAACGTGGAGGTCAAGATGCTGGAGACAACATTGGAAAACTTCATGCACCAACAGGTTAGGGATACAACCGGAGGGAGAGAGGAGTGGATGTACCTGCAAGGCTGGACCTTGCATTCACCTTGAACAGTTTAGACTTAAGAGATATTATACACAAAAGGCCATATGATGCTAGTTATCATGTGGTCATCAGTTTCGAGTACCTTGTATAGTTAACAGTGAAGAATGTAGAAAGACGGGAGAAGCCAAACTTCAAGAAAGGGAGCAACATAGGTATGAGGCAATTTCTGCATGAGGTGCAATGAAAAAGAGAACTAGAGGGAAAGACAGTAAATGAAATGGTGGAACAAGTGACCACAAAGTGCAGGGAGGAAGAGAAGTTCATACCAGGGGGTAACAGAGAAAATGGAAAAACTAGAGTGATCCCATGGTTTAACTGGTGTAAAGAGGCCAAAGCCAAGTGTGCTAGAGCATGGATAAAGCATACAAGGCAAAGGGCTCAACAAGGACTTAAGGAAAATAACGAGACACGAATATGCATGGATAAGGAGATAGGCCCAGTGACAATATGAGTGTGACATAGCATCAAAAGTCAAATCTGACCCAAAGTTGTTATACACTCACTTCAGGAGGGAAAACACAGTCAAGAACCAAGTAATCAGGTTGAGGAAGGAATGAGGTGAGCTCACAAAGAGTGACCAGGAAGTATGTGAAGAGCCTAGCATAAGATTTAGAGAAGTATTCACAGTGGAAACAGAAATGCTTCCAGCAAACTGAGGCAGTAGGGTGCACCAGCAAGTGCTGGACACACTTCACATAACCAAGGAGGAGGTGAAGAAACTACTAGGTGAATTAGATACCTCGAAGGCGGTGGGCCCAGATAACATCTCTTCATGGGTCCTGAGAGACGAAGTAGAGGAACTGTGTGTGCCACAAGCAGCAATCTTCAATAAATCTATCGAAACAAGGCAACTGCCTGTGGTATGGAAGACAGCACATGTAGTTCCAGTTTTCAAGAAAGGAGACAGCAGCATTAAACTGCAGACCAGTGTCAGTGTCTTGTATAGTATGTAAAGTTATGGAAAAGATTATCAGGAGAAGAGTGGTCGAGCATATAGAGAGGATTGGGATCATACATGACAATAAGCATGGCTTCAGGGATGGGAGATCCTGTATCACAAATCTACTTGTTACGACAAGGTAACAGAAGTAAGACAGGAGAGTGAGAGGGATGGGTAGATTGCATCTTCTTGGAGTGTAAGAAGGTTTGGAATCTCTACCACACAAAACACTGGTTCAGAAACTGGAGGAGCAGGCAAGTATGATAGAAAAAGTACTGCAATGAATCAGAGAATACCTGACAGAAAAGAAACAACGAGTGCTGGTACATGATGAAGTGACAAAGTGGGCGCATGTGTCGAGTGGGATTCCACAAAAGTCAGTCCTGGGTCCAGTGCTATTTCTTGTATATATGTATGATATGACTGAAGGAATAGATTCAGAGGTGTCCCTGTTCGCTGAAGATGTGAAAATTAGAAGAATACAAGCAGACGAGGATTAGGTAAGATTACAAGGGAATCTGCACAGGCTGCAAGCCTGGTCCGACAAAAGGCTCTTGGAGCTTAACCTCAGCAAGTGAAAAGCCATGAAGCTTGGGGAAGGACAAAGAAGATCGCAAACGGAGTACAGGCTA
This sequence comes from Cherax quadricarinatus, assembly GCF_026875155.1. Taxonomy (NCBI): domain Eukaryota; kingdom Metazoa; phylum Arthropoda; class Malacostraca; order Decapoda; family Parastacidae; genus Cherax; species Cherax quadricarinatus. The sequence continues at coordinate 19,431,939 of NC_069438.1, forward strand.
GGGGTTCAAAGGCTGTAAACCTCACTTAAGGACGAAGAATCATGGGGTGAGCATTATACCGAGCATGTCCCCCGAGGCGCACATCAACTAAATCGCTTGCAGCATATGGGCACCTGGTAAACCATGAGAATAGCAATTCGACATCTAAGGAATCATTCATGACACTGTACACCATCAGGTCAGGCACATATTGGGTATGCACCATCAGTAGGAACCCACACCTGGTCAAACACGTCAAGAAATTGGAAAAAGTGCAAAAGATTGCATTAAGACTAATCCCGGAGCTAAGGAGTGTAGGGGTATGTCTTATGAGGAGAGGTTAAGGGAACTTAGAAGAGTCACAGGGATGTTAGGAAGCCTTAGAATTGTCAGGAAGTGGTACACTCTGAAGAGTAAAGTAGTGATGGCAGGATCCATAAAAACCTTTCAGAAGAGGTATGATAAGACTCTTGGAGAGGGTAAAGAGACCTCCTAGCGATCAGCGAAGAGGCAGGTCAGGAGACGTGACTCACTCCCTGCAACGACATAAAGATGAGTATACACACACACACACACAAACATGCACACACACACAAACATGCGCGCGCGCGCACACACACACACACACCAAACTACAAAAGGGGGACTTCACAGGCATGAGGAACTTCGTGCAAAGACGTTCAGTGGGAGAGAGAATTGGCAGGAAAACCAGTACAAGAAATGATGGACTATGTGACAACAAAATGCAAGGAGGCAGAGGAGAGGTTTGTTCCCAAGGGAAACAGAAATAATGGGAAGACCAGAACGAGTCCTTGGTTCACCCAAAGGTGTAGGGAGCCAAAAACTAGGTGTACTAGAGAATGGAAAAGGTACAGAAAACAAAGAACCCAGGAAAATAAAGAGATCATCCGAAGAGCCAGAAACGAATATGCATAGATAAGAAGGGAGGCTCAGCGACAATACGACAATCAATAACAGCATCGAAAGTCAAGTCTGACCCGAAGCTGCTGTATAGCGACATCAGGAGGAAAACAACAGTCAAGGACCAGGTAATCAGACTGAGGAAGGATGATGGAGAGTTCACAAGAAGCGATCAAGAGGCATGTGAGGAGCTCAACATGAGATTTAAAGAAGTATTTACAGTAGAAACCAGTAGGACTCCAGGAAATCAGAACAGGGAGGTACACCAACAAGTGCTGGATGAGGTGCACATAACCGAGGAGGAGGTGAAGAAGCTGCTATGTGAACTTGACACCTCACAAGCGGTGGGACCAGACAACATCTCTCCGTGGGTCCTTAGTGGGGGAGCAGAGACGCTGTGTATGCCACTAACAAAGATCAACACATCCATTGAAACTGGGCAACTCCCTGAGGTATGGAAGATGACAAATGTAGTCTCAATTTTTTAAAAAAAGGAGACAAACACGAAGCATTAAACTACAGACCTGTGTCACTAACGTGTATAGTACGCAGAGTCATGGAGAAGGTCATCAGGAGGAGAGTGGTGGAGCACCTGGAAAGAAACAATCGACAACCAGCACGGCTTCAGGGAAGGAAAATCCTGTGTCACAAATCTACTGGAGTTTTATGACAAGGTGACAGAAGTAAGACAAAAGAGAGAGAGGGGCACAGACTGCATTTTCATGAACTGCAAGAAAGCCTTTGACACAGTTCCTCACAAGAGGTTAATGGAAAAGCTAAAGGATCAGGCAGGTATAACAGGAAAGGCACTACAATGGATCAGAGAATACCTGACAGGGAGGCAACAACGAGTCATAGTACGTGACGAGGTGTCAGAGTGGGCGCCTATGACAAGCGGGGTTCCACAGGGGTCAGTCCTAGGACCTGTGCTGTTTTTGGTATATGTGAATGACATAACGGAAGGGATAGACTCAGAGGTGTCCTTGTTTTCAGATCATGTGAAGTTGATGAGAATCAACTCGGTCGAGGATCAGGCAGGATTACAAAGAGACCTGGGCAGGCTACAAGCCTGGTCCAGCAGATGGCTCCTTGAATTTAACCCTGCCAAATGCAAAGTCATGAAGATTGGGGAAGGGCAAAGAAGACCGCAGACATAGTATAGTCTAGGAGGCCAAAGACTGCAAACCTCACACAAGGAAAAAAAAATCTTGGGGTGAGTATAAAACCGAGCACATCTGAGGCGCACAGAGATGGGACACATAAACAAGGGGTCACAATTGGAAGTTGAAGACTCAGAAAAGTCAAAGGGATGTCAGGGAGTATTTCTTCAGTTACAGAGTTGTCAGGCAGTGAAATAGCCTGGAAAATGACGTAGTGGATGAAGGAACCATACATAGTTTTAAGACGAGGTTTGATAAAGCTCATGGAGCAGGGAGAGAGAGGACCTAGTAGCAATAAGTAAAGAGGCAGGGCCAGGAACTATGACTCGACCCATGCAACCACAAATAGGTGAGTACACACACACACACACACACACACACAACACACACACACACACACACACACACACTATAAAAGAGGGGACCTGACAGGGAGGCAGCAACGAGTCATGGTACGTGAAGAGGTATCACAGTGGGCGCCTGCGACGAGCGGGGTCCCACAGGGGTCAGTTCTAGGACCAGTGCTATTTTTTATATATGTGAACGACATGATGGAAGGAATAGACTCCGAAGTGTCCCTGTTCGCAGATGATGTGAAGTTTATGAGAAGAATTAAATCGGATGAGGATGAGACAGGACTGCAAAGAGACCTGGACATGCTGGTCATGTGGTCCAGTAACAGGCTTCTCGAATTCAATCCAGCCAAATGCAAAGTCATGAAGATTGGGGACGGGCAAAGAAGACCGCAGACAGAGTATAGGCTATGTGGACGAAGACTACAGACCTCACTCAGGGAGAAAGACCTTGGGGTGACCATAACACCGAGCACATCACCGGAGGCACATATCAACCAAATAACTGCTGCAGCATACGGGCGCCTGGCAAACCTGAGAATAGCGTTCCGATACCTTAATAAGGAATCGTTCAAGACACTGTACACTGTGTATGTTAGGCCCATACTGGAGTATGCAGCACCAGTCTGGAACCCACACCTGGTCAAGCACGTCAAGAAGTTAGAGAAAGTACAAAGGTTTGCAACAAGGCTAGTCCCAGAGCTCAGGAGAATGTCGTACGAGGAAAGGTTGAGGGAAATCGGACTGACGACACTGGAGGACAGAAAGGTCAGGGGAGACATGATAACGACATACAAGATACTGCGGGGAATAGACAAGGTGGACAGAGATAGGATGTTCCAGAGAGGGGACACAGGGACAAGGGGTCACAACTGGAAGCTGAAGACTCAGACGAGTCACAGGAAGTATTTCTTCAGTCATAGAGTTGTCAGGAAGTGGAATAGCCTAGCAAGTGAAGTAGTGGAGGAGGAACCTACATAGTTTTAAGGGAAGAGGATAATACAGCTCAGGAAGCAGGGGGACAGGACCTAGTACGATCAGGAAGAGCGGGGCCAGGAGCCAAGTCCGACCCCTGCAAACCACAATTAGTGAGTAACAATTAGTATACACACACACACAGACACACAAAACACACACACACACACACACACAAAACAAAACACACACACAACACCCCACCCCAACACACTATGTAATAACAAAATGCAGAGGAGGCAGTGGAAAGGTTTTTTTTCCCAAGGGCACCAGAAACAAGGGGAAGACCAGAACGAGCCCCTGGTTTACCCGAGGGTGAAAGGGAAAGGCAAAAACAAAGTGCAATAGAGAATGGAAAAAGTACAGAAGGCAGAGAACACACGAAAATAGGGAGATCAGTCGCAGAGCCAGGAATGAGTACGCACAGTAAGGAGGGATGCCCAGCGACAGTATAAAAATAACATAGCATCGAAAATCAAGACTGACCCAAAAACTGTTGTATAGTCACATCAGGAAAGACAACATCAAAGACCGGGTGATCGGGCTGAGGACAGAAGGTGGAGAACTCACAAGAAATGATCAGGAGGTATGTGAGGAGCTAAAGGAGATTTAAGGAAGTTTTACAGTAGAGACAGGAAGGGCTCTGGGGAAGACAGCACAGAAGGGAACATCAAGGGGAATATACCAACAAGTTTTGGGATGACATACAACAACCGAGGGAGGTGAAGAAGCTGCTAAGTGACCTTGGTACCTCAAAGGCGATGGGACCGGACATCTCCCCAGGGGTCCTTAGAAAAGGGAGCAGGATGCTGTGCCTGCCCCTAACCACATCTTCAACACATCCCTTGAAACTGGGCAACTACCTGAGAAATGGAAGACAGCAAATGTAGTCCCCATATTTAAGAAAGGAAACAGAAATAAGGCACTAAACTACAGACCTGTGTCTCTGACATGTATTGTGTGCAAAGTCATGGAGAAGATTATCAGGAGGAGAGTGGTGGAACACCTGGAACGGAACAAGATTATAAATGAAAACCAGCATGGGTTCATGGAAGGCAAATCCTGTCACAAATCTTCTGGAGTTTTATGGCAAGGTGACAGAAGTAAGACACGAGAGAGAGGGGTGGGTTGATTGCATTTTCCTAGACTGCAGGAAATCTTTTGACACTGTTCCCCACAAGAGATTAGTGCAGAAGCTGGAGGATCAGACGCATATAACAGGGAGGGCATTGCAATGGATCAGGAAATACCTGACAGGGAGGCAACAACGAGTCATGGTACTTGAAGAGGTATCACAGTGGGCACCTGTGACGAGCGGGGTCCCACAGGGATCAGTTCTAGGACCAGTACTATTTTTTATATATGCGAAAGACATGATGGAAGGAATAGACTCTGAAGTGTCCCTATTCGCAGATGATGTGAAGCTGATGAGAAGAATTAAATCGGATGAAGATGAGGCAGGAGTGCAAAGAGACCTGGACAAGCTGGACATGTGGTCCAGAAACTGGCTTCTCGAATTCAACCCTGCCAAATGCAAAGTCATGAAGATTGGGGAGGGGCAAAGAAGACCGCAGACAGAGTATACGCTAGGTGGACAAGGACTACAGACCTCGCTCAGGAAGAAAGACTTTCGGGTGACCATAACACCGAGCACGTCACCGGAGGCACACTTCAACCAAGTAACTGCTGCAGCATACGGGCGCCTCGCAAACCTGAGAATAGCGTTCCGATACCTTAATAAGGAATCGTTCAAGACACTGTACACTGTGTATGTTAGGCCAATACTGGAGTAAAGCAGCACCCAGTCTGGAGCCCACACCTGGTCAAGCACGTCAAGAAGTTAGAGAAAGTACAAAGGTTTGCAACAAGGCTAGTTCCAGAGCTCAGGGGAATGTCATACGAGGAAAGGTTGAGGGAAAACGGACTGACGACACTGGGGGACAGAAAGGTCAGGGAAGACATGATAACGACATACAAGATACTGCGGGGAATAGACAAGGTGGACAGAGATAGGATGTTCCAGAGAGGGGACACAGAAACAAGGGCTCACAACTGGAAGCTGAAGACTCAGACGAGTCACAGGGACGTTAGGAATATTTTTTCAGTCACAGAGTCGTCAGGAAGTGGAATAGCCTAGCAAGTGAAGTAGTGGTGCAGGAATCCCAAAAATAGTTTTAAGAAGAGGTATGACAAAGCTCAGGAAACAGAGAGGGAGAGGACTAGTAGCGATCAGTGAAGAGGAGGGGCCAGGAGCTGAGTCTCGACCCCCGCAACAAATTTAGGTGAGTACAATTAGGCGAGTACACACACACACACACACACACTGCAATGGATCAGAGAATACCTGACAGGGAGGCAACAACGAGTCAGGAGTAATGATGTATCACAGTGGGCACCTGTGACGGCGGGGGCCCAAGGGGTCGGTCAGGACCAGTGCTATTTTTGGTATATGTGAAGACATGACGGGGGTTAGGGCTCGAAGGTCCCTGTTTGCAGATGATGTGAAGTTAAAGAGGAGAATTTAATCTGATGAGGCCAGGCAGGACTCAAAGAGACCTGGCAGACTGGACACCTGGTCAGCAATGGGGTTTCGAATTTAATCCTGCAAATGCAAGTCATGAGATAGGGGGAAGGGCACAGAAGACACAGCAGAGTATAGGCTAGGTGGCAAA
>NC_069438.1:19442998-19477196 GCF_026875155.1 Cherax quadricarinatus
TTAGAGGTATTGGGAAGATGGGAAAGGGAAAATTTTGAGGAATTGTTAAATGTTGATGAGATAGGAAGCTGTGATTTCGTGTATAGGGCAAGGAGGAATAACATCTTGTAAGGGGTGAGGAAGAGCAGTTGTGAGTGTGGGGGAAGTTCGTGAGGCAGTAGGTAAAAAAGAAAGGGGTAAGGCAGCCGGGATTGATGGATAAAGATAGAAATGTTAAAAGCAGGTGGGGATATAGTTTGGAGTGGTTGGTGCAATTGTTTAATAAATGTAAACGAAGAGGGTAAGGTACCTAGGGATTGGCAGAGAGCATGCATAGTTCCTGTATAAAGGCAAAGGGATAAAAGAGAGTGCAAAAATTATAGGGGGATAATTTCTGTTGAGTGTACCTGGTAAAGTGTATGGTAGAGTTATAATTGAAAGAATTAAGAGTAAGACGGAGAATAGGATAGCAGATGAACAAGAAGGCTTAGGAAAGGTAGGGGGTGTGTGGACCAGGTGTTTACAGTGAAACATATAAGTGAACAGTATTTAGATAAGCTAAAGAGGTCTTTGTGGCATTATGGATTTGGAAAAGGCGTATGACAGGGTGGATAGGGGGGCAATGTGGCAGATGTTGCAAGGTATGGTGTGGGAGGTGGGTTTTACTGAAAGCAGTGAAAGAGTTTTTACGAGGGATAGTGAGGCTCAAGTTAGAGTATGTAGGAAAGAGGGAAATTTTTTCCGTAAAAGTAGGCCTTAGACAAGGATGTGTGATGTCACCGTGGTTGTTTAATATATTTATAGATGGGTTGTAAGAGAAGTAAATGCGAGGGTCTTTGGGAAGAGGCGTGGAGTTAAAAGATAAAGAATCACACACAAAAATGGGGGTTGTCACAGCTGCTCTTTTCTGATTTACACTGGCTCTTGGGAGATTCTGAAAGAGAAGTTGCAGAGATTGGTGGATGAATTTGGTAGGGTGTGCAAAGAAGAAAATTAAAGGTGAATACAGGAAAAGAGTAAGGTTATGAGGAAAAACAAAAAGATAGGTGATGAAAGATTGAATATCAGATTGGAGGGGGAGAGTATGGAGGAGGTGAACGTATTCAGATATTTGGGAGTGGGCTGTCAGCGATGGGTCATGAAAGATGAGGTGAATCATAGAATTGATGAGGGAAAAAGAGTGAGTGGTGCACTTAGGAGTCTGTGGAGACAAAGAACTTTGTCCTTGGAGGCAAAGGGGGGAATGATGGAGAAGTTTTACCAACGCTCTAAATGGTGTGAAGCGGGGGTGATGAATGTCAGCAGGGAAGGCTGGGGGCGTGGAGATGTCAGTCCTGAGGGCAAGGGTGTGGTGTGAATATAATGCAAGATCGTATTTGGAAGTTGGGAAAGGAGGTGCGGATTCCCAAACTGTTGTCCAAGGCGAGAAGGGTTTAAAGGTGGTTCGGACATAGAGAAATGGACGAACAGAATGATTCAAGAGTGTATCAGTCTGAGTGGAAGGAAGGCGGGGAGGGGTCGGCCAGAAGGGGTTGGAGGGAGGGGGTAAAGAGGTTTTTGTGTGCAGGGGCTTGGATTTCCAGCAGGCATGCTGAGCGGTTTATAGGAGTGAATGGAGACAAATGTTTTTAATACTTGACGTGCTGTGAGTGTGACAAAGTAACATTATGAAGGATTCAGGGAACCGGCGGGCCGGACTGAGTCCGGAGGGGGAAGTACGTGCTGCCTCTGAAGGGGGTGTTAATGTTGCAGTTTAAAACTGTAGTGTAAGCACCTTTCGGCAGACAGTGATGGGTTGAATGATGTGAAATTTTTCTTTTCGGGCCACCCTGCCTTGGTGGGAATCGGCCGTGTGTAATAAAAAAAAAATAAATATTTATTATTTTTATATATATAAAATTAATATTTATAATATATATATATATATTTTTATATATAAAATATATATATTTATATATATTATATTATATATATATTATATATATATTTATATATATTATATATATTATATATATATATATATATAATATATATATTTATATTAATATATTTTATATATATATATATTATATATATATATATTATAATATATTTATATATATATATATAAAATAAAAATTATATATATTTATATATTTAATTATTATATATATAATTCTATATATATATATATATATATATATATATATATATATTATAAAATAAAAATATATATATAAAATAAATATTATAAAATAAATTATAAATATATATATATAAATATATTATATAATATATATATATAAAATATATATATATAATATATATTTATATATAAAATATATATTTTTTAAAATATATATAAAATATATATATATATATATATATATTATATATATATATTAAAATAAATGTCGTGCCGAATAGGCAAAAACTTGCGATTGGCTTAAATAGCAACGTTCATCTTGCCATATAGGACAAGTGAAAAATTGTGAAATGCAATAATTTCGCCAAAATCATTCTGAACCTAACGAAAAAAATATATTTCACTGTGTTGTTTAGTATTAAATTATTGTAAACAAATCTAAAATATATTTAGTTGGGTTAGGCTAAAATAAATTGTTCTTGTTATAACAAGGTTAGGGAATTTTCTAAGTTCCTTTTGGTGCAAAACTAAAATTTTTGCATCAACATTAAAGAAAAAAATATATCTTTAAAAAGTGTAAGAGAAAAATTTTAGAAAGAACTTAATTTTTAAATGAGTTCTTGCTAATTGACTAGTTTTACATATTCAGCACGACAATATATATATATATATAATATATATATATATAAAAAATATATATATATATATATATATATATTGCATTAAAGGAGAAATTGTGAGGGTTTTGTTAATTCTCCACAAATCTTAAGAGAGGAAGGAAACTCGACCCAGAATGCAGCTGGCACTTCCCATCTGAATCAGGAAATACATTTCTGTTGCTCGGGAGGTCTGGTCTGGACCTGTCCTGGGGACCACTGACCCACGGCAGCCACTACTGCTAACGTACAGGTAACGTACCAGTAACGTACATGTGTGCTTCATGTAAGAGGTTGTCAGCGAGGAAAGGTTTTGTGTGGACTTATAAGTGTGAGAGAAGGAGCGAGTCTGTCCTTTGACCAACACCACTTAAGTCACACTCGTAATGTTCCATATGATTTAGATTTTGACGTCAAACTGGCTAGTTGATTGTGCATCTTATGTCCATCCTGTGGACGGTAGTGGCTAGTTGATTGTGCATCTCATGTCCATCCTGTGGACGGTAGTGGCTAGTTGATTGTGCATCTTATGTCCATCCTGTGGACGGTAGTGGCTAGTTCATTGTGCGTCCCATATCCATCCTGTGGACGGTAGTGGCTAGTTGATTGTGCATCTTATGTCCATCCTGTGGACGGTAGTGGCTAGTTGATTGTGCATCTTATGTCCATCCTGTGGACGGTAGTGGCTAGTTTATTGTGCGTCCTTTATCCATCCTGTGGACGGTAGTGGCTAGTTGATTGTGCATCTTATGTCCATCCTGTGGACGGTAGTGGCTAGTTGATTGTGCATCTTATGTCCATCCTGTGGACGGTAGTGGCTAGTTGATTGTGCATCTTATGTCCATCCTGTGGACGGTAGTGGCTAGTTGATTGTGCATCTTATGTCCATCCTGTGGACGGTAGTGGCTAGTTGATTGTGCATCTCATCTCCATCCTGTGGACGGTAGTGGCTAGTTGATTGTGCATCTCATCTCCATCCTGTGGACGGTAGTGGCTAGTTTATTGTGCATCTCATGTCCATCCTGTGGACGGTAGTGGCTAGTTGATTGTGCATCCCATATCCATCGTGTGGAGGGCAGCACAAGACTATAAGCATACACAGTAGGCCTAGGAACTTGGCCCCAGAAAGATTTACATTAGTCAATCAGGATTTATATTTTCAGTTCATTTATCTATTTTAAGCAAAATTTTAGTTTATTTAGGTTAGGTAAGTTTATCCAGATATACATAAATACAGGTAAATGAATTATCATACATAGCAGCATGTGTGTAGATCGAGAAAAACACAAGAAACTTAGACAAAGTAACTTTCTCCCCGGGGGTCCTTGTAGTAAGTTATTATTTAAACCTTAAGAGTTGAAACAGGTAAGTAACTCTGTGAAAAGCAGTTACAATAATAGCAGTTGCAATAACAGCAGTTACAATAATAGTTACAATAATAGCAGTTACAATAATAGTTACAATAATAACAGTTACAATAATAGTTACAATAATAACAGTTACAATAATAGTTACAATAATAGCAGTTACAATAATAGTTACAATAACAGCAGTTACAATAATAGTTACAATAATAACAGTTACAATAATAGTTACAATAATAGCAGTTACAATAATAGTTGCAATAACAGCAGTTACAATAATAGTTACAATAATAGTTACAATAATAGTTACAATAATAGCAGTTACAATAATAGCAGTTACAATAATAGCAGTTACAATAATAGCAGTTACAATAATAGCAGTTACAATAATAGTTACAATAATAGCAGTTACAATAATAGCAGTTACAATAATAGTTACAATAATAGCAGTTACAATAATAGCAGTTATAATAATAGCAGTTACAATAAAAGCAGTTACAATAATAGTTACAATAAAAGCAGTTACAATAATAGTTACAATAATAGCAGTTACAATAATAGCAGTTACAATAATAGCAGTTACAATAAATGCAGTTACAATAATAGTTACAATAATAGTTACAATAATAGTTACAATAATAGCAGTTACAAAAAATAGCAGTTCCCAATTAAAAGCAGTTACAATAATAGCAGTTACAATAATAGTTACAATAATAGCAGTTACAATAATAGTTACAATAATAGCAGTTACAATAATAGCAGTTATAATAATAGTTACAATAATAGTTACAATAATAGCAGTTACAATAATAGCAGTTACAATAAAAGCAGTTACAATAATAGCAGTTACAATAATAGTTACAATAATAGCAGTTACAATAAAAGCAGTTACAATAATAGCAGTTACGATAATAGCAGTTATAATAGCAGTTACAATAATAGCAGTTATAATAATAGCAGTTATAATAATAGCAGTTATAATAGCAGTTATAATAATAGTTGTAATAATAGCAGTTACAATAATAGATATAATAGTTACAATAATAGTTACAATAATAGCAGTTACAGTAATAGCAGTTACAATAATAGCAGTTACAATAATAGTTATAATAGTTACAATAATAGTTACAATAATGGTTACAGTAATAGCAGTTACAATAATACCAGTTACAATAATAGTTATAATAGTTACAATAATAGCAGTTACAATAATAGCAGTTACAATAATAGCAGTTACAATAATAGTTATAATAGTTACAATAATAGTTACAATAATAGCAGTTACAATAATAGTTACAATAATAGCAGCTACAATAATAGCAGTTACAATAATAGCAGTTGCAATAATAGCAGTTACAATAATAGTTACAATAATAGTTATATTAATAGCAGTTACAATAATAGCAGTTATAATAATAGCAGTTACAATAATAGCATTTACAACAATAGTTGCAATAATAGTTACAATAAAAGCAGTTATAATAATATTTACAGTAATAGTTACAATAATAGCAGTTACAATAATACTTACAATAATAGTTACAATAGTTACAATAATAGTTACAATAATAGTTACAATAATAGCAGTTACAATAATAGTTATAATAGTCACAATAGTTACAATAATAGCAGTTACAATAATAGTTACAATAATAGCTAGAATAATAGTTACAATAAAAGCAGTTATAATAATAGTTACAGTAATAGCAGTTACAATAATAGCAGTTACAATAATAGCAGTTATAATAGCAGTTATAATAGCAGTTATAATAGTTACAATAACAGCAGTTACAATAATAGCAGTTACAATAACAGCAGTTATAATAATAGTTATAATAGCAGTTATAATAGCAGTTACAATAATAGTTACAATAAAAGCAGTTACAATAAAAGCAGTTACAATAATAGCAATTACAATAATAGCAGTTATAATAATAGCAGTTACAAAAATAGCAGTTATAATAATAACAGTTACAATAATAGCAGTTATAATAATAAGTTACAATAATAGCAGTTACAATAATAGCAGTTACAATAATAGCAGTTACAATAATAGCAGTTACCATAACAGCAGTTATAATAGCAGTTACAATAACAGCAGTTACAATAACAGCAGTTACAATAATAGCAGTTACAATAATAGCAGTTACAATAATAGTTATAATAATAGTTACAATAATAGCAGTTACAATAACAGCAGTTATAATAGCAGTTACAATAATAGCAGTTATAATAGCAGTTACAATAATAGCAGTTACAATAATAGTTACAATAATAGCAGTTATAATAATAGCAGTTACAATAACAGCAGTTACAATAACAGCAGTTATAATAGCAGTTACAATAATAGCAGTTATAATAGCAGTTACAATAATAGCAGTTATAATAGCAGTTACAATAATAGCAGTTACAATAATAATTACAATAATAGCAGTTACAATAATAGCAGTTATAATAATAGTTACAATAATAGCAGTTACAAGAAAAGTTACAATAATAGCAGTTACAATAATAGCAGTTACAATAATAGCGGTTATAATAATAGCAGTTATAATAGCAGTTATAATAGCAGTTACAATAATAGCAGTTACAATAATAGTTACATTAATAGTTATAATAATAGCAGTTACAATAATAGCAGTTACAACAGAAGCAGTTATAATAATAGCAGTTACAATAATAGCAGTTACAATAATAGCAGTTATAATAGTTATAATAGCAGTTATAATAGCAGTTATAATAGTTATAATAGCAGTTATAATAATAGCAGTTATAATAGCAGTTACAATAATAAGGTACAATAATAGCAGTTACAATAATAGCAGTTACAATAATAGCAGTTACAATAATAGCAGTTATAATAATAGCAGTTACAATAAAAGCAGTTATAATAGCAATTACAATAATAGCAGTTACAATAATAGCAGTTACAATGATAGCAGTTACAATAATAGTTATAATAGCAGTTACAATATTAGCAGTTACAATAATAGCAGTTATAATAATAGCAGTTACAATAGAAGCAGTTATAATAGTTACAATAAAAGCAGTTACAATAATAGCAGTTACAATAATAGCAGTTATAATAATAGCAGTTACAATAAAAGCAGTTATAATAGCAGTTACAATAATAGCAGTTAAAATAATAGCAGTTACAATAATAGCAGTTATAATAGCAGTTACAATAATAGCAGTTACAATAATAGCAGTTATAATAGCAGTTACAATAATAGCAGTTATAATAGCAGTTACAATAATAGTTATAATAGCAGTTATAATAGTTACAATAATAGTTATAATAGCAGTTACAATAATAAGTTATACTAGCAGTTATAATAGTTATAATGATAGTTACAATACTAGCAGTTACAATAATAGCAGTTAAAATAATAGCAGTTACAATAGTTATAATAGCAGTTACAATAATAGCAGTTACAATAATAGTTATAATAGCAGTTATAAAAATAGTTATAATAATAGCAGTTACAATAATAGTAATAATAGCAGTTATAATAGTTATAATAGCAGTTACAATAATAGCAGTTATAATACTAGCAGTTATAATAGCAGTTATAATAGTTATAATGATAGTTACAATACTAGCCGTTACAATAATAGGAGTTACAATAATAGTTACAATAATAGTTATAATAATAGCAGTTACAATCATAGCAGTTACAATAATAGTTATAATAGCAGTTATAATAATAGTTATAATAATAGTTATAATAATAGTTACAATAATAGTAATAGCAGTTACAATAATAGCAGTTATAATAATAGCAGTTACAATAATAGCAGTTATAATAATAGCAGTTACAATAATAGCAGTTATAATAGTTATAATATCAGTTATAATAGCAGTTATAATAGTTAATGATAGTTACAATACTAGCAGTTACAATAATAGCAGTTACAATAATAGTTACAATAATAGCAGTTACAATAATAGTTACAATAATAGTTATAATAGCAGTTACAATAATAGCAGTTACAATAATAGCAGTTACAATAGTTATAATAGCAGTTATAATAATAGTTATAATAGCAGTTACAATAATAGTTACAATAATAGCAGTTACAATAATAGCAGTTACAATAATAGCAGTTACAATAATAGTTACAATAATAGCAGTTATAATAATAGCAGTTACAATAATAGCAGTTATAATAATAGCAGTTATAATAGAAGTTACAATAATAGTAATTACAATAGCATTTACAATAATAGCATTTACAATAATAGCAGTTACAATAATAGCAGTACAATAATAGCATTTACAATAATAGTTGTAATAGCAGTTACAATAATAGCAGTTACAATAATAGCAGTTACAATAATAGCAGTTATAATGAATGAAAGAAGTTGGATGTCCTGGCCCTAAGCGAAACAAAGCTGAAGGGGGTAGGGGAGTTTCAGTTGGGGGAAATAAATGGGATTAAATCTGGAGTATCTGAGAGAGTTAGAGCAAAGGAAGGGGTAGCAGTAATGTTGAATGATCAGTTATGGAAGGAGAAAAGAGAATATGAATGTGTAAATTCAAGAATTATGTGGATTAAAGTAAAGGTTGGATGCGAGAAGTGGGTCATTATAAGCGTGTAAGCACCTGGAGAAAAGAGGAGCAGAGGAGAGAGAGAGATTTTGGGAGATGTTAAGTGAATGCATAGGAGCCTTTGAAAAAAAAAGTAAGAGAGTAATTGTGGTAGGGGACCTGAATGCTAAAGTAGAGAAACTTTTAGAGAGGGTGTGGTAGGTAAATTTGGGGTGCCAGGTGTAAATGATAATGGGAGCCCTTTGATTGAACTTTGTATAGGGAAAGGGGGTTTTGTTATAGGTAATACATATTTAAAAAAAAGAGGATAAATAAGTATACAAGATATGATGTAGGGGGAAATGACAGTAGTTTGTTGGATTATGTATTGGTAGATAAAAGACTGTTGAGTAGACTTCAGGATGTACATGTTTATAGAGGGGCCACCCGATATATCAGATCACTTTCTAGTTGTAGCTACACTGAGAGTAAAAGGTAGATGGGATACAAGGAGAATAGAAGCATCAGGGAAGAGCGAGGTGAAGGTTTATAAACTAAAAGAGGAGGCAGTTAGGGTAAGATATAAACCAGCTATTGGAGGATAGATGGGCTAATGAGAGCATAGGCAATGGGGTCGAAGAGGTATGGGGTAGGTTTAAAAAATGTAGTGTTAGAGTGTTCAGCGGAAGTTTGTGGTTACAGGAAAGTGGGTGCAGGAGGGAAGAGGAGCGATGGTGGAATGATGATGTAAAGAGAGTAGTAAGGAGAAAAAAGTTAGCATATGAGAAGTTTTTACAAAGTAGAAGTGATGCAAGGAGGGAAGAGTATATGGAGAAAAAGAGAGAGGTTAAGAAGTGGTGAAGCAATGTAAAAAGAGAGCAAATGAGAGAGTGGTGAGATGTTATCAACAAATTTTGTTGAAAATAAGAGAAAGTTTTGGAGTGAGATTAACAAGTTAAGAAAGCCTAGAGAACAAATGGATTTGTCAGTTAAAAATAGGAGAGGAGAGTTATTAAATGGAGAGTTAGAGGTATTGGGAGGATGGAGGGAATATTTTGAGGAATTGTTAAATGTTGATGAAGATAGGGAAGCTGTGATTTCGTGTATAGGGCAAGGAGGAATAAATCTTGTAGGAGTGAGGAAGAGCCAGTTGTGAGTGTGTGGGAAGTTCGTGAGGCAGTAGGTAAAATGAAACGGGTAAGGCAGCCGGGATTGATGGGATAAAGATAGAAATGTTAAAAGCAGGTGGGGATATAGTTTTGGAGTGGTTGGTGCAATTATTTAATAAATGTATGGAAGAGGGTAAGGTACTAGGGATTGGCAGAGAGCATGCATAGTTCCTTTGTATAAAAGGCAAAGGGGATAAAAGAGAGTGCAAAAATTATAGGGTGGATAAGTCTGTTGAGTATACCTGGTAAAGCGTATGGTAGAGTTATAATTGAAAGAATTAAGAGTAAGACGGAGAATAGGATAGCAGATGAACAAGGAGGCTTTAAGAAAGGTAGGGGGTGGGTGGACCAGGTGTTACAGTGAAACATATAAGTGAACAGTATTTAGAATAGGCTAAAGAGGTCTTTGTGGCATTTATGGATTTGGAAAAGGCGTATGACAGGGTGGATAGGGGGGCAATGTGGCAGATGTTGCAAGTGTATGGTGTAGGAGGTAGGTTACTGAAAGCAGTGAAGAGTTTTTTACGAGGATAGTGAGGCTCAAGTTAGAGTATGTAGGAAAGAGGGAAATTTTTTCCCAGTAAAAGATAAAGAATCACACACAAAGTGGGAGTTGTCACAGCTGCTCTTTGCTGATGACACTGTGCTCTTGGGAGATTCTGAAGAGAAGTTGCAGAGATTGGTGGATGAATTTGGTAGGTGTGCAAAAGATGAAAATTAAAGGTGAATACAGGAAAGAGTAAGGTTATGAGGATAACAAAAAGATTAGGTGATGAAAGATTGGATATCAGATTGGAGGGAGAGAGTATGGAGGAGGTGAACGTATTTAGATATTTGGGAGTGGACGTGTCAGCGGATGGTCTAATGAAAGATGAGGTGAATCATAGAATTGATGAGGGAAAAAAGAGTGAGTGGTGCACTTAGGAGTCTGTGGAGACAAAGAACTTTGTCCTTGGAGGCAAAGAGGGGAATGTATGAGAATATAGTTTTTACCAACGCTCTTATATGGGTGTGAAGCGTGGGTGATGAATGTTGTAGCGAGGAGAAGGCTGGAGGCAGTGGAGATGTCATGTCTGAGGGCAATGTGTGGTGTGAATATAATGCAGAGAATTCGTAGTTTGGAAGTTAGGAGGAGGTGCGGGATTACCAAAACTGTTGTCCAGAGGGCTGAGGAAGGGTTGTTGAGGTGGTTCGGACATATAGAGAGAATGGAGCGAAACAGAATGACTTCAAGAGTGTATCAGTCTGTAGTGGAAGGAAGGCGGGGTAGGGGTCGGCCTAGGAAAGGTTGGAGGGAGGGGTAAAGGAGTTTTGTGTGCGAGGGGCTTGGACTTCCAACAGGCATGCGTGAGCGTGTTTGATAGGAGTGAATGGAGACAAATGGTTTTTAATACTTGACGTGCTGTTGGAGTGTGAGCAAAGTAACATTTATGAAGGGGTTCAGGGAAACCGGCAGGCCGGACTTGAGTCCTGGAGATGGGAAGTACAGTGCCTGCACTCTGAAGGAGGGGTGTTAATGTTGCAGTTTAAAAACTGTAGTGTAAAGCCACCCTTCTGGCAAGACAGTGATGGAGTTGAATGATGGTGAAAGTTTTTTCTTTTTCGGGCCACCCTGCCTTGGTGGGCCACCCTGCCTTGGTGGGCCACCCTGCCTTGGTGGGCCACCTGCCTTGGTGGGCCACCCTGCCTTGGTGGGCCACCTGCCTTGGTGGCCACCCTGCCTTGGTGGTCACCCTGCCTTGGTGGGCCACCCTGCCTTGGTGGCCACCCTGCCTTGGTGGCCACCCTGCCTGGTGGGCCACCCTGCCTTGGTGGCCACCCCTGCCTTGGTGGCCACCTGCCTTGGTGGCCACCCTGCCTTGGTGGCCACCCTGCCTTGGTGGGCCACCCTGCCTTGGTGGGCCACCCTGCCTTGGTGGGCCACCCTGCCTTGGTGGGCCACCCTGCCTTGGTGGCCACCCTGCCTTGGTGGCTACCCTGCCTTGGTGGCCACCCTGCCTTGGTGGCCACCCTGCCTTGGTGGCCACCCTGCCTTGGTGGGCCACCCTGCCTTGGTGGCCCACCCTGCCTGGTGGGCCACCCTGCCTTGGTGGCCACCCTGCCTTGGTGGGCCACCCTGCCTTGGTGGGCCACCCTGCCTTGGTGGCCACCCTGCCTTGGTGGGCCACCCTGCCTTGGTGGCCACCCTGCCTTGGTGGGCCACCCTGCCTTGGTGGCCACCCTGCCTTGGTGGCCACCCTGCCTTGGTGGCCACCCTGCCTTGGTGGCCACCCTGCCTTGGTGGCCACCCTGCCTTGGTGACCACCCTGCCTTGGTGGGCCACCCTGCCTTGGTGGCCACCCTGCCTTGGTGGCCACCCTACCTTGGTGACCACCCTACCTTGGTGACCACCCTACCTTGGTGGGCCACCCTACCTTGGTGACCACCCTGCCTTGGTGGGCCACCCTGCCTTGGTGGCCACCCTGCCTTGGTGACCACCCTGCCTTGGTGGCCACCCTGCCTTGGTGGCCACCCTGCCTTGGTGGCCACCCTGCCTTGGTGACCACCCTGCCTTGGTGGCCACCCTGCCTTGGTGGCCACCCTGCCTTGGTGGCCACCCTGCCTTGGTGGGCCACCCTGCCTTGGTGACCACCCTGCCTTGGTGACCACCCTGCCTTGGTGACCACCCTGCCTTGGTGGGCCACCCTGCCTTGGTGGCCACCCTGCCTTGGTGGCCACCCTACCTTGGTGACCACCCTACCTTGGTGACCACCCTACCTTGTGGGCCACCCTACCTTTGGTGACCACCCTGCCTTGGTGGGCCACCCTGCCTTGGTGGCCACCCTGCCTTGGTGGCCACCCTACCTTGTGGGCCACCCTGCCTTGGTGGGCCACCCTGCCTTGGTGGCCACCCTGCCTTGGTGGCACCCTACCTTGGTGGGCCACCCTACCTTGGTGACCACCCTGCCTTGGTGGGCCACCTGCCTGGGTGCCACCCTGCCTTGGTGGCCACCCTACCTTGGTGGGCCACCCTGCCTTGGTGGGCCACCCTGCCTTGGTGGCCACCCTGCCTTGGTGGCCACCCTACCTTGGTGGGCCACCCTACCTTGGTGACCACCTGCCTTGGTGGGCCACCCTGCCTTGGTGGCCACCCTGCCTTGGTGGCCACCCTACCTTGGTGGGCCACCCTGCCTTGGTGGCCACCCTACCTTGGTGGGCCACCCTGCCTTGGTGGGCCACCCTGCCTTGGTGGCCACCCTGCCTTGGTGGCCACCCTACCTTGGTGGGCCACCCTACCTTGGTGACCACCCTGCCTTGGTGGGCCACCCTGCCTTGGTGGCCACCCTGCCTTGGTGGCCACCCTACCTTGGTGGGCCACCCTGCCTTGGTGGGCCACCCTGCCTTGGTGGCCACCTGCCTTGGTGGCCACCCTACCTTGGTGGGCCACCCTGCCTTGGTGGGCCACCCTGCCTTGGTGGCCACCCTGCCTTGGTGGCCACCCTACCTTGGTGGGCCACCCTGCCTTGGTGGGCCACCCTGCCTTGGTGGGCCACCCTGCCTTGGTGGCCACCCTGCCTTGGTGGGCCACCCTACCTTGGTGGGCCACCCTGCCTTGGTGGCCACCCTGCCTTGGTGGCCACCCTGCCTTGGTGGGCCACCCTACCTTGGTGGGCCACCCTGCCTTGGTGGCCACCCTGCCTTGGTGGCCACCCTGCCTTGGTGGCCACCCTGCCTTGGTGGCCACCCTACCTTGGTGGGCCACCCTACCTTGGTGGGCCACCCTACCTTGGTGGCCACCCTGCCTTGGTGGGCCACCCTACCTTGGTGGGCCACCCTACCTTGGTGGGCCACCCTGCCTTGGTGGCCACCCTGCCTTGGTGGCCACCCTGCCTTGGTGGCCACCCTGCCTTGGTGGCCACCCTGCCTTGGTGGCCACCCTGCCTTGGTGACCACCCTGCCTTGGTGGCCACCCTGCCTTGGTGACCACCCTGCCTTGGTGGCCACCCTGCCTTGGTGGCCACCCTGCCTTGGTGACCACCCTGCCTTGGTGGCCACCCTGCCTTGGTGGCCACCCTGCCTTGGTGACCACCCTGCCTTGGTGGCCACCCTGCCTTGGTGGCCACCCTGTCCTTGGTGGCCACCCTGCCTTGGTGACCACCCTGCCTTGGTGGCCACCCTGCCTTGGTGGCCACCCTGCCTTGGTGGGCCACCCTGCCTTGGTGGGCCACCCTGCCTTGGTGGCCACCCTGCCTTGGTGGCCACCCTGCCTTGGTGGCCACCCTGCCTTGGTGGGCCACCCTGCCTTGGTGGGCCACCCTGCCTTGGTGGGCCACCCTGCCTTGGTGGGCCACCCTGCCTTGGTGGCCACCCTGCCTTGGTGGCCACCCTGCCTTGGTGGGCCACCCTGCCTTGGTGACCACCCTGCCTTGGTGGCCACCCTGCCTTGGTGGCCACCCTGCCTTGGTGGGCCACCCTGCCTTGGTGACCACCCTGCCTTGGTGGGCCACCCTGCCTTGGTGGCCACCCTGCCTTGGTGGCCACCCTGCCTTGGTGGCCACCCTGCCTTGGTGGCCACCTGCCTTGGTGGCACCCTGCCTTGGTGGCCACCCTGCCTTGGTGGTCACCCTGCCTTGGTGGCCACCCTGCCTTGGTGGTCACCCTGCCTTGGTGGCCACCCTGCCTTGGTGGCCACCCTGCTTTGGTGGCCACCCTGCCTTGGTGGGCCACCCTGCCTTGGTGGCCACCCTGCCTTGGTGGGCCACCCTGCGTTGGTGGGCCACCCTGCCTTGGTGGGCCACCCTGCCTTGGTGGGCCACCCTGCCTTGGTGGCCACCCTGCCTTGGTGGCCACCCTGCCTTGGTGGCCACCCTGCCTTGGTGGGCCACCCTGCCTTGGTGGGCCACCCTGCCTTGGTGGGCCACCCTGCCTTGGTGGCCACCCTGCCTTGGTGGCCACCCTGCCTTGGTGGCCACCCTGCCTTGGTGGCCACCCTGCCTTGGTGGCCACCCTGCCTTGGTGGCCACCCTGCCTTGGTGGCCACCCTGCCTTTGGTGGCCACCCTGCCTTGGTGGGCCACCCTGCCTTGGTGGGCCACCCTGCCTTGGTTGCCACCCTGCCTTGGTTGCCACCCTGCCTTGGTGGCCACCCTGCCTTGGTGGGCCACCCTGCCTTGGTGGCCACCCTGCCTTGGTGGGCCACCCTGCCTTGGTGGGCCACCCTGCCTTGGTGGCCACCCTGCCTTGGTAGCCACCCTGCCTTGGTGGCCACCCTGCCTTGGTGGCCACCCTGCCTTGGTGGCCACCCTGCCTTGGTGGCCACCCTGCCTTGGTGGCCACCCGCCTTGGTGGGCCACCCTGCCTTGGTGGGCCACCCTGCCTTGGTGGCACCCTACCTTGGTGGGCCACCCTGCCTTGGTGGGCCACCCTGCCTTGGTGGGCCACCCTGCCTTGGTGGGCCACCCTGCCTTGGTGGCCACCCTGCCTTGGTGGCCACCCTGCCTTGGTGGCCACCCTGCCTTGGTGGCCACCCTGCCTTGGTGGCCACCCTGCCTTGGTGGCCACCCTGCCTTGGTGGCCACCCTGCCTTGGTGGCCACCCTGCCTTGGTGGCCACCCTGCCTTGGTGGCCACCCTGCCTTGGTGGCCACCCTGCCTTGGTGGCCACCCTGCCTTGGTGGCCAC
The DNA here is from genome assembly GCF_026875155.1 of Cherax quadricarinatus. Classification (NCBI taxonomy): domain Eukaryota; kingdom Metazoa; phylum Arthropoda; class Malacostraca; order Decapoda; family Parastacidae; genus Cherax; species Cherax quadricarinatus. The sequence continues at coordinate 19,458,483 of NC_069438.1, forward strand.
CCTGCCTTGGTGGCCACCCTGCCTTGTAAATGTGCTTGAATCTTCTTGTAAACCTTCTCAGGTTAATAATACTTTAGCAATAACAAAATCTGGTTTAATTGGTACAACAACAAAATTTAACTTCCAGTCTCTAGCTGTTTCTCTCTCTCTCTCTCTCTCTCTCTCTCTCTCTTGCTGATTCTTGGCGGGTATATTTACCCGCTCATTACACACAGCTGATTTCCTGATGATTGTTAGCTTCAAAGTGAACTTTGATGATAGTGAAGAATTATTCATCATACTTTGATGATAGTGAAGAATTATTCATCATACTTTGATGATAGTGAAGAATTATTCATCATACTTTGATGACAGTGAAGAATTATTCATCATACTTTGATGATAGTGAAGAATTATTCATCATACTTTGATGATAGTGAAGAATTATTCATCATACTTTGATGACAGTGAAGAATTATTCATCATACTTGATGACAGTGAAGAATTATCATCATACTTGATGACAATGAAGAATTATTCATCATTTCTTTGATGATAGTGAAGAATTATTCATCATACTTTGATGATAGTGAAGAATTATTCATCATACTTTGATGACAGTGAAGAATTATTCATCATACTTTGATGATAGTGAAGAATTATTCATCATACTTTGATGATAGTGAAGAATTATTCATCATACTTTGATGAAAAGTGAAGAATTATTCATCATACTTTGATGACAGTGAAGAATTATTCATCATACTTTGATGACAATGAAGAATTATTCATCATACTTTGATGACAGTGAAGAATTATTCATCATACTTTGATGATAGTGAAGAATTATTCATCATACTTTGATGACAATGAAGAATTATTCATCATACTTTGATGAAAAGTGAAGAATTATTCATCATACTTGATGACATGAAGAATTATTCATCATACTTTGATGACAGTAAGTATTATTCATCATACTTTGATGACAGTGAAGAATTATTCATCATACTTGATGACATGAAGAATTATTCATCATACTTTGATGACAATGAAGAATTATTCATCATACTTTGATGACAGTGAAGAATTATTCATCATACTTTGATGACAGTGAAGAATTATTCATCATACTTTGATGACAGTGAAATTATTCATCATACTTTGATGACAGTGAAGATTATTCATCATACTTGATGATAGTGAAGAATTATTCATCATACTTGATGATAGTGAAGTAATTATCATTCAATACTTTGATGATAGTGAAAGTAAAATTGATATACCATTTATGCACAGTGAGTATACTATCGATCATACATTGATGAACCTTTCAGGAGTACTACTGGATCATCACATGACTGACCCTGTGTCAGAGCTACACTGGATCATCACATGACTGACACCTGTGTCAGGAGCTTCATGATCATCAACATGATGACACTGTGTCAGGAGCTACACTGGATTCATCATGACTGGACACCTGTGTCAGGAATAATTATCACTATCATCACATTGACCTGTTAGGAGCTACACGGATCATTCACATGACTGACACCTGTGTCAGAGCTACACTGATCATCACATGATGACACTGTGTCAAGTACACTGGATCTCACATGACTGACACCTGTGTCAGAGATGTTAATGTCATATACTTGACTGACTACCCTGTGTCAGGAGTACACTGGATCATACATGACTGACACCTGTGTGGAGCTACACGGGTCATCACATGACTGACACCTTTCAGGAGTACACTGGATCTTTCACATGACTGACACCTGATGTCACGAGCTACACTGGATCATCACATACTGACACCTGTGTCGGGAAAGCAAACTGGTATCATCACATACAGACCTGTGCAGGAGCTACACTGAGAATTTTCATCACATGACTGACACCCGTGGGGAAAGCTAACTATCTACTGATGACTGGAGACCGTGTCAAGGGCTACATGGATCATCACTTGACTGACCCGTGTAAGTACACTGTGAATCCATGATCTGAAACTGTGGTCAGAACTGACTACTGGATCATCACATGACTGACACCTGTGTCAGGAGCTACACTGGATCATCACATGACTGACACCTGTGTCAGGAGCTACACTGGATCATCACATGACTGACACCCGTGTCAGGAGCTACACTGGATCATCACATGACTGACACCTGTGTCAGGAGCTACACTGGATCATCACATGACTGACACCTGTGTCAGGAGCTACACTGGATCATCACATGACTGACACCTGTGTCAGGAGCTACACTGGATCATCACATGACTGACACCTGTGTCAGGAGCTACACTGGATCATCACATGACTGACACCTGTGTCAGGAGCTACACTGGATCATCACATGACTGACACCTGTGACAGGAGCTACACTGGATCATCACATGACTGACACCTGTGTCAGGAGCTACTCTGGCTGGATCATTACATGACTGACACCTGTGTCAGGAGCTACAATGGCATCACACATGACTGACACCTGTGTCAGGAGCTAACTGACATCATCACATGACTAACACCTGTGTAAGGAACTACACTGAATCATCACATGAGTGACACCTGTGTCAGGAGCTACTCTGGCTGGATCATTACATGACTGACACCTGTGTCAGGAGCTACAATGGCTTGATCTACACATGACTGACACCTGTGTCAGGAGCTATACTGACTGGATCATCACATGACTGACACCTGTGTCAGGAACTACACTGGCTGGATTATCACATGACTGACATCTGTGTCAGGAGCTACTCTGGCTGGATCATTACATGACTGACACCTGTGTCAGGAGCTACAATGGCTGGATCAACACATGACTGACACCTGTGTCAGGAGCTACAATGACTGGATCATCACATGACTGACACCTGTGTCAGGAACTACACTGGCTGGACATTCACATGATTGACACCTGTCAGGAGCTACACTGACTGGATCATCACATGACTGACAACTGTGTCATGAGCTACACTGACTGGATCGTTACATCACTGACACCTGTGTCAGGAGCTACACTGACTGGATCATCACATGACTGACAACTGTGTCAGGAGGTACCCCTGATCGTCACAAAACTGACACCTGTCAGGAATTACACTGACTGGATCATCACATGACTGACAGCTGTGTCAGGAGGTACCCCGTGTCATCAGATACTGACACCTGTGTCAGGAACTACACTGACTGGATCATCACATGACTGACAACTGTGTCAGGAGGTACCCCGTGTCATCAGATACTGACACCTGTGTCAGGAGCTACACTGACTGGATCATCACATGACTGACAACTGTGTCAGGAGGTACCCCGTGTCATCAGATACTGACACCTGTGTCAGGAATTACACTGACTGGATCATCACATGACTGACACCTGTGTCAGGAGCTACACTGGATTGATCATCACATGACTGACACCTGTGTCAGGAGCTACACTAACTGGATCATCACATGACTAACGCGCGCACACACACACACACACACACACCACACACACACACACACACACACACCACACACACACACACACACACACGGCAGGAAATAATATACTGACAGACGAGTCAGCAACTTGCTCTGGTCTTTGAGAAGAACGTTAAGTTCAGCTTCCTGTCTGTCTTCCTGCTCTGGAGAGAGAGAGACAGGATTTTACTCCCAGTACGACTCCTCTTAGACGCTCTTTCTCTCTCTCTCTCTCTCTCTCTCTCTCTCTCTCTCTCTCTCTCTCTCTCTCTCTCTCTCTCTCTCTCGTTTCTCATTTGCTATTCTTGATTCTGTTGTTCCCTGACCCCAACAAAGGAAGCACATCGTCCATCACTCAGTCAACAGCTGTCTCGCAGAGAACTACGTAATAACCATCACAGTCTTATGTCCCAATTTTTTCTCCTGTTTCATGTTCTGTTCGATTTATTTTTTTCTGATATTGTTTGTTTATGACTGAAATTTGAAGTGGTGATCGCGGTTGTTTACAGGAAATTTAAAAATCATTAATAATGGTAATATATAATGATAATAACGATAACAAAAATGATAACAGTAAAATAATAATGATAGTAACAATAGCAATAAAAATAATAAAATAATAGTACTGAAAAAACAATAATAATTATAAAAATAAAATGATGACAATAATAGCAATAATAATTATTATTATTATTATTATAGTTACAATGATAATAAAATTATTAAAATGCAAAAAAATAAGAATTATAATAAGTTATAATTATAACAATAATAAAAATAACTGGAATAGAAACATAAGAGATATTGTTGAAGCAACAACTGCAGTGTTGTAGCAACAACTGCAGTGTTGTAGCAACAACTGCAGTGTTGTAGCAACAACTGCAGTGTTGTAGCAACAACTGCAGTGTTGTAGCAACAACTGCAGTGTTGTAGCAACAACTGCAGTGTTGTAGACAACTGAGTGTGTAGCAACACTGCAGTGTTGTAGCAACAACTGCAGTGTTGTAGCAACAACTGCAGTGTTGTAGCAACAACTGCAGTGTTGTAGCGACAACTGCAGTGTTGTAGCGACAACTGCAGTGTTGCAGCGACAACTGCAGTGTTGCAGCAACAACTGCAGTGTTGTAGCAACAACTGCAGTGTTGCAGCACAACTGCTGTGTTGTAGCAACAACTGATTTTAGCAACAAATGCAGTGTTGTAGCAACAACTGCAGTGTTGTAGCAACAACTGCTGTGTTGTAGCAACAACTGCTGTGTTGTAGCAACAACTGCAGTGTTGTAGCAACAACTGCAGTGTTGTAGCAACAACTGCAGTGTTGTAGCAACAACTGCAGTGTTAGCAACAACTGCAGTGTTGTAGCAACAACTGCAGTGTTGTAGCAACAACTGCAGTGTTGTAGCAACAACTGCAGTGTTGTAGCGACAACTGCATTTTGTAGCGACACTGCAGGTTTAGCGACAACTGCAGTGTTGCAGCGACAACTGCAGGTTTTTGCAGGCGACAACTGCAGTGTTGCAGCAACAACTGCAGTGTTGCAGCAACAACTGCAGTGTTGCAGCAACAACTGCAGTGTTGCAGCAACAACTGCAGTGTTGCAGCAACAACTGCTGTGTTGTAGCAACAACTGCAGTGTTGTAGCAACAACTGCAGTGTTGTAGCAACAACTGCAGTGTTGTAGCAACAACTGCAGTGTTGTTTGCAACAACTGCAGTGTTTGTAGCAACAACTGCAGTGTTGTAGCAACAACTGCAGTGTTGTAGCAACAACTGCAGTGTTGTAGCAACAACTGCAGTGTTGTAGCAATAACTGCAGTGTTGTAGCAACAACTGCAGTGTTGTAGCAACAACTGCAGTGTTGTAGCAACAACTGCAGTGTTTTTAGCAACAAGTGCAGTGTTGTAGCAGCAACTGCAGTGTTGTAGCAGCAACTGCAGTGTTGTAGCAACAAGTGCAGTGATGTAGCAACAAGTGCAGTGTTGTAGCAACTAGTGCAGTGATGTAGCAACAAGTGCAGTGTTGTAGCAGCAACTGCAGTGTTGTAGCAGCAACTGCAGTGTTGTAGCAGCAACTGCAGTGTTGTAGCAACAAGTGCAGTGATGTAGCAACAAGTGCAGTGTTGTAGCAACAAGTGCAGTGTTGTAGCAGCAACTGCAGTGTTGTAGCAGCAACTGCAGTGTTGTAGCAGCAACTGCAGTGTTGTAGCAGCAACTGCAGTGTTGTAGCAGCAACTGCAGTGTTGTAGCAGCAACTGCAGTGTTGTGCAGTGTTGTAACAATTGCAGTGTTGTAACTGCAGTGTTGTAGCAACAACTGCAGTGTTGTAACAATTGCAGTGTTGTAACTGCAGTGTTGTAGCAACAACTGTAGTGTTGGAACAACTGCAATGTTGCATCAGCAACTGCAGTGTTGCAGTAGCAACTGCAGTGTTGCAGTAAACTGCTACAACTGCAGTGTTGCAGTAACAAGTGCAGTGTTGCAGTAACAACTGCAGTGTTGCAGTAGCAATTGCAGTGTTGCATTAAACTGCTACAACAACTGCAGTGTTGCAGTAGCAACTGCTGTGTTGCAGTAGTAACTGCAGTGTTGCAGTAAACTGCTACAACAACTGCAGTGTTGCAGTAGCAACTGCTGTGTTGCTAGTAGTAACTGCAGTGTTGCAGCAGCAACTGCTGCAGTTCACTTAAGAGATTTATGGAAATTCCTTGTTCACCTTCTAATGGAACCATCAGTGTCTCTCCCCATAGCACCGTGTGTGTGTGTGTGTGTGTGTGTGTGTGTGTGTGTGTATGTATGTGTGTGTGTGTGTGTATGTATGTATGTGTGTGTGTGTGTGTGTCTGTGTGTGTGTGTGTGTCTAGTACATATTGTTAAATGTTTGTCACTGATTATAATGCGAAAATCTCATCCAGCTCCTCAGAGCTGGGGTCCGTGCCCAAAATACAGCAGGCATTACCCCTCTGAACAGCAGCGCTGAGTCGCTGAAACAGAAAACTAGCCGCCCTGGGATCCCTAGTTTCCCTGATGAGCCTTTTGCTTAGCTCCTTAAGGAACTTAAATGCACTCTTTCCCCATGAGCCAAGGGTCCCTGAGCCTATGGGAACAAACCTATAGTGATGGGCAAGTTCTCCGTATTTTCCAGACTTTTGCGACTCCCTGAAGCTGGCAACTGCCCCTCCTTCCTCCCTGGTGTATTGGAGATAGGTATCAGCTAAGGTTGATGCACATGTGTAGTCCCACACCACCTGCTTACAGTCTGTCCAAGCTTGAAGTGTGATACCATCTGGACGCTTTTGGCTGCCATCAAATCTGCATAGTTGGGGTGGCTCCCTTACTGCTGGGCATCCGGCTGTTGTGAGGCTCCTCTTGATAATGTTATTAACCTCCTCATGTCTTGCAATTTTTTCCTCGGATTTACGACACACAAGACCATGGTACCCGAATCAGTCTGCTGCTTCACTGCCACAAATACACCTGTGTTAGGCGAGAATAGGGGCGGCAAGTCGAAGGGCAATACCAGTGCGGATGGTCTGGTGGGTCGAGGTCGTGTACACAATGCTCGAATTGGGAACAGCCAACATAGTACCCCTGCATGAGGAGCTCTCACTGCAGGAAGCGGGCTCTGTCTTCCCTGACACACACTGAAGCATTGTTGAGGCTATGTTCTCCACTATTGGGTCATCCCAGTGCGATTGTTTGTAGTTGTTGGGGGAACAGGTCTGGTTTCAGAGCCCGTTAGATTATCCCAGATCATTGCTCCGTCAACGAACTTCTGGTCCTGGACTCCAATCTTGTCCCTAAGATGTTCAGGAGAATTGCTGCTACAACGTCTCTGGATGAGGACAGAAAAGCAGGTAGCGCAACCTGTGATGACTTGCGGACACCAGTGCCTCCTAGTCTGACTGGAAGTGTAGCTTGGTTCCACTGCCCGTCTTCTAGAGTAAGGTTAAGTACTTTCGTAAAACTCTGATTCAGAATACTGTCATATTCGTTATTATATGAAGGTGCACATCTTACGAAATATGTCAACCTGGGTAGACTTAAGCACTTTGTGAGAAGGTACAAGGCATTGTGGGTGTCAAGATTGCCTCTTCGTTGTTCCATTCTCAACTCATCCAGTTTCTTCCTGAGAATTGCGTGAATGGATCGCTTCCCTGAGGTGCTCCAAGCAAGACGCTGTTTGTGGGGGCAATGACTGATGCTCCTGGTAGTTTTGATCTCACTGCATCTATGACTTGTTGGACTGAGAAGATTTCACATTTGGATGGATTCAGGATATATATATATATAGTATATATATATATATATATATATATATATACTATATATATATATATATAAATATATAATATATATTTAAAATTATATTATATATAATGTCGTGCCGAATAGGCAGAACTTGCGATCTTGGCTTAAATAGCAACGCTCATCTTGCCATATAGGACAAGTAAAAATTTGTGTATGCAATAATTTCGCAAAAATCATTCTGAACCTAACGAAAAAAATATATTTGATTGTGTTTGTTTAGTATTAAATTATTGTAAACATATCTAAAATATATTTAGTTGGGTTAGGCTAAAATAAATTGTTCTTGTTGTAATAAGGTTAGGTAAGTTTTTTAAGATTCTTTTGGTGCAAAATTAAAAATTTTTACATTAACACTAATGAAAAAAATATACCTTTAAACGTATATATATTGATATATATATTGATATATATATTGTGTGTGTGTTGAAACATTACCACCCACCTTCAGAGTACAGGCACTGTACTACCCACCTCCAGAAGTGTAACATCACCCATCCTTCAGAGTACAGGCACTGTACTACCCACCTCCAGAAGTGTAACATCACCCATCCTTCAGAGTACAGGCACTGACTCCCACCTCCAAAGTGTAACATCACCACCCATCCTCAGAGTACAGGCACTGTACTACCCACCTCCAGAAGTGTAACACCACCACCCACCTTCAGAGTACAGGCACTGTACTACCCACCTCCAGAAGTGTAACATCACCCATCCTTCAGAGTACAGGCACTGTACTACCCACCTCCAGAAGTGTAACATCACCACCCATCCTTCAGAGTACAGGCACTGTACTACCCACCTCCAGAAGTGTAACACCACCACCCACCTTCAGAGTACAGGCACTGTACTACCCACCTCCAGAAGTGTAACATCACCACCCATCCTTCAGAGTACAGGCACTGTACTACCCACCTCAGATGTGTAACACCACCACCCACCTTCAGAGTACAGGCACTGTACTACCCACCTCCAGAAGTGTAACATCACCCATCCTTCAGAGTACAGGCACTGTACTACCCACCTCCAGAAGTGTAACATCACCCATCCTTCAGAGTACAGGCACTGTACATACCCACCTCCAGAAGTGTAACATCACCCATCCTTCAGAGTACAGGCACTGTACTACCCACCTCCAGAAGTGTAACATCACCCATCCTTCAGAGATACAGGCACTGTACTACCCACCTCCAGAAGTGTAACATCACCCATCCTTCGAGTACAGGCACTGTACTACCCACCTCCAGAAGTGTAACATCACCCATCCTTCAGAGTACAGGCACTGTACTACCCACCTCCAGAAGTGTAACATCACCCATCCTTCAGAGTACAGGCACTGTACTACCCACCTCCAGAAGTGTAACATCACCACCCATCCTTCAGAGTACAGGCACTGTACTACCCACCTCCAGAAGTGTAACACCACCACCCACCTTCAGAGTACAGGCACTGTACTACCCACCTCCAGAAGTGTAACATCACCACCCATCCTTCAGAGTACAGGCACTGTACTACCCACCTCCAGAAGTGTAACACCACCACCCACCTTCAGAGTACAGGCACTGTACTACCCACCTCCAGAAGTGTAACATCACCCATCCTCAGAGTACAGCACTGTACTAACCCACCTCCAGAAGTGTAACATCACCCATCCTTCAGAGTACAGGCACTGTACTACCCACCTCCAGAAGTGTAACATCACCCATCCTTCAGAGTACAGGCACTGTACTACCCACCTCCAGAAGTGTAACATCACCCATCCTTCAGAGTACAGGCACTGTACTACCCACCTCCAGAAGTGTAACATCACCCATCCTTCAAGTACAGGCACTGTACTACCCACCTCCAGAAGTGTAACATCACCCATCCTTCAGAGTACAGGCACTGTACTACCCACCTCCAGAAGTGTAACATCACCCATCCTCAGAGTACAGGCACTGTACTACCCACCTCCAGAAGTGTAACATCACCCACCTTCAGAGTACAGGCACTGTACTACCCACCTCCAGAAATGTAACATCACCCATCCTTCAGAGTACAGGCACTGTACTACCCACCTCCAGAAGTGTAACATCACCCATCCTTCAGAGTACAGGCACTGTACTACCCACCTCCAGAAGTGTAACATCACCCATCCTTCAGAGTACAGCACTGTACTACCCACCTCCAGAAGTGTAACATCACCCACCTTCAGAGTACAGGCACTGTACTACCCACCTCCAGAAGTGTAACATCACCCATCCTTCAGAGTACAGGCACTGTACTACCCACCTCCAGAAGTGTAACATCACCCATCCTTCAGAGTACAGGCACTGTACTACCCACCCTCAGAAGTGTAACATCACCCATCCTTCAGAGTACAGGCACTGTACTACCCACCTCCAGAAGTGTAACACACCCACCTTCAGAGTACAGGCACTGTACTACCCACCTCCAGAAGTGTAACATCACCCATCCTTCAGAGTACAGGCACTGTACTACCCACCTCCAGAAGTGTAACATCACCCATCCTTCAGAGTACAGGCACTGTACTACCCACCTCCAGAAGTGTAACACCACCACCCACCTTCAGAGTACAGGCACTGTACTACCCACCTCCAGAAGTGTAACATCACCCATCCTTCAGAGTACAGGCACTGTACTACCCACCTCCAGAAGTGTAACATCACCCATCCTTCAGAGTACAGGCACTGTACTACCCACCTCCAGAAGTGTAACATCACCCATCCTTCAGAGTACAGGCACTGTATACTACCCACCTCCAGAAGTGTAACATCACCCATCCTTCAGAGTACAGGCACTGTACTACCCACCTCCAGAAGTGTAACATCACCCATCCTTCAGAGTACAGGCACTGTACTACCCACCTCCAGAGTGTAACATCACCCATCCTTCAGAGTACAGGCACTGTACTACCCACCTCCAGAAGTGTAACATCACCCATCCATTCAGAGTACAGGCACTGTACTACCCACCTCCAGAAGTGTAACATCACCCATACTTCAGAGTAACAGGCACTGTACTACCCCACTCAGAAGTGTAACATCACCCATCCTTCAGAGTACAGGCACTGTACTACCCACCTCCAGAAGTGTACATCACCCCACCTTCAGAGTACAGGCACTGTACTACCCACCTCCAGAAGTGTAACATCACCCATCCTTCAGAGTACAGGCACTGTACTACCCACCTCCAGAAGTGTAACATCACCCATCCTTCAGAGTACAGGCACTGTACTACCCACCTCCAGAAGTGTAACATCACCCATCCTTCAGAGTACAGGCACTGTACTACCCCCCTCCAGAAGTGTAACATCACCCATCCTTCAGAGTACAGGCACTGTACTACCCACCTCCAGAAGTGTAACATCACCCACCTTCAGAGTACAGGCACTGTACTACCCACCTCCAGAAGTGTAACATCACCCATCTTCAGAGTACAGGCACTGTACTACCCACCTCCAGAAGTGTAACATCACCCATCCTTCAGAGTACAGGCACTGTACTACCCACCTCCAGAAGTGTAACATCACCCATCCTTCAGAGTACAGGCACTGTACTACCCACCTCCAGAAGTGTAACATCACCCATCCTTCAGAGTACAGGCACTGTACATACCCACCTCCAGAAGTGTAACATCACCCATCCTTCAGAGTACAGGCACTGTACTACCCACCTCCAGAGTGTAACATCACCCACCTTCAGAGTACAGGCACTGTACTACCCACCTCCAGAAGTGTAACATCACCCATCCTTCAGAGTACAGGCACTGTACTACCCACCTCCAGATGTGTAACATCACCCATCCTTCAGAGTACAGGCACTGTACTACCCACCTCCAGAAGTGTAACATCACCCATCCTTCAGAGTACAGGCACTGTACTACCCACCTCCAGAAGTGTAACATCACCCATCCTTCAGAGTACAGGCACTGTACTACCACCTCCAGAAGTGTAACATCACCCATCCTTCAGAGTACAGGCACTGTACTACCCACCTCCAGAAGTGTAACATCACCCATCCATTCAGAGTACAGGCACTGTACTACCCACCTCCAGAAGTGTAACATCACCCATCCTTCAGAGTACAGGCACTGTACTACCCACCTCCAGAAGTGTAACATCACCCATCCTTCAGAGTACAGGCACTGTACTACCCACCTCCAGAAGTGTAACATCACCCATCCTTCAGAGTACAGGCACTGTACTACCCACCTCCAGAAGTGTAACATCACCCATCCTTCAGAGTACAGGCACTGTACTACCCACCTCCAGAAGTGTAACATCACCCATCCTTCAGAGTACAGGCACTGTACTACCCACCTCCAGAAGGTAACATCACCCATCCTTCAGTAGTACAGGCACTGTACTACCCACCTCCAGAAGTGTAACATCACCCATCCTTCAGAGTACAGGCACTGTACTACCCACCTCCAGAAGTGTAACATCACCCATCCTTCAGAGTACAGGCACTGTACTACCCACCTCCAGAAGTGTAACATCACCCACCTTCAGAGTACAGCACTGTACTACCACCTCCAGAAGTGTAACATCACCCATCCTTCAGAGTACAGGCACTGTACTACCCACCTCCAGAAGTGTAACATCACCCATCCTTCAGAGTACAGGCACTGTACTACCCATCCTCCAGAAGTGTAACATCACCATCCTTCAGAGTACAGGCACTGTATCTACCCACCTCCAGAAGTGTAACATCACCCATCTTCAGAGTACAGGCACTGTACTACCCACCTCCAGAATGTGTAACATCACCCATCCTTCAGAGTACAGGCACTGTACTACCCACCTCCAGAAGTGTAACATCAACCCATCCTTCAGAGTACAGGCACTGTACTACCCACCTCCAGAAGTGTAACATCACCCATCCTTCAGAGTACAGGCACTGTACTACCCACCTCCAGAAGTGTAACATCACCCATCCTTCAGAGTACAGGCACTGTACTACCCACCTCCAGAAGTGTAACATCACCCACTTCAGAGTACAGGCACTGTACTACCCACCTCCAGAAGTGTAACATCACCCATCCTTCAGAGTACAGGCACTGTACTACCCACCTCCAGAAGTGTAACATCACCCATCCTTCAGAGTACAGGCACTGTACTACCCACCTCCAGAAGTGTAACATCACCCATCCTTCAGAGTACAGCACTGTACTACCCACCTCCAGAAGTGTAACATCACCCATCCTTCAGAGTACAGGCACTGTACTACCCACCTCCAGAAGTGTAACATCACCCATCCTTCATGAGTACAGGCACTGTACTACCCACCTCCAGAAGTGTAACATCACCCATCCTTCAGAGTACAGGCACTGTACTACCCACCTCCAGAAGTGTAAACATCACCCATCCTTCAGAGTACAGGCACTGTACTACCCACCTCCAGAAGTGTAACATCACCCATCCTTCAGAGTACAGGCACTGTACTACCCACCTCCAGAAGTGTAACATCACCCATCCTTCAGAGTACAGGCACTGTACTACCCACCTCCAGAAGTGTAACATCACCCATCCTTCAGAGTACAGGCACTGTACTACACCACCTCCAGAAGTGTAACATCACCCATCCTTCAGAGTACAGGCACTGTACTACCCACCTCCAGAAGTGTAACATCACCCATCCTTCAGAGTACAGGCACTGTACTACCCACCTCCAGAAGTGTAACATCACCCATCCTTCAGAAGTACAGGCACTGTACTACCCACCTCCAGAAGTGTAACATCACCCATCCTTCAGAGTACAGGCACTGTACTACCCTACCTCCAGAAGTGTAACATCACCCATCCTTCAGAGTACAGGCACTGTACTACCCACCTCCAGAAGTGTAACATCACCCATCCTTCAGAGTACAGGCCTGTACTACCCACCTCCAGAAGTGTAACATCACCCATCCTTCAGAGTACAGGCACTGTACTACCCACCTCCAGAATGTAACATCACCCATCCTTCAGAGTACAGGCACTGTACTACCCACCTCCAGAAGTGTAACATCACCCATCCTTCAGAGTACAGGCACTGTACTACCCACCTCCAGAAGTGTAACATCACCCATCCTTCAGAGTACAGGCACTGTACTACCACCTCCAGAAGTGTAACATCACCCATCCTTCAGAGTACAGCACTGTACTACCCACCTCCAGAAGTGTAACATCCACCCATCCTTCAGAGTACAGGCACTGTACTACCCACGTCCAGAAGTGTAACATCACCCATCCTTCAAGTACAGGCACTGTACTACCCACCTCCAGAAGTGTAACATCACCCATCCTTCAGAGTACAGGCACTGTAACTACCCACCTCCAGAAGTGTAACATCACCCATCCTTCAGAGTCAGGCACTGTACTACCCACCTCCAGAAGTGTAACATCACCCATCCTTCAGAGTACAGGCACTGTACTACCCACCTCCAAAGTGTAACATCACCCATCCTTCAGAGTACAGGCACTGTACTACCCACCTCAGAAGTGTAACATCACCACTCATCCTTCAGAGTACAGGCACTGTACTACCCACCTCCAGAAGTGTAACATCATCACCCATCCTCAAGTACAGGCACTGTACTACCCACCTCCAGAAGTGTAACATCACCACCCATCCTTCAGAGTACAGCACTGTACTACCACCTCAGGACTGTAACATCACCACCCATCCTTCAGAGTTAAGGCACTGTACTACCCACCTCCAGGACTGTAACATCACCACCCAATCCTTCAGAGTGCAGGCACTGTACTACCACCTCCAGGAGTCTAGTGACTATAAGCTCTTCTTTGCGTCCTCCACCGTTTAAATAACCATACATCTGCTGGCTCAGTCTTGACAAGTGTGTATACACAAACACGTCCATACACAGCCTTTGATACGCCTCCACAGGTGAATTATCTTGTGTTGATGCCACACCTGACTCTCTCTTCATCTGCAAACATTTAACAATTGCACTAACAAAACGTGCCTCAAGAAGACCACAGGAAAAAACAGATGTAAACATTACTGGGGGACATGTTTCACCTTGTGGCGAGACTGACCAGTTAATATGTCGTGCTGGAATAGGTAAAGCTGGTCATTTAGCAAGAACTCATTTACAATCAAGTCCTTTCTAAAATTTCTTTTATACGTTTAAAGTTATAAATTTTTTTTATTTATTAATATAGGAATTAATAATTTTGTACCAAAAGAACCCCAGAAAACTTAAAATAATCTTATTATAACAAGCTAAATTTAATTTTGCCTAATCCAACTAAATATAGTTAGTTTAGTTTACAGTAAATGAAAAATATACAAACAATTAATTTGTTTTTCGTTAGGTTCAGAATAATTATTGCAAAATTACTGCATACACGAATTTTCGCTTTTCTTATTCGGCAAGAAGAGCGTTGCTATTTAAGCCATAATCGCAAGTTTTAGCTATTCGGCAATATATATATATATATATATATATATATATATATATATATATAATATAATATATATATATATATATATATATATATATATATATATAATATATATATATATATATATATATAATAGGGGAGTGAGAGAGGATTTTTGGGCGCAGTATGCTGGGCTGGATTTCAAATCCTCTTCAGCGCTGTGTGACAGATTGGTATATTCACAGAATTTATGAATTTTAGCGTGTGTGTGTGTGTGTGTGTGTGTGTGTGTGTGTGTGTGTGTGTGTGTACTCACCTAGTTGTACTCAGTTGTGGTTGCAGGGGTTGATCATAGCTCCTGGTGCCACGTCTTCACTGGCCGCTACTGGGTCACTCCCTGCACGATGAGCTTTATCATACCTCTGCTTAAAGCTATGTATGGATCCTGCCTCCACTACATCGCTTCCAAAACTATTCCACTTCCTGACTAACCTGTGACTGAAGAAATACTTCCTGACATCCCTTTGAGTCATTTGTTTCCTCAACTTCCAACTGTGACCCGTTGTTGCTGTGTCCCATCTCTGAAACATTGTCTTAATCCACCTTGTCAATTCCTCTCAGTATTTTGTATGTCGTTAACATGTCCCCCTAACTCTCCTGTCCTCCATTGTCGTCAGGTCGATTTCCCTTAACCTCTCCTAGTAGGACATACCTCTTAGCTCCGGCACTTTCTCTAGTTTCTGCACGTACTTGGCTAGATGTGGGTTCCAGACTGGTGCCGCATACTCCAGTACGGGCGTATAATACACAGTGTACAGGGTCCTGAACGATTCCTTATTAATATGTCGGAATCCTGCTCTTAGGTCTGCTAGGCACCATATGCTGCAGCAGTTATTTGGTTGATGTGCGCCTCAGGAGATGTGCCTGGTGTTATACTCACCCCAAGATCTTTTTCCGTGAGGTTTGTAGTCTCTGGCCCTTTAGACTGTACTCCGTCTGTGGTCTTCTTTGCTCTTTCCCAATCTCCATGACTTTGCACTTACTGGGGTTGAACTCCAGGAGCCAATTGCTGGACCAGGCCTGCAGGCTCTTTAGATCCCTTTGTAGTTCTTCCTGATCCTTGTCTGACTGAATTCTTCTCATCAACTTCACATCATCTGCAAACAGGGACACTTCGGAGTCTATTCCTTCCGTCATGTCGTTCACAAATAACAGAAACAGCACCGGTCCTAGGACTGACCCCTGTGAAACCCCACTCGTCACAGGCGCCCACTCTGACACCTCACCTCGTACCATGACTCGCTGTTGTCTTCCTGACAAGTATTCCCTGATCCATTGTAGTGCCTTCCCTGATATCCCTGCTTGGTCCTCTAGTTTCTGCGCTAATCTCTTGTGTGGAACTCTGTCAAAAGCCTTCTTACAGTCCAAGAAAATGCAATCTACCCACCGGTCTCTCTCTTGTCTTACTGCTGTCACCCTGTCATAGAACTCCAGTAGGTTTGTGACACAGGATTTCCCGTCCCTGAAACCGTGTTGGTTAAGCTCATTTTTTTCTAGGTGTTCTACCACTGTTCTCCTGATAATCTTCTCCATGACTTTGCATACTATACATGTCAGTGACACTGGTCTGTAGTTCAGTGCTTCTTGTCTGTTTCCTTTTTTTTTTTAAATGGGACTACATTTGCTGTCTTCCATACCTCAGGTAATCTCTCTGTTTCGATAGATGTGTTGAATATTGTTGTTAGGGGTACACACAGCGCCTCTGCTCCCTCTCTCAGGACCCATGGAGAGATGTTATCCGGCCCCATCGCCTTTGAGGTATCTAGCTCACTCAGCAGCCTCTTCACTTCTTCCTCGGTTGTATATATTGTGTCCAACACTTGGTGGTGTACCCCCACTTCCTTGAATCTCATATTGAGTTCCTCACATACTTCTCGGTCGTTTCTTTGTTGTCTCTCCTCCTTCCTTCCTTAGCCTAATTACCTGGTCCTTGACTGTTGTTTCCTCCTGATGTGGCTGTATAACAGCTTTGGGTCAAATTTGGCTTTGGCTGCTGTATTATTCCCATATTGCCGTAGGGCCTCCTTACCTGTGCATATTCATTTCTGGCTCTACGACTGCTCTCCTTATTCTCCTGGGTCCTTTGTCTTCTATACTTCTTCCATTCCCTAGCACATTTGGTTTTTGCTTCCCTGCATCTTTGGGTGAACCACGGGCTTATCCTGGCTTTTTCATTATTCCTGTTACTCTTTGGTAGAAACCTCTCCTCAGTTTCCTTGCATATTGTTGTTACGTATTCCATCATCTCGTTTACTGACTTCCCTGCCATTTCTCTGTCTCACTGAACCCTGTTCAGGAAGTTCTTCATTCCCACATAGTGCCCCTTCTTGTAGTTTGGCTTCATTCATCCGGCTCTTCCTGCTCTCCCCTCTTGTATTCGAATATTAAAACCACATGATCGCTGGCCCCAAGGGGTCTTTCATATGTGATGTCCTCAATAACTGCACTACTCAAGGTGAATACTAGGTCCAATCTCGCTGGTTCATTCTCTCCTCTTTCTCTCTGGTAGTGTCCCTTATGTGTTGGTACATGAAGTTTTCCAGTACCACCTCCATCTTAGCCCTCCACGTTTCTTGGTCCCCATGTGGCTCCAAGTTGTCCCAATCGATTTCCTTGTGATTGAAGTCACCCATGATCAGTAGCTTTGCCCTGCTCGCATGAGCCCTTCTTGCCACTTCAGTCAGTGTGTCAACCATTGCTCTATTATTCTCATCATACTCTTGCCTTGGCCTCCTGCTGTTCAGTGGTGGGTTATACATCACTGCAATTACCACCTTGGGACCTCCAGACTGAAGCGTTCCTATTATGTAATCTCTTGCTTCTCCTCTGTCTCCTCTCTCCAGCTCATCCAAATCCCTTTGGTTTTTGACCAGCAGTGCCACTCCTCAACCCCCTCTGTTCCCTCTGTCTTTCCTCGGGATCTAATATCCTGTTGGAAAGATGGCATCTGTTATCATACCTGTGAGCTTGATTTCTGTGAGAGCTTTGATGTCCGCTGATGCCTCTTCATGCCATTCCTCCCACTTATTTGTTATTCCATCAGCATTGGTGTACCATACCTTCAGTTTCATTTCCAATACTGTGTTTTGGGGAGCCTGTGAGGGTGAGGGACCTGGCAGTGTACTGTGGGATTCTATAACTGAGTGTTGGGTGGGAGCTGTGGGTGTGGTTTGTGTTGGGATAGTGCGAGTGGTTGTGGGGTTCTGGGGATGGTTCTGTGTGTGCTTGCTCTGGTTGTCCTCTGCTGATTCTGTCCTTGTCTCTCCTCCTAGCTCCTTTCGTTTATGTGTCCTCTCCCTCAGCTGCTGTCGTTCTGCTTGTGTTCTGTCTCGGTCTAGGAACACCCTCATGTATTCTGCCGACTCCTTCAACCGTGGTTTCTCTTGGAGGATCCTGTTCTGCACGTTTGTCCTGAAATCAGCTTGATCGGTAGTTTTTCTCCCTCAAATACCCCCATTCTGTGAAAAATTTAATATCTCGGACATGTTCCTACATTCGGT
>NC_069438.1:19477696-19499994 GCF_026875155.1 Cherax quadricarinatus
GCCCCAGGGGGTAGGACCCCGGGAAAAACCGCAGGTAGGTACCCAGGATACTGCAGGTAGGTACCCAGGGTACTGCAGGTAGGAGCCCAGGATACTGCAGGTAGGTACCTAGGATACTGCAGGTAGGCACCAGGGATACTGCAGGTAGGAGCCCAGGATACTGCAGGTAGGAGCCCAGGATACTGCAGGTAGGGACCCAGGATTCTGCAGGTAGGAGCCCAGGATACTGCAGGTAGGTACCCAGGATACTGCAGGTAGGTACCCAGGATACTGCAGGTAGGAGCCCAGGATACTGCAGGTAGGAGCCCAGGATACTGCACGTAGGTACCCAGGATACTGCAGGTAGGTACCCAGGATACTGCAGGTAGGAGCATAGGATACTGCAGGTAGGGACCCGGGATTCTGCAGGTAGGTACCCAGGATACTGCAAGTAGGTAACCAGGGTACTGCATGTAGGTACCCAGGATACTGCAAGTAGGTACCCAGGATACTGCAGGTAGGAGCCAAGGATACTGCAAGTAGGTACCCAGGATACTGCGGGTAGGTACCGAGGATACTGCAGGTAGATACCCAGGATACTGCAGGTAGGAGCCCAGGATACTGCGGGTAGGTACCCATTATGCTGCAGGTAGGCACCCAGGATAATACAGGTAGGTACCCTGGGTACTGCAGGTTGGAACCCATGATACTGCAGTTAGGTACCCAGGATACTTCAGGTAGGTACCCAGGATACTGCAGGTAGGAGCCCAGGATACTGCAGGTAGGTACCCAGGATACTGCAAATAGGTACCCAGGATACTGCAGGTAGGAGCCCAGGATACTGCAGGTATTTACCCAGGATAATGCAGGTAGGTCCCCAGGAAACTGCAGGTAGAAGCCCTGGATACTGCAGGTAGGAGCTAAGGATACTGCAGGTAGGGACCCGGGATTCTGCAGGTAGGAGCCCAGGATACTGCAGGTAGGTACCCAGGATACTGCAGGTAGGTACCCAGGATACTGCAGGTAGGAGCTCAGGATACAGCAGGTAGGAGCCCAGGAAACTGCATGTAGGTACCCAGAATACTGCGGGTAGGTACCAGGATACTGCAGGTAGGAGCATAGGATACTGCAGGTAGGGATCCAGGATACTGCAGGTAGGAGCTCTGTATACTGCAGGTAGGTACCCATGATACTGCAGGTAGGTACACAGGATACTGCAGGTAGGTACCCAGGATACTACTCGTAGGAGCCCAGGATACTGCAGGTAGGTACCCAGGATACTGCAGGTAGGTACCCAGAATACTGCAGGTAGGTACCCAGGATACTGCAGGTAGGTAGTAGGTTCGTCATGACACAGGACAAGTGTTTCCTGACGCGATTCTTAGTCATATGATGACTCACAGCTGGAGCTTTTGCTTATCTGACCGAAGGAAACCATACCACGGGCGGGATTTGAACCCGCGGTCAGAGTCTCAGAACTCCAGACCGTCGCGTTAGCCACTGGACCAGCTAGCCACAATAAGATTCGTCCAACTAGGTATATTTCTACACCATAGGAAGGTTAGGATAGGCACCACTGTGACCACAAATGGCTAACTGGTCCAGTGGCTAACGCGACGGTCTGGAGTTTAGAGACTCTCTGACCGCAGGTTCTATCTCGCCCGTGGTATGGTTTGTTTGCCATCGTGTCATTACGATTTCGTGAGTCATCTGACCGAAGACTTCCGCCGGCTTTCCCCACCACCTCTTTAAAAGTCATATTTAATGCTAATAATAATAATAATAATAATAATAATAATAATAATAATAATAGTAATAATCTTTATTTACTACATGTTGAAGGTATACAGACCATAGCTGACATGTGTAGACAGCCTGTACTGTCTGCACAGACAGCCCATGCTGTCTGCCAGCTCAGTTCATATTTCGCGCCATGCTGGTGCTGCCACCTATAGGCGTTGCCACTTCAGCCTGCCTGCCCTTGCCTCACTGTCACTCTCACAGCGGCCTAGCAGGAAGACACCAGGCCTACTCCTAGCTCTCTCTCGTGGGATGGCCCTGCCCGGGCCATGGGCACAACACACAAGCCTGTGTACCCACCACAACTTTTCAATAAACAAAGAAGCCACCGTAGACGTTTATCATTAACCACCCGCCTACAGCCTACCAAACAAACCCATTAAACACATCAATGACATATTACTATACAGAAAGCCCCTGGTTATGCTGAGCATTTCCAGCAAATTAGGTCAGTTTTGTCCCAGGATGCGACCCACACCAGTCCACTAACACCCAGGTACCCATTTTACTGATGGGTGAACATAGACAACCGGTGTGAAGAAAAACATTCAATGTTTCTACCCTCGCTGTGAATCGAACGCAGACCCTCGCCGTGTGAAGCGAGAGCTTCACACGGCAAAAAATCATTCTGAATCAAACGAAAAAAAATATATTTCAATGTGTTTATTAAATTATTGTAAACTTATATAAAATATATTTAGTTGGATTAGGCTAAATTAAAATGCGCTGGTTATAATAAGGTTAGGTAAGTTTCCTAGGGTTCTTTTGGTACAAAATCATTAATTTTTGTATTAACATGGATGAGTTCTTGCTAAGTGACAAGTTTTACCTATTCGGCACGACATATATATATAGTGAAGAAACAAACGTGGATGTCTACGACGTCAAGAACATTACAAGTATTCACGTATGTATGCTAGGGGAGTCAGGTGTGGGTTCCAGGTACTGACACCTGTGACGTGAAGAGTCTGTTCTAATCTAGTGTGAACAAGGAATAGGTTAATAGGTTCCTAGTAACGTACAGTAACTGGTACTTCAAAAGAGACAGGTCACAGTGACTGGAGTCACTGTCGTGTAGAGTAACACAGAACCACATTAGTAGAGAGCTGATGGGTCAGGTGACTCGTGCACACACACACACACACACACACACACACACACAGAAGAAAGACACGAGAAAGAGGGGTGGGTGGATTGCATTTTCCTGGACTGCAAAAAGGCCTTCGACACAGTTCCTCACGAGAGACTAGTGCAGAAGCTGGAGGATCAGGCGCGTATAACAGGAAGGGCACTGAAATGGATCAGAGAGTAACTGACAGGGAGGCAACAACGAGTCACGGTACGTAATGAGGTATCACAGTCGGCACCTGCGACGAGCGGGTTCCCACAGGGGTCAGTTCTAGGACCAGTGCTATTTTGATATATGTGAATGACATGATAGAAGGGATAGACTCTGAAGTGTCCCTATTCGCAGATGACGTGAAGTTGATGAGAAGAATTAAATCGGATGAGGATCAGGCAGGACTACAAACTGGACACGTGGTCCAGAAACTGGCTTCTCGATTTCAACCCTGCCAAATGCAAAGTCATGAAGATTGGCGAAGGGCAAAGAAGACCGCAGACAGAGTATAGGCTAGGTGGACAAAGGCTGCAAACCTCACTCAAAGAGTGACCATAACACCGAGCATGTCTCCGGAGGCACACATCAACCAGATAACTGCTGCAGCATATGGGAGCCTGGGAAACCTGAGAATAGCGTTCCGATACCTTAGTAAGGAATCGTTCAAGACACTGTACAGCGTGTATGTTAGGCCCATACTGGAGTATGCAGCACCAGTTTGGAACCCACACCTGGTCAAGCATGTCAAGAAGTTAGAGAAAGTACAAAGGTTTGCAACAAAGCTAGTCCCAGAGCTCAGGGGAATGTCGTACGAGGAAAGCTTGAGGGATATCGGACTGACTACACTGGAGGACAGAAGGGTCAGGGGAGACATTATAACGACATACAAGATACTGCGTGGAATAGATCAGGTGGACAGAGACAGGATGTTCCAGAGAGGGGACATAGCAACAAGGAGTCACAATTGGAAACTGAAGACTCAGATGAGTCGTATGGATGTTAGAAATTATTTCTTCAGTCATAGAGTCGTCAGGAAGTGGAATAGCCTAGCAAGTGATGTAGTGGAGGCAGGAACCATACATAGCTTTAAGACGAGGTATGACAAAGCTCAGGGAGCAGAGAGAGGGCCTAGTAGTGATCAGTGACGAGGCGGAGCCAGGAGCTGAGCCACGATCTCTGCAACCACAATTAGGTGAATAATTAGGTGAGTACACACACACGCACACACACACGCACACACACACGCACACACACACACACACACACACACACACACACCACACACACACACACACACACACACAAACACACACACACACACCACACACACAAAACCAAAAAATATTCTCAAAATCATACACTCGCGTCCAAATTTACGTTCCAGATCCTGAAATTTATTCCATCAGGAAAAAAAGAAAGTATGTTTGGTTTAAATTTTTGATTTAATGTTTGACGGTAGGTAAAGTGAAGGATAAAAGGGGGAAGAAAGTGAAGGATAGGGGAAAAAGGGAAGGAAGGGAAGAAAGTGAAGGAAGTGAAAAAGTGAAGAAAGGGTAAAAGTAAATTGGAAGGGGAAGAAAGATATGGTAAGTTAAGAAGTGAAAGGAGGGGAAAAGTGAAGGACAAGACAAATAAAGATAAGTCAAAGCACTTGTAACTTTCACCACCCATCCTTCAGAGTACAGCACGTGCTACCCACCTCCAAGACGGTATCATCACCACCCATCCTTCAGAGTACAGGATACTTACTAACCCACCTCCAGACTGTTAACATCACCATCCATCCTTCAGAGTACCTGCACTTGGTGCACCCACTCCAATACATGTAACATCACCACCTCCTTCAGTAGTCAGGCACTGTACAACGCCACCTCCAAGACTGTAAACATCACCCCCCATCCTTCAAGTACAGGCACTGGGCTACCCACATCCCAAGACTGTAACATCACCAATCCATCCTCAGATAAGCAGGCACTGTACTACCCACCTCCAAACTTGTAACATAACCACCCATCTTCAGAGTAAACAGCACTGTACTACCCACCTCCCAAGACTGTAACATCACCACCATCCTTCAGAGCACAGCAACTGTACTACCCACCTCCAAAAAGACTGTAACATCACCACCCATCCGTTCAGAGTACAGTGCACTGTGCTACCCACCTCCAATACTGTATAAATCACCATCCTCTTCAGAGTACACACTTGTACTACCCACCTCCTAGACTGTAACATCACCTCCCATCCGTTTCAGTAGTACAGCACTGAGTACGACCCACTCTCTAGACTGTAACGTCACCAGCCATCCTTCAGAGCACATGGCACTGTACTACCCACCTGCCAATGACTGTAACATCACCACCCATCCTTTCAGAGTACAGCACTTGTACTACCCGCACCGTCCATACTGTACATCTCCACCCATCCTTTAGAGCATAGCACTGTACTACCCACCTCCAAGACTGTACATACCACGTCATCCTTCAGAGTAACAGACCTGGGCTACCCACCTCCAAGACTGTAACATCCCCAGCATCCTTCATAAGGCACAGGCACTTGTACTAACCCACCTCCGATGACTGTAACAACACCACCCATCCTTCAGAGCACAGGCACTGGTACTACCCACCGCCAAGACTGAACTTCACCAACGCTCCTCAGAGTACAGGCATCTGTGCTACTGCACCTCCAAGACTTGTAACATCACCAGCCATCCTTCAGAGTACAGGCACTGTACTACCCACCTCCAATACTTTAACATCACCACCATCCTCAGAGTACAGGCATTAGCTGTACTACCCACCTCTCCAAGACGTAACATCACCACCCATCCTTCATAGTACAGGCACTTGTACTACCCACCTCCAAGACTGTAACTACCCAAAAACCCCCCTCACCACCAATCCATCAGAGTACAGGCACAGTTACTACCCACCTACAAGCATAACATCACCACCCCATCCTTCAAGAGTACAGGCACTGTACTATCCACCTCCAGACTGTAAAAACACCACCCATCCTTCAGAGTACAGGCACTCTACTAACCATCCTCCAACTGAGTAACATCACACCCATCCTTCAGAGGTACAGGCACTGTTACAACCCACCTCCAATACTTTTAACATCTCCACCCATCCTTCAGATACAGCACTGTAATACCCACCTCCAAACTTAACATCACCACCCATCCTTCAAGTGTAGCAGTCTACTGACTACCCACCTCCAAGACTGTAACATCACCACCCATCCTTCAGAGTACAGGCACTGTACTACCCACCTCCAAGACTGTAACATCACCACCCATCCTTCAGAGTACAGGCACTGTACTATCCACCCTCCAAGACTGTAGACATCACCACCATCCTTCAGAGTACAGGCACTGTACTACCCACCTCCAAGACTGTAACATCACCACCCATCCTTCAGAGTACAGGCACTGTACTACCCACCTCCAAGACTGTAACATCACCACCCATCCTTCAGAGTACAGGCACTGTACTACCCACCTCCAAGACTGTAACATCACCACCCATCCTTCAGAGTACAGTGCACTGAACTAACGCCACCTTCCACAGACTGTAACATCACACCCAAGCCTTCAAGTAAGGCACTGTGCTACCCACCGCCAAGACTGGTAACATCACCAACCATCCTTCAAGTACAGGCACTGTACTACCCAACTCCAAAACCTGTACAAAATCACTCTACCCAAGCCTTCAAGTACAGGCACTTGTACTACCCCACCTCCAAGACTGTAACAATTCACCACCCATCCTCAGATACAGGGCACTGGAGTAACTCTACCCACCTCCAAGACTGTAACATCACCACCCATCCTTCAGAGTACAGGCACTGTGCTACCCACCTCCAAGACTGTAACATCACCAGCCATCCTTCAGAGTACAGGCACTGTACTACCCACCTCCAAGACTGTAACATCACCACCCATCCTTCAGAGTACAGGCACTGTACTACCCACCTCCAAGACTGGTAACATCACCACCCATCCTCAATACGGCACTGTGCTTACCCAACCTCAAGACTGTAACATCACCACCCATCCATCATAGACAGGCACTGTACTGACCACACCACCATGACTGTAAACTCACCACATCATCCGTCAGATACAGGCACTGTACTACACACCTCCAAAGGATCTGTATTCATCACCACCCTCGTCAGAGAACAGGTCACTGTGCTTACCCACCTCCAAGACTGTAACATCAACCAGCAACTCCTCAGAGGTTACAGGCAACTGGTGCTACCCACCTCCAAGACTGTAACATCACCACCCAATCCTGCAGATACAGGCACTGTACTACCCAACTCCAAGACTGTAACGATCACCACCCATCCTTCGAGGTACAGGCACTGTGCTACCCACCTCCAAGACGTAACATCACCACGAATCCTTCAAGTTAACAGCTCTGTTCTACCCACCTCCAAGAAATGTAACATCACCACCCATCCTTCAGAGTACAGGCACTGTACTACCCACCTCCAAACTGTTACATCTATCACCCATCCTTCATGATGATGAGCAGCACTGTACTAGCCCACCTCCAAGACTGTAACATCCACCAACATCCTGTCAGAGTGAGCAGCACTGTACTACTCCACCTCCAAGACTGTAACATCACCACCCATCCTATCATAGTACAGTGCGACTGTAGCTACCGCACCTCCAGACTGTAAAAACCACGCCTCCTTCAGAGCACGGCACTGTAACTACCCACCTCCAAGACTGTAACATCACCACCGCAACCTTCAGAGTACAGGCACTGTCTACCACCTCCAGACTGTAACATCACCACCCATCCTTCAGAGTACAGCATCGTACTACCCCCGTCCAAGACTGTACCATCACCACGCATCCTTCAGAGCAACAGGAACTGTACTACCCACCCAAGACTGTAACATCACCACCCATCCTTCAAGTACAACAGCACTGTATCTACCGCAGCCTCCAAGACTGTAACAATCACCACCATCCTTTCAGAGTACAGCACTGTACGACCCACCTCCAAGACTGTAACATCACCACCGCATCCTTCCAGAGTACAGGCATGTACTACTCCACCACGCGGATCGTAACATCACCACGCATCCTTCTGAGCACAGCACTTCTTACACCACCAGACTGTAACATCACCCACCCCTCCTTCAAGTACAGGCACTGTACTACACACCACCAAGACTGAACATCACCACCCATCCTTCAAGAACAGCACTGTACACCCACCTCTCAAGACTGTAACATCACACCAACCTTCATAGCACAGTCACTGTACTACCCACCCTCCAAGACTGTAACATCACCACCCATCCTTCAGAGTACAGCACTGTATCTACCACCTCCAAGACTGTAACTCACCACCATCCTTTCAGAGTACAGCACTGTACTACCCACCTCCAAGACTGTTACATCACCACCCATCCTTCAGAGAACAGCACTGTACTACCCACCTCCAAGAACTGTAAACAAACACCATCCATCCTTCAGAGTACAGGCACTGTACTACCCTCCTCCAAGACTGTAACATCACCATCCAACCTTCAGAGTACAGACACTGTACAACCCATCTCCAAGACTGTAACATCACCACCCATCCTTCAGAGTATAGACACTGTACTATCCACCTCAAGACTGATAACATCACCATCCATCCTTCAGAGTTACAGACACTGAACTACCCACCCCCAGGACTGTAATATAACCACCCATCCTTCAGAGTACAGACACTGTACTACCCACCTCCTAGACTGTAACGTCACCACCCATCCTTCAGAGTACAGAAACTGTACTACCCACCTCCAAGACTGTAACATCACCACCCATCCATCAGAAGTACAGACACTGTACTACCCACCTCCAGGACTTAACATCACCACCATCCACAAGTAACAGACACTGTACTACCCACCATCCAGGACTGTAATATCACAACCCATCCATCCAATGTAACAGACACTCATACTACCCACCTTAAAGACTGAAACTAACACCACTCAACCTTCAGAAGACAGGCCACTGTACTTGACCCCACCTCCAGACTGTAAACATCACCACCCATCCTTCAGAGTACAGAAACTGTACTACACACCTCCAAGATTGTACAACACACATCCCTTAAATTCAGCGTATAGACACTGTACTACCCACCTCGGACTGTATATATCACCACCCACCTTCCTGAGTAACAGACACTGTACTACCCACCTCCAGACTGTAATTTCACCACCCATCCTTCAGATACAGACACTGTACAAACCCCACCTCAAAGAACAGTAACATCACCACCCATCACTTCAGAGTACAGACACTGTTTCAAGCCCACACACCAAGACTGTAACATCACCACCAGTCCTTCAGATACAGCCTGCACTACCCACCTCCAAGACTGTAACATCACCAACCATGCCTTCAGAGTACAGGCACTGTACTACCCACCTACCAAGACGGTAACAATCACCACCCCCTTCAAGTACAGGCACTGTACTACCCACCTCCAAGACTGTAACAATCTACCACCCATCCTTCAGAAGTACAGCACGTACTATCCACCTCCAAGACTTGTAACATCACCACCCATCCTTCAGAGTACAGGCACTGTACAACCCACCTCCAAGACTGTTACATGCACCACCCATCTTCAGAGTACAAGGCACTGGTACTACACCTCTCCAAGACTTGTAACATCACCAGCCCCCATATCCTTCAGAGTGAACAAGTCACTGTACTATCCCATCCTCCAAACTGTAACATCACCACCCATCTCCAGAGTACACACTGTGCTACCCACCTCCAAGACTGTTTCATCACCAGCCATCCTTTGCAGAGTACAGCACTGTACTACCATCTCCGAAGACTGTTAACACACCACCCATCCTTCAGAGTACAGGCACTGTACTACCCACCTCCAAGACTTACATCACCACCCATCCATCAGAGTCAGGCACTGAACTACCCACCACCAAGACATAACATCACCACCCATCCTTCAGAGTACAGCACTGTGCTACCCACCTCCAAGACTGAACATTCACCAGCCATCCTTACAGAGTAGCAGGCACTGTACTACCCACCTCCAAGACTGTAACATCACCACCCATCCTTCAGAGTACAGGCACTGTACTACCCACCTCCAAGACTGTAACATCACCCCCATCCTTTCAGAAGTACAGTCACTTTGCTAGCCACCTCCAAGACCTGTAACATCACCACCCCAACCTTCAGAGATACAGGCACTGTACTACCACCTCCATGGACCTTGTGTAACATCACCACGCATTCCATCAGAGTACAGGCACTGTGCTACCCACCTCCAAGACTGTAACATTCACCACCCATCCTTCAAGTACAGGCAATTTCTACCCAATCCTCCAAGACTGTAAACATCACCACCCATCTCTTCAGAGTACAGGCCACTGTAGCTACCCACCTCCAGGACTGTAACATCACCACGCATCCTTCAGAGTACAGGCACTGAGTGCTACCCACCCCAAGACTGTAACATCACCACCCATCCTTCAGAGTACATCCACGTACTACCACCTTCCAAGACCCTGTAACATCACCACTCATCTTCAAGTACAGGTCAGCAGTACTACCCACCTCCCAGGACCTGTAACATCACCACTGCATCCTTCAGAGCACAGCACTGTACTCCCCAGCGCTCCAAAGACTGGTAACATCACCACCCATCCTTCAATACAGTCACTGTACTACCACCTCCAAGACTGTAACATCACCACCCATCCTTCATAGTACAGGCACTGTACTTACCCACCTTCCCAGACTGTAGACATCACCACCCATTCCTTCAGAGCACAGGCACTGTACTACACACACTCCAAGACTGTTCATCACCACCCACTTCAGAGTCACATGCACTGTACACCCACCTCCAGACGTGTACATCACACCTCATCCATCAGAGTACAGGCACTGTACTACCCCCTCCAAGACTGTAACCAATCACTCAGCCCCTCCCTTCAGAGTACAGGCATTTATTTTTTGGGTTGGGGTTGGGTGCTGTACTACCCACCTACCATATTGACTGTAACATCACCACGCATCCTTCAGAGCACAGGCACTGATACTACCCACCTCCAAGACTGTAACATCACCCCCATCCTCAAGTACAGGCACTGTTACACCCAGCCTCCAAGACTGTAACCATCACGCACCCATCCTTCAGATACAGGCACTGTACTACCCACCTCCAAGACAGCTAACATCACAACGCATCCTTCAGAGCTACAGGCACTGTACTTACCCTAGCCTCCAATGACTGTATGCATTCACCACCCGATCCCTTCAGAGTACAGGCAACTGTACTATCCACTCTCCCAAGACCTGTAACTATCACCACCAACCTCCTTCAGAGTACAGGCACTGTACTACCCACACTCCAAGACTGTAACATCACCACTCCATCCTCAGAGGTGACAGGCACTGTAACAAACCCACCTCCAAGACTGTAACATCACACCACCCAATCCTTTCAGAGTACAGTCACTGATACTACCCCACCTCCATGACTGAGTTAACATCACCATCCAACCTTCAGATACAGACACTGTATCTCACAACCCCATCTCCAAGACTGTAATATCACCACCCATCCTTCAGAGTATAGACACTGTACTATCCACCTCCAAGACTGTAACATCACCACCCATCCTTCAGAGTACAGACACTGTACTACCCACCTCCAAGACTGTAACGTCACCATCCATCCTTCAGAGTACAGACACTGAACTACCCACCCCGAGGACTGTAATATAACCACCCATCCTTCAGAGTACAGACACTGTACTACCCACCTCCTAACTGTAACGTCACCACCCATCTTCAGAGTACAGACACTAGTACTACCCAACCTCCAAGATGTTAACATCCACCACCCATCCAACAGAGTACAGACACTGTACTACCCACCTCCAGGACTGTAACATCACCACCCATCCACCAGAGTACAGACACTGTACTACCCACCTCCAGGACTGTAATATCACAACCCATCCTTCAGAGTACAGACACCATACTACCCACCTTAAAGACTGAAACATCACCACTCATCCTTCAGTACAGGCACCTGTACTGTGGTTGAAGAATACGCCACCTCCTGGATTGTAACATCACCACCCATATTTCAGAGTACAGACACTGTACTACCCCACCTCGAGACTGTAAATCACCAGATCCATCCTTCAGAGTAACAGACACTTTAGCTACCCACCTCCAGGACTGTAATATCACCACCCATCCTTCAGAGTTACAGACACTGTACTAGCCCACACGTCAAAGAACAGTAAACATCACCATCCCATCCGTCAGAGTACAGACACTGTTCTACCCACCTCCAAGACTGTAACATCACCATCCAACCTTCAGAGTACAGGCACTGTACTACCCACCTCCAGGACTGTAACATCACCTACCCATCCTTCAGTTTATACAGACACTGTACTGACACAACTCCAAACTGTAAACATCACCACCATCCTTCAGCGTACAGACACTGTGGCTACAGAATCTCCACGACTGGTAACATCACGCACCATCCTTCAAGTACAGACACTGTGCTACAGAATCTCCAAGACGGTAACATCACCACCCATCCTTCAGAGTACTAGGCACTGTGCTACAGAACTCCAAACTGTAACATCACCTTCCAACCTTCAGAGTACAGACACTGTACTACACAACTCCAAGACTGTAACATCACCACCCATCCTTCAGAGTACAGACACTGTGCTACAGAACTCCAAGACTGTAACATCACCACCCATCCTTCAGAGTACAGACACTGTACTACCCACCTCCAAGACTGTAACATCACCACCCATCCTTCAGAGTACAGACAATGTACTACCCTCCTCCAAGACTGTATACATCACCATCCATCCTTCAGAGTACAAGCACTCGTACAACCTCATCGACCAAGATCATTGTAACATCACCACCCATCCTTCAGGAGTATCAGCACTGTACTACCCACCTTCCGGACAGTAACATCACCCACGCATACTCAGAGTAGCAGACTACTGTACTACCCTACACCAAGACTGTAACATCACCACCCATCCTTCAGTACAAGCACTGTAACCTGACCACCTCCAGGACTGTGTAACATCACCACGCATCCTTTCAGAGTACAGACACTGTACTACCCACCTCCAAGACTTGATGGACACAACACCACCCATCCTTCAGAGTACAGACTCTGTACAACCCACCTCCAAACTGAAACATCACCACTGCATCCTTCAAGTACAGACACTGTACGACCCACCACCAAGACAGAACAACACCACCCATCCTTCAAGATTACAGACACTGGTAACACCCACCTCAAAGTACTGTATCATCACCACAGACCTTCAAGTATACAGACACTGTACTACCTCACCGCCAAGCGCTGTACATCACCACCATCCTTCAGAGTACAGACACTGTACTACACCAACTCAAGAGGTAACATCACCATCCCATCCTTCATAGTACAGGCACGTGTTACTACCCGCCTCCAAGACCTGTAACATCACCATCCAACCTTTCAGAGTACATGCCACTGTACTACCCCACCTCCATAGACTGTAACATCACCACCCATACTTCAGAGTACAGTCACTGATCACCCACCGTCCAAGACTGTAACATCACACCCATCCTTCAGAGTTCAGGCACTGTTACTACCCATCTCCAAGACTGTAACATCACCACCCTTCCATCAGAGTGACAGGAGCACTGTACAACCCAGCTCCTGGACTGTCGACAACATCACCACCCATCTTCAGAGTACGCACTGTACTAACCCATCACCAAGACTGTAACATCTCCACCCATCCTTCACGTACAGATAACTGAACTACACACCTCCAGGACTGTACAACATCACCACCCATCCTTCAGAGTATAGGCACAGTACTACCCATCTACCAGACTGTAACATGCACCACCAATCTCAAGTACACACCCTGTACTACCCACACTTCCAGGACTGTAAAGCATCACCACCCATCCTTCAGATACAGGCTACTGTACTACCCCCTCTAAGACTGAAACATCACCACCCATCCTTCAGAGTACAGATATCTGTACCTACATCACTCCAAAGACTATAACATCACACCCATCCTTCAGAGTTACAGATACAGTACTACCACACCTCGCAAGACTGTATACATGACCACCCATCCATCAGAGTACAGGCACGGTACGACCCACCCCAGGAGACTTGTGAACACCACCCAATCTTTATAGTACAGGCACTGTACTGACCCTCCTCCTGGAGTTGATACATCACCTCCGGTCCTACTAGATTACAGGCAGCGTGACAACCGCACCCCAACTGTAAAATCATCATCCATCCTTCAGATACAGCACTGTACTGCCCCACCTCCAGGAGTGATGACATCACCCATCGTTCAGATACAGGCCTGTACTAACCCACTCCAAGCAGTAAAATCACGCACCCATCCTACAAGTACAGGCACTGTACTCCCACCTGGAGGACAGTATAACAAAACCACCCAATCCCTCAAGTACAGACACTTTAAAGACGTCGAGGTTCCAGGACTGTATCATCACCATACTCACCATTCAGAGTACAATTACTGTTACTCTCCACTACCAGACAACTGTAATATCTCCTCACTTTCTTCAGATGAACCAGGCTTTAACTACCACGTTCAGACGTAAGCTTCACCCTCATTCTTCGGAGTACAGGCACTCTACTACCCACCTGCCAAGACTGTAAAAATCACGACCCATCCTCAAAGTAACAGCTCGAGTACTACCCACGCTCCAGGACTGTATCATCACTATACGTTTATCCTTCAAAGTACATGGCCACAGTACAACCTCCTCCTGGAGTGAGAAACATCACCACCCATCTTTCAGATGTACAGGCACTGTTACAAACTCCACCCCTGCAGAACTGTACATCACTACCCATCTTTAAGTCCAGGTCCCCGTACTACCCACCTCCAGGACTGTAACATCAGCACCCACTTCTTCAGATTACATTGCATCCTTACTACCCACCTTCAAGGACTGTAACAACACAAGCACCCTAACCGTCAGAGGTACAGGCCTGTACTATCCATTCCGATGTGAGACAGGACTTAACATCTCTCCCTTCCAGATTAACATGCTCTGTTACATTCCCAACTCCAAGGACTGTAACGTCACCACCCATCCTCCTGAGTACATCACTGTACATCCATCTCCAGGCTGTAACGTCACCACCCATCCGT
Source organism: Cherax quadricarinatus (assembly GCF_026875155.1). NCBI lineage: Eukaryota > Metazoa > Arthropoda > Malacostraca > Decapoda > Parastacidae > Cherax > Cherax quadricarinatus. The sequence goes on from NC_069438.1 coordinate 19,492,866, forward strand.
CGATTTCCAGGCACTGTACTAACCCACGTTCCAGAACTTACATCCGCACGCCATCGTTTCTGATACAGGCAAATTAACTTCCCATCTTCAGGACTGTAACATCACCACCTTTTACAAAAAACGCGATATCTAATAATGATAGAGATCTCCAGTGAATACTAGGAAGGACTACCCTTGTACCATCCAGCCTGTTACTTTGTTTATGTACCAAGTAGTCGGTATCCTGGTCCAATTATCCGTTGGAATTTAGTAAGATTCAATAGTGCTTTAGAATTACAACTGATAGGCTTCCAACCAAAGAAATTAAAATTTAATAAGTTTAATAATAAAGATAAAGTTGTCTAGGTGGACAATATCAAAGTAAATCAAAGTAATCAATTTAATATAATATAGGATACAATTTCCACATTTCTCCTTGTACAAATATTGTGGGGAAAGGCACATTCTCTTTATGGCTTTTTAAGTATTTTGGGGGTACATTTTTAGCATTAAGAACAAAAACTAAAACTATATGCAAGTGAGTATGGTTTGTGGTAATGCCTAAGTAGTTTCCTTATTCTAAAAGATCACTAGACTTAACCACTGACTGACTAAAATCCTCACAAAAAAACTTTTGACCATCTGGCAATCAAAACGTTTGCTTGAGTACAAAAGACTGATTCGCCATCAGCAATTAAAAACAGCAACACAGAACGGGAACAAGGAGATAACAAACGACACTAACTAGGGCCCATTTTCGATCCCCACAAAAGTCACAAAACCCCATACACTGAACTAATTCACAAAAAAATCCCGCTGGGGGGCAGTACACAGATACCAGTACAAATTAGGCCGAAGCCAGCTCAGGACCTGATTTCTCCAGTTCTATGCAAAAAACCTCAGTACAAGTCGAAAAATCACAAGTCTAGACAATTTTTCTGTAAACAGAGTTACAAAACCCCAAACAACAAAGAGCGACAGAGACGATTTTCCCAAACAAGGGCCAGAAAGGGAGACGGGAAGGGACGTCTTTTTGGAATCACGTAAACCCAAAAAATGGGAGCCCACAAGGCCAGGATTTCCTCCCCCAGGGGGGAGGGGGATCACCCCCACCCATCACTTGACTCCCAGGACTGCTGCGCCCAGCAACTACAAGAAGTGGGGCAGCGAAACAAACAGCATGTTAAAACAAGCCGTCACTACTTAACACTCTCCAGCAATGACCCTGAAAAATAAAAAAAGTTACGTTTTCCCCTAATAATATAACAAAGTCAAATAATAATATAAAGCAATAATTTCGTTTACTAAAAACGCAAATATAACAATATAAAATTATAAGAACAATAAGATACATTATATACATTGTTTACCCTTTTAGGGTTTGCAATATACCCATCCTTCAAGTACAGGCCTGTACACCCACCTCCAGACTGAAAAAACCCCCCATCCTTCAATACAGGGACGTCTACCCAACTCCAGGACGTAAATCACCCCCCACCTTCAGTATACACGTCTACCCAACTCCCGGACTGAACATCACCACCCATCCTTCAGAAAAGGCACTGTACTACCCACCCCCGACGTAACTACCACCCATCCTTTAAGTACAGGGACTGATACCCACCTCCAGGACTGTAACATCGCCACCCATCCTTTTAGAGTACAGGGACTGTACACCCCCCTCCGACTGTAAAAAACCCCATCCACCTTTAGAGTACAGGCACCTTTTTCACCCACCCCCAGGAAATGTAACATCACCACCCACCTTCAAGTAAGGGCCCGTACTACCCACCCCAGGACTGTAACATCGCCACCCATCCTTAAAATAAGGGACTGTACATCCACCCCAGCTGTAACATCGCCACCCACCCAAGACAGGGACTGTACTACCCACCTCCAGGGCGTAACACACCACCCATCCTTCAAGTCAGCACTGTACTCCCAACCCAGGACTGAAAAATCGCCCCCACCTTTAAAATACAGGCACGTACTACCCAACTCCCGGACGAACATCACCACCCTCCTTTAAAACCGCGCTGTACTACCCAACTCCAGGGGCTGTAACATCACCACCCATCCTTCAGAGTACAGGGACTGTACACCCACTCCAGGACTGTAACATCCCACCCATCCTTCAGAGTACAGGCACTGTACTTCCCAACTCCAGTACTGTAACCTCCCCACCACTCCTTCAGAGTACAGACACTGTACTTCCCACCTCCAGGACTGTACAATCCGCACCCATCCTTCAGAATACAGGCACTGTACTTCCCACCTCCAGGACTGTAACATCCGCACCCATCCTTCAGAATACAGGCACTGTACTTCCCACCTCCAGAACTGTCATATACCATCCTTCAGAATACAGGCACTGTACTTCCCACCTCCAGGACTGTAGCAACCCCACCCATCCTTCAGAATACAGGCACTGTACTTCCCACCTCCAGGACTGTAGCAACCCCACCCATCCTTCAGAATACAGGCACTGTACTTCCCCCTCCAGACTGTCATAACCATCCTTCAGAATACAGACACTGTACTTCCCCCCTCCAGGACTGTAGCAACCCCACCCATCATTCAGAATACAGGCACTGTACTTCCCACCTCCAGGACTGTGCAACCTACCATCATTCAGAATACAGCACTGTACTTCCCACCTCCAGGACTGTAGCAACCCACCCATCTTTCAGAATACAGGCACTGTAATTCCCACCTCCAAGGGGCGGGGAACCCCACCCCTTTTCCCTTTTAAAAAAAAGGCACTGTACTTTCCCCCTTCCCGGACGGGTATATACCAAACCCTTTTGAATACAGACACTGATTTCCCCCCTTCCCGGGTGTAGCAACCCCAACCCCTCTTTTTAAAAACAAAACTTTCTTTCCCACCTCCATGACTTAAACAACCCACATTTAGAAAACGGGGGCCCGTTAAATTTCCCCCCCCCCAAGGGGCTGTTGGAAACCCCCCCCTTCCCTTTTGAAAACAGGGACTGTTAAATTCCCAAAACCCCCAGGGGCTGCATTACCCTCCTTAAAAATACATGCACTGTTTTCCCCCCCCAGGGCTGTCATATACCATCCTTTAGAATAACAGGCCAAAAGTTTTTTTCCCCCCTTTCCCGGACTGGAAACAAACCCCCCCTTCCCCTTTAGAAAACGGCACTGTAATTTCCCCCCCCGGAACCCGTAGATCCCCAAACCCTCCGTCAAAACAGGCACTGGGCTTCCCCCCTCCCGGTTGGGCTTTTTCCCCCTTCTTTCGGCCTGTAAGTCCCCCCCTCCGGAAGGGCATATCCTTTCCCCTTTAGTTTTCAGGGACTGTTTTCCCACCTCCGGCTGTCATAAACCCTCCTTAAATAAAGGCCAAATGTATTTTCCCACCTTTCCCGGGCTTTTCCTTTAAAAATCCTTAAAAATACAGGCACTGTACTTTTCCCCCCTCCAGAATGTCTTTTACCTTTCCTTTTAGAATACAGACACGTACTTCCCCCCTCCCGGGCTGTCAACCCCCAAACCCCTCCTTCAGTTTCAGGGACTGGAATTCCCACCCCCAGGGCGTAAATTTAACCCCCCGTCCTTTGAGTACCGTGTAAACCCCCCTACATGTTGCAAAAATAAGACAGGTTGCAACACTTAAATTTTTGTTGGGAAAAAGCACAAATTTTGTAAAAAACGGGCAGTGTTGCCCAAAAATAAAAGAGTTTTTCAAAATTGAACCGTGTTGCAAATTATACAGCTTTTTCAAAACTTTAAAACAGTGTTGCAAAGCTAAACAGTATCGCAACAATAACCCAGTGTTGCCAAAATTAACCCCTGGGGTTTTTCTACTAACACAGTTTGCAGCAAAAACACAGTTTGCAACACCAAAAACCCCTGTTCCCAAAACTTTAAAACAAATGGGTTTCAACACCAACCCCGGTTTCCAAAAAACAACACCGGTTGCAACACTAAAACCGTGTTTCAAAAAAACCCAAACCCCGTGCTTTCAACACCCCAAGTGTGGCAAAAAAAAACAACCGTGCGGAACACCCAACCCCCGTTTGCAACACCAACACAGTCTGCACCCAAAACAGTGTTGCAACCCCAAAACAGTCTTGCAACACCAAAAAAAGTTGTTTGCAACACCAAAAGCAGGTTGCAAAATTAACATAGTGTTTCAACACCAAAAACCCGTGTTACATCATTAACACAGGTTTTCAACACCAAAAACGGGTTGCACATTAACACAGGTTTTTGGCCCAAAACCCCCACCGGGCTGCAAAACCCAACACGTCTAGCAACACCCCAGGGTTGGGAACACCAACACAAATCTAAACACCAACCCCGTTTTTGCAACACCCAAAAAAGCCCCGCAAAAACCCACGCTAGCAAAACCAAAACTAAGGGAAACACCAACACAGTCTAGCAAAACCAACACAGTCTAGCCCAAAACCCAAAACCGGGTTCAACACCAACCCCAGTCTAGCAAAACCAACCAGTCTAGGGGAACCCAACACAGTTACACCCAACACATTTTTGCAACACCCAACAAAGTCTAAGGAAAAACCAAACACAGTCTAGCAAAAAACCAAACAGCTAGCAAAACCCCACGTCTAGCAAAAAACCAACACAGTTTTTCAAAAACCAAAACGTGTTTTCAACCCCACAGTTAGGGAAAACCAAAACAGTCTAGCAAAACCCAAAACAGTCTAGCAACACCAACCAGGGTTGCAAAAACCAACACGTGGTTTTTTCAACCCCCAACACATCTAGCAAACCCAACACAGTTAGCCCAAAACCAACACGTCAGCAACCAACACAGTTGCAAAAACCCAAAAACATGTTGGGAACCCAAAACAGTTTTCAAAACCAAAAAAAACCCGTGTTTTCAACACCCAAAACAGTGTTTTCCCAAAACTCCAAAATTTTTTCTCCTCCCCGTACTTTTCCCACAACGTAAAAACACATTTTTAAAACTTTAAAAAAACATTCTAAAATTAACATTGCAACCTTAAAATTTTCTAAAATTAACATTTTCTAACATTAACATTGCTAACATTAACTTTTCTAACCCTTTAAAATTGCTTTAAAATTAACTTTTCTTAAAAAAACATTTTCAAAAAATTTCTTGCAACAAATTTAAAACTGCTAACATTAACATGTACTTTTTCATGCTAACATTTTTCTTTTCTAAAAATTAACTTTGTAACATTAACATTGCTAACATTTAACCTTGCTAACATTTTAAAATTGCTTAAAATTAACATTGCTAACATTAACGCTAACTTAACATTGCAACATTTAAAATTTCTAACATTAACACTGCAACTTTTTTCATGTTTTTCATTAACATTGCTTAAAATTAAAAATTGCTAAAATTAAATTTTCTTTCATTAACTTTTCTAACATTTTAAAATTGAAAAAATTTTAAACACCCTCTAACTTTAAATTACATTGCCCAAAATTAACATTTCTTTTAATTTAACATTGCCTTTAAAATTGTTAAAATTAAATGCTACATTTTTAAAATTTTCGCGCAACCCTTAACATTGCTAACATTAACATTGTTAATTACATTGCTAACATTACATTGTTAACATTAACATTGCTAACATTAACACTGCTAACATTAACATTGTTAACATTAACATTGCTAACATTAACATTGTTAACATTAACATTGCTAACATTAACATTGCTAACATTAACATTGTTAACATTAACATTGCTAACATTAACACTGCTAACATTAACATTGCTAAACATTAACATTGCTAACATTAACATTGCTAACATTAACATTGCTAACATTAACATTGTTAACAATTAACATTGTTAACATTAACATGCTATACATTAAAATTGTTAACATTAACATTGCTAACATTAACATTGCTAACATTAACATTGTTAACATTAACATTGCTAACATTAACACTGCTAACATTAACATTGCTAACATTAACATTGCTAACATTAACATTGCTAACATTAACATTGCTAACATTAACACTGCTAACATTAACATTGCTAACATTAACATTGCTAACATTAACATTGTTAACATTAACACTGCTAACATTAACACTGCTAACATTAACATTGCATACATTAACATTGCTAACATTAACATTGCTAACATTAACATTGCTAACATTAACACTGCTAACATTAACACTGCTAACATTAACATTGCTAACATTAACATTTAATATAACTTACTGAGAGGAAGATAATTCTGGCGCTAAAAATACCAGATTCGTGAAGAATATTTTTCACATTAATTCTGGGGAAAATTGGGAATTTAGGGAGTACAATGTGACTTACTTTAACTCGTATACCGCTGGCGGATAATGGTTAAGTTTCATGTTGGTAGTGGTTGAAGTAGTAGTAGTAGTTGTTGTAGTAGTTGTTGTAGTAGTTGAAGTAGTTGTTGTTGTAGTTGAAGTAGTAGTTAGTTAGTAGTGTGTTGTGTAGTTGTGTTGTTTAAGTAGTAGTATAGTAGTTGTTGTAGTAGTTGTTGTGTAGTTGAAGTAGTAGTTAGTAGTTGTTGTTGTAGTAGTTGTTGTAAGTAGTTGAAGTAGTAGTAGTAGTTGTAGTTGTTGTTGTTGTAGGTTGTAGTAGTTGAAGTAGTAGTAGTAGTTGTTGTAGTAGTTTGTTGTTGTAGTTGAAGTAGTAGTAGTAGTAGTTGTTGTTGTTGTAGTTGTGTAGTTGTAGTAGTAGTAAGTAGTTGTTGTAGTAGTTGTTGTTGTAGTTAGTAGTTAGTAGTAGTAGTTGTTGTTAGTTGTGTTGTAGTATGTTGAGTAGTAGTTAGTAGTTGTTGTTAGTAGTTGTTGTTGTAGTTGTGTTGTAGTTGAAGTAGTAGTAGTAGTAGTTGTTGTAGTAGTTGTTGTTGTAGTTGAAGTAGTAGTAGTAGTAGTTGTTGTTGTTAGTTGTTGTTTATATTTGAAGTTAGTAGTAGTAGTTGTTGTAGTAGTTGTTTTTTGTAGTTGTTGAGTAGTTGAAGTGTAGTAGTAGTGTTGTTTGTTTTTTTTGTTGTTTAATGTGTAGTTTTTAGTGTTGTTGTAGTAGTTTTGTTGTGTTTTGTTTGGTAGTTGAATTTAGTATTGTTGTTGTAGTTGTTGTTGGTTGATAGTAGTGTGTAGTTGTTGTAGTATTGTTGTGAGTTGAA
>NC_069438.1:19500494-19517542 GCF_026875155.1 Cherax quadricarinatus
CTTTCAATTTTTAAAAAACTCTACCATACACTTTACCAGGTATACTAAAGCAGACTTATCCCCCTTAATTTTTGCACTCTTTTTTATCCCCTTTGCCTTTATCCGAAGGAACTATGCATGCTCTCTGCCAATCCCTAGGTACCTTACCCTCTTCCTTTACATTTATTAAAATTTAATTGCACCAACCACTCCAAACTATATCCCCACCTGTTTTAACATTTCTATCTTTATCCCTTCAATCCCGGCTACCTTACCCCCTTTCATTTTACCTACTGCCTCATGAACTTCCCCCATACTCACAACTGGCTCTTCCTCACTCCTACAAGATGTTGTTCCTCCTTGCCCTATACACGAAATCACAGCTTCCCTATCTTCACAACATTTAACAATTCCTCAAAATTTTCCCTTCCATCTTCCCCAATACCTCTAACTCTCCATTTAATAACTCTCCTCTCCTATTTTTAACTGACAAATCCATTTGTTCTCTAGGCTTCTTAATTTGGGTTAATCTCAACTCCAAAACTTTTTCTTATTTTCAAAATAATTTGTTGATAAAATATCACCCCTCTCTAAATTTGCTCTCTTTTTACATTGTTTCACCACTCAACCTCTCTCTTTTTTTCCATATACTTTTCCCTCCTTGCATAAACTTCTACTTTGTAAAAACTTTCATATGCTAACTTTTTCTCCCTTACTACTCTCTTCACATCTTTCATTCCACCAATCGCTCCTCTTCCTCCCGCACCCACTTTCCTATAACCACAAATTTTCTGCGAACACTCTAACACTACATTTTTAAACCTCCCCCATACCTCTTCGACCCCATTGCCTATGCTCTCATTAGCCCATCTATCCTCCAATAGCTGTTTATATCTTCCCCTAACTGCCTCCTCTTTTATTTTTATAAACCTTCACCTCTCTCTTCCCTGATGCTTCTATTCTCCTTGTATTCCCATCGACCTTTTACTCTCAGTGTAGCTACAACTAAAAGTGATCTGATATATCTGTGGCCCCTCTATAAACATGTACATCCTGAAGTCTACTCAACAGTCTTTTATCTACCAATACATAATCCAAAAAACAAACTGTCCATTTTGCCCCTACATCATATCTTGTATACTTATTTATCCTCTTTTTCTTAAAATATGTATTACCTATAACAAAACCCCCTTTCTAACAAAGAAAAACCCAAAAGGGGCTCCCTTTAAATCATTTACACCTGGCACCCCAAACTTCCCTACCACACCCTCTCTAAAAGTTTCTCCTACTTTAAGCATTCAGGTCCCCTACCACTTGGTTCAAGGCTCCTATACATTCACTTAACAATCTCCCAAAATCTCTCTCTCTCCTCTGCATTCCTCTCTTCTCCAGTGAAATACACGCTTATTATGACCCACTTCTCGCATCCAACCTTTACTTTAATCCACATAATTCTTAAAATTTACACATTCATATTCTCTTTTCTCCTTCCATAACTGATCATTCAACGTTACTGCTACCCCTTCCTTTTTGTTTCTAACTCTCTCAGATACTCTATCTCTCTCAGATATATATATATATAATATATATATATATATATATTATATATACACAAAAAGGATTCGCAAGAGCAGGCGAAATATACACAAACACTGTGGTGAAAAATGGTAGGCAACTGCGTACCTTGTTCCAAGGTTCGTAGGTTCGAGTCTCCATCAGCCAGAGATCAGTGTTTGTGTATATTTCGCCTGCTCTGCGAATTTCTTGCTTTGTTAATATCTCTAGTAAGGCTGATGCATGCAGGTGAGGGGAGGGAAAAGCTGTAAGCATTCTCCCGAAAGCTGGCTGCCTTGGATCAAAGTCTAGAGAAAGCTGGACGCCAAGGGTATTGTCCAGTGTGGTAGATTGGTATAGCACTGCGTACCTTTTTCCCAAAGGTTCGTAGGTTCGAGTCTCCTTCAGCCAGAGATCAGTGTATAATATATATTATATATATATATATATAGGATGGGGTCTACCTCTGGTGTAAATTGTGGGACCCATAGCCTCGGAAGAGGATAAAAATGGCTTCAAGGAAGAATATTTGGATTTCTTCCTGAAGCCGTTTGAATATTCCACTTCCCCTACCACCCCATCTTTTAATATATATTTCTTTTTACCAATAGGAATATATTATTACAAAAATGTACAGAAGATTTAAGAGATACATGTTGATAAAAAGGGTGGCATATAAGGTAATGTTTTTAAACGTGGGGTATCACCGATTATAAGGCGAAAATTTTTTCCAGCTCCTCATAGCTGGGGCGCGTGCCCAAAATACAGCAGGCATTACCCCTTTGAGCAGCCGCACTGAGCCGCGGGAAAACAGAACAGCTGCCCTGGGATCCCTAGTTACCCTGATGAGTCTTTTCCCAGCTCCTTACAGAATTAAGATGCACTCTCTCCCCATGAGCCAAGGGTCTCTGAGCCTATGGGAACAAACATATAATGATGGGCAAGTTCTCCATATTTTCTAGATTTTTGGGGAAACCCCCTGAAGGGGCAGCTGCCCCTCCTTCCTTCCGGTGTATTGGGAAAGTAGGTATCAGCCAAAGGTTAGATGCACGTGTATAGTCCCACACCACCGGGTTTCCCCATCTGTCCGGCTTGAAGGGTGAAAACCTCTGGACGCTTCTGGCTGCCATCAGACTGCATAGTTGGGGTGGCTGCCTTACTGCTGGGCATCCAGCGTTGTGAGGCTCCTCATGTCTCGCAATTTTTTCCCTCGGATTTAGGGCACACAAGACCATGGTACCCGAATCGGTCTGCTGCTTCACTGCCACAAATACACCTGTGTTCGGCGAGAACAGGGGCGGCAAGTCGAAGGGCAACACCGATGCGGATGGTCTGTGGGCGAGGGCGTGTGCCAAGGCTGGAGTTGGGAACAGCCAACAGAAAGTCCCCAGCATGAGGGGCTCTCACTGCCAGGAGGCGGGCTTTACCCTTTCCCCTGACACACTCTGAAGCATTGTTGAGGCAATATTTCCACTTTTGGACCATCCCAGTGCGATTGTTTGTAGTTGTTGGGGGGAGCAGGTTGGTTTCAGAGCCCGTTAGATTATCCCCAGATCATGGCTCCGTAAATGAATTTTTGGTCTTGGACTCCAATCTTGTCCCTAAGATGTTCAGGGAGAATCGCTGCTACAAGCTCTTTTGGATGCAATACACGAGGACAGAAAAGCAGGTAGCGCAATCTGTGATGACTTGCGGACACCAATGCCTCCTAGTCTGACTGGAAGTGTAGCTTGGTTCCACTGCCCGTCTTCTAGAATAAGGTTAAATATTTTCCGTAAAAATCTGCCTCGGAATACTGTCATATTCGTGCAGTAGGGGGTTATCATATGAAGGTGCACATCTTAGGAAATATGTCAACCTGGGCAGACTCAAGCACTTTGTGAGAAGGTTACAAGGCATCGTGGGTGTCCAGATTGCCTATTCGTTGTTCCATTCTCCTTAACTCTTCCAATTCTTCCTGAGAATTGTGTCAATGGCATTGCTTCCCAGAGGTGCTCCTAGCAAGACACTATTTGTGGGGGCAATGACGGGCTGCTCCTGTTAGTTTTTGATCTCACTGCATTTATCACTTGTTGACTTGTTGACTGATTATTTTATAATTATATATGTCGTCCCGAATAGGCAGAACTTGCCATCTTGGCTTAAATAGCAACGTTTCTCTTGCCATAATAGGAAAGTGAAAATTTGTGTATGCAATAATTTCGCCAAAATCATTCTGAATCTAAGGAAAAAAATATATTTCACTGTTTTTTTATTTAGTATTAAATTATTGTAAACAAATCTAAAATATATTTAGTTGGCTTAGGCTAAAAAAAATTTTTCTTGTTATAATAAGGTTAGGTAAGTTTTCTAAGATTTTTTGGTGCAAATTAAAATTTTTTCCATTAACATTAATGAAAAAAATATATCTTTAAACGTATAAGAGAAAATTTTCGAAAGGACTTAATTTTAAATGAGTTCTTGCTAATTGACCAGTTTTACATATTCGGCACGATATTTATATATATATAAATATATATATAAAATATATATATATATTTTGTGTGTGTTGTGTGTGTGTGTGTGTGTGTGTGTGTGTGTGGTGTGTGTGGTGTGGGGTGAATGATGTGAATAATATTGCAGCTAATTATTTAGAAAAGCTTACGAGAAAAAAAAAACATTTGTATATATATTGAGTTTTAGAAACGCCATTGCTGCCTCGAAATGTCAGTGAACAAAAAACCCAAAAAGTGAAGGAACCCTCCTGACAGCCAGACACCGCAACACCTTCACTGCTGCAGACTTTTCTGTGACCTGCGTGTCATTTGTCACAGAAACCCTTCTGAAGTGTGGCAAGAATCTTGTGATGGAGGTTGTGATTGTTGCAAGAATCTTGTGATGGAAATTGTGAATGTTGCAAGAATCTTGTGATGGAAGTTATTGTTGCATGAATCTTGTGATGGAGGTTGTGATTGTTGCAAGAATCTTGTGATGGAGGTTGTGATTGTTGCCAAAAATCTTGCGATGGAGGTTGTGATTGTTGCAAGAATCTTGTGATGGAGGTTGTGATTGTTGCAAGAATCTTGCGATGGAGGTTGTGATTGTTGCAAGAATCTTGCGATGGAGGTTGTGATTGTTGCAAGAATCTTGTGATGGAGGTTGTGATTGTTGCAAGAATCTTGTGATGGAGGTTGTGATTGTTGCAAGAATCTTGCGATGGAAATTGTGATAAAGCTCTACACAGAGAAACGTAACTTGATAAAGCTCTACACAGAGAAACATAACTTGATAAAGCTCTACACAGAGAAACAACTTGATAAAGCTCTACACAGAAAAACGTAACTTGATAAAGCTCTACACAGAGAAACGCAACTTGATAAAGCTCTACACAGAGAAACATAACTTGATAAAGCTCTACACAGTGAAAGTAACTTATAAAGCTCTACACAGAGAAACGTAACTTGATAAAGCTCTACACAGTGAAACATAACTTGATAAAGCTCTACACAGTGAAACGTAACTTGATAAAGCTCTACACAGTGAAACGTAACTTGATAAAGCTCTACACAGAGAAACGTAACTTGATAAAGCTCTACAGAGAAACATAACTTGATAAAGCTCTACACAGAAAAAAAGTAACTTGATAAAGCCCCTACACAGAGAAACGTAACTTGATAAAGCTCTACACAGAGAAACGTAACTTGATAAAGCTCTACACAGAGAAACTAACTTGATAAAGCTCTACACAGTGAAACGTAACTTGATAAAGCTCTACACAGAGAAACATAACTTGATAAAGTCTACACAGAGAAACGTAACTGATAAAGCTCTACACAGAGAAACGTAACTTGATTAAAGCTCTAAAACAGAGAAACGTAACTTGATAAAGCTCTACACAGAGAAACGTAACTTGATTAAAGCTCTACACAGAGAAACATAACTTGATAAAGCTCTACACAGAGAAACGTAACTTGAAAAAAGCTCTACACAGAGAAACGTAACTTGATAAAGCTCTACACAGTGAAACGTAACTTGATAAAGCTCTACCAGAGAAACAACTTGATAAAGCTCTACACAGAGAAAAAATAACTTTATAAAGCTCTACACAGAGAAACATAACTTGATAAAGCTCTACACAGTGAAACATAACTTTATAAAGCTCTACACAGAAACGTAACTTGATAAAGCTCTACACAGTGAAACGTAACTTGATAAAGCTCTACACAGTGAAACTAACTTGATAAAACTCTACAAAAGAGAAACGTAACTTGATAAAGCTCTACACAGAGAAACGTAACTGATAAAGCTCTACACAGAGAAACATAACTTGATAAAGCTCTACACAGTGAAACGTAACTTGATAAAGCTCTACACAGTGAAACGTAACTTGATAAAGCCTACACAGTGAAACGTAACTTGATAAAGCTCTACACAGTGAAAAAGTAACTTGATAAAGCTCACACAGTGAAACGTAACTTGAATAAAGCTCTACACCCGTGAAACGTAACTTGATAAAGCTCTACAACAGAGAAACATAACTTGATAAAACTCTACACAGAATAAAATATAAATTGATAAATCTCATCATCGCAGGGAGACGAGGGTGACTCGTGTTCCTCGGATCAAAAGCTCTTCACCAGCCCTTGACTGAACCGTCTCTCTCTCTCATTATCTGTCTTTTTCTATACTTCTCTCTGTTTCACCTACTCCATTCCAACCTCTCTGTCTCTATCCTAAAAGACAGGCAGAGAGAGAGAGAGAGAGAGAGAGAGAGAGAGAGAGAGAGAGAGAGAGAGAGAAAGAAATTGGAGGTAGGGTAGAAAAAAAGCGATGAGCGGGGAAAGGGGAGAAAGTGAGAGAAAACGAGGAGAGAGTAAGAGAAAGTGGAGAGAGAGGAGAAAAAAAAGGAGTGTGGGTGATAAAACGAAACTACGGAAAAAAGGGAAGTGAAAAAGGAGGGAAAAAAACAGTGGAATGAATGAGGTTAAGGGAGAAGACAAAAGAGGGGGAAAAAAAAAAGAAAAGAAAGGGAGGGAGGGAATTAGTAATTTAATTCAGGTATTCACAAATACAGTTACATAGACTATCATACACAGCAGCGTATTTGTGTAGACAACCTGGGATAACACAGTCAAAATGACTTTTTTCCTTGTCAGGAAGGAGGAAGTCAAGGGAGAAATAATAGAGAGAAAAAAGAGAAAGGGGGAGAGAGAATGAAGGAAAAGGTTAAAGGAGGACACAGTAGAGTAGAAGGGAGAGAGGGAATGAAGGAAGAGGTCAACGGAGGGGACAGTAGAGTAGAAGGGAGGAAAAGAGAGGGAGGTAGTGATTATTCATCAATATTACTCAAGGGAGTAATCACTCCACTGTCATCTCATTTGTCAAGCAAATGTAGGTGGGAGGGGAAGAGAAGGGGGGGGAGGAAAGTGAAGAGAGAGGGAAGTGAAGGGATCGAGAGGGGAAAGTAGAGCCAGTGAAAGTGTTAATGAAGAGGCTTAAAACTCTCACTAATGGTAGTTGTGATCTCTCTCTCTCTGTCACGTCAACAAGTGTCATTTAACTATCTCTAACTTATCTACATGGTGTAGCTGAATGTTTACGAGGGGGATCAGCGCCCCCCGCGGCCCAGTCAGCGCCCACCGCGGCCCAGTCAGCGCCCACCGCGGCCCAGTCAGCGCCCACCGCGGCCCAGTCAGCACCCCCCCGCGGCCCAGTCAGCACCCCCCGCAGTCCGGTCAGCGCCCCCGGCGGCCCGGTGCCCTCACTACGTCCCCAACCATCTCTGTTTTTACCAACTTAAGTCCCAAAGAAACCGGAATGACAGCGAGGGAACAAAACCCCTCACAACCCACACCACGACGATGCTGCAACCACTAGTTCCAATCTGCACACTGAAACTACTCCCTGTTTGAGAAAGATACATCATAACTTGTAGATAATGCCTCAGAGAAAATGACAAGATGTCGGTTCTCTGACTCATTGATCAACATTCCTGTCAGACACAGTAACATCTTTTGGCTCTTGATACAAGGAATTCTTGCCTAACCTTTAGTCATAACCAACTTCTACATGTGGATTTGGACCACTGTGATGCCTACCTACCTGGAGGCATTCCCGGAAGCAACGTGCCCGCGACCAGGTCCATGACCAGGCCTCCTGGTGGATCAGGGCCTGATTAACGAGGCTGTTACTGCTGGGCGCACGTAGTTTCCCAAAGACGAACCACAGCCCTGCTGATCTGGCACTGCTCTAGGTATCTGTCCAGCTCCCTCTTGAAGACAACCAGGGGTCTACGGTAATTCCCCCTTTTTGCTGGTAGGAGGCTCTTGAACAGTCTTGGGCCCGGACACTTAGTGTTTTCTCTTCACCTCGTGTGTCTACAGTACTATGCTATATTCTGATTACATCACCAAGGCTGAGGGACGATTACCCCAAACTCCTCCTGATCTTCACCATTCTTCCTTGTATAGGACTGATTGAAGCCGCTGTGTAGCGAAAAGTTTCCTTAATAATGATACCCAATGTTGCACGTGTATAAATTCACAGCAGTAAGATGTGGGTGAACTGGCTCCAGATTTGCACACTGAAAGTACTCCTTGCAATTGCAATTTCTTGCCCAGAACACAAATCCTATTTTTTCCAATTTTAAACATTAAAATTGGCTAGTTTTATGCTATAAAATTTTTAACCAAAATTTTATTAGCGAGAGAAAAAAAATTGAAATTTACCTAAAATCCGTCTTAAGGTATAAGATGGTTCCACTTAAAGTATGTTCGCTTAACGTTGCCTTCCCTTGGTCCCTGTTTACGACGGGAGTGACGTAATATCTACGGGGGGTGTTGTAACTATCTACAGGGGGTGTTGTAACTATCTACAGGGGGGTGTTGTAACTATCTACAGAGGGTGTTGTAACATCTATAGGGGGGTGTTGTAACTATCATAGGGGGGTGTTGTAACTATCTATAGGGGGGTGTTGTAACTATCTATAGGGGGGTGTTTTAACTATCTATAGGGGGTGTGTTGTAACTATTATAGGGGGGTGTTGTAACTATCTATAGGGGTGTTGTAACTATCTACAGGGGGGTGTTGTAACTATCTATAGGGGGGGTTTTGTAACTATCTATAGGGGTTGCTGTAACTATCTATAGGGGGTGTTGTAACTATCTACGGGGGTTGTATTTGTTAACTATCTAGGGGGATTTTTGTAACTATCTACGGGGAGTGTTGTAACTATCTAGGGGAGGTTTTGTAACTATCTAGGGGGAGTGTTGTATCTACGGGGGTGTTTTTATCTACGGGGGGTTTGAACTTTCGGGGATTTTGAAATACTCGGGGAGTGTTGTAACTAGGGGGGATGTTGTAACTATCTACGGGGAGTGTTGTAACTATTACGGGGAGTTTTGTTCTAGGGGAGTGTTGTATCTACGGGGAGGTTGTATCTACGGGGGTGTTGTATCTACGGGGAGTGTTGTTTTCTCGGGGAGTGTTGTATCTACGGGGATTGTTGATCACGGGGGGTTGTATCTACGGGGATGTTGTATTATCTACGGGGAGTGTTGTAATATTCGGGGAGTGTTGAATATCTACGGGGAGTGTTGGAACTATCTACGGGGTGTTGATCTACGGGGAGTGTTGTATTTCGGGGGGGTTTGTATCTAGGGGGAGGTTGAAATTAGGGAGTGTTGTATCTACGGGGATTTTGTATCTAGGGGGAGTGTTATC
This sequence comes from Cherax quadricarinatus, assembly GCF_026875155.1. Taxonomy (NCBI): domain Eukaryota; kingdom Metazoa; phylum Arthropoda; class Malacostraca; order Decapoda; family Parastacidae; genus Cherax; species Cherax quadricarinatus. Next base: position 19,509,729 of record NC_069438.1, read on the forward strand.
TACGGGGGTTTGAAAATTATCTACGGGGATGTTGTAACTATTACGGGGAGTGTTGAAAATATCTACGGGGATTTTTGTAATATCTAGGGGGAGGTTGTAACTATCACGGGGAGTGTTTTAACTACTACGGGGGTGTTGAACTATCTACGGGAGTGTTGAAATATCTAGGGGGAGTTTTGTAAATCACGGGGTGTTGTAATATCTAGGGGTGTCAGCATAGTTGTTTTGATCCCTGTATTCCCTGTTTATTAGCATAGCATTTTTAGACCCCCATGTGCTTTAGACACGAGCCCTCGTGGTTTTTGGTTTGGAGTGACGTCTGGCATACACTGGGCAGTGATCCCTTTGTCCCCCCCCTCATCAGCGGCAACCTTTTAGGCGAAAAAGGTAGGAAAACTGTGGCTCCTCTCCATCCAGTCTACAATATATCTACCACCCTAAATGTGTTATTTCAACCTACGATACCCCCCCCATTTAAAAACCCTTACGATAAAGGGTGACAGCGGGGGGCCCTGTTTTCTGCGTTTTCAGCGATTTTGGAGATAAAGTTGGCCCAGCAAGACGGCCTTTGTTTCCCATAGGCCTACCGGGGTTCACCCCCACCAGCCCCCTCAACCCCAGCTCTTACCGCTTTACATTATTCACTGGTCAGTTTTTTTGTAAGTTTTTCCTTTTTTTTTTGCTTTACCCCCGGGGGGTTGCCCCGATTTGCAAAATAACCCGTTTCCCAGTCTGTTGGGGGGGGAGTCAGAACACCCGAGTCCGCCCCAGCCTAGCCTACCCATCCAATTATTTTGCCTGCCAAGCCACTTACCCCTCCCTTTCCCAAACTGTGAAGTTATCAAGCTATTCTGTGTGAAGGGTTAAGATAAGCCAGCTAGCAACTAACCCAGGTGCTTCCCCCAGTACCGGAAAAGCCCGTGATAGTTTTTCATCGCTTGTATTCAAGTTCCAACTTTCTGAGTGCCCTTCTCTTTCCTTGTGGTGTTGTGTATTTGTGGGTTTCCCCTAACCCACCGGCTTAGAATTATCTTCGCGGCGTGGGGGTTTTCTCAGTGAGGCTTTACGACGTTCAACCCAAAAGCCCAGCCATCACGATACGTGGGGTCGCACCATTCCCGGTTCGAGCCTCGCTCAGCCATTACCCACAAACCCAACTACAGTCGGCCATTAAATCACCTACCTCATCATGTTTTGGTGACTGTAAGGGTTTGCCCTATTTTAAGGCCCATAGGGGGCAAGAGCTAAGAGGGCGCGCCATTTTTAAAACTCCTATGTGTTTCTCTCGCCGTTTTTTAAAGCGCAATTCTACGATCATCTTGCGGGGACAGCAGCAAGACGATATAAAAAATCCCTCAATCTCATTTTTTTCAAGTTTACAGCTATAATATTTTTTTTTTTTTGAACATTTTGCGAGTGTTGAGACAAATTTTTTTTTTTCCCAGGAATTTTTTTTCTTAGTGACATTCAGTGACCTTGATCGACCGTGTTTATTTATGATTGCTTATTTCTTTTAATCTCCTTAATTCTGTTAATTTTCGGCATATTTTTTATCTGTTGTGTTGTGTTTCTTTTTATACACACTTTAAGTAAGACTTGTGTTTCCTTTTTTTGTGTGTGCAAAATATGAGCGTATAAATTGTGTTTAAAATTCAGAATTCCAGTGAATTAACCTAAATTTTTACCTCATATTCTGCTAAAAAATCAGTTTGTTTTATTTTTTTTTCTTCCCGCATTTGGGTATTCTTTTTTTTGTTCCCGTGTGTTGAACATTCTTGTGTTCATATTCCTTTTTTTCACCATGTTTAATTTGGCTTATTTCCACAGAAAAAATAGGCCTTTTTAAAGTCCGCAAGAAATCTGTTTACAAAATTTTTAAAACATCAAGTTTCATTGCAAGAAAATTCTAGTACTGAGTTTTTGTTTTTGTGTTGTGTTTGCTCCTCAATAGTGCCATTTTTAAAGCTCAGCAAGAAATCTGTTTTTCAAAATTTTTTTAAAAAACATCAAGTTTTTTGCAAGAAATTCTAGTTGGAAAAGGGGGTTTTTTTTGCTCTCACACTGAGTGTTGTATTTCTTTTTTGTGTGTTTTAAGCCCTATTATTTTTCATATTTTTTGAAAAAAATTCATCTTAGTGCAATTTTTAAGTTCTCCTCTAAAGAAAATTTTTCTTTTGCTTGTTTTTAAGTGCATTTAAGAGTTAAAGGTTCATTCTTGTATATTTCTTTTCTTGTGTGTTTTTAATTTTAATTATTGCACACAGGGCTCATTTTGAAAAAAATTTTTTGTGCAAATATTGGTTCTATTAAAATTTTTCTTGCAGAAAATTTTTGCATGTTGTGCAATACATTTCTTTCGTTCAGTTTTCTTATCTCTTTTGTGCATAGTATTTTTTTCTGTCTGTCATTTTTAATTTTATTTCAGGGAATTGTTTTTGGGTTTTTAAATTTTTTCCAAGTTTATTTAGTCCATTTTTTTTTATTTTTTTGTGTTTTTTTCCCTTTTTGCATTTAAATAAAGACAACTTTCCCCTGTCCATTTATTCAAATTTTAAAATAAAAGTTGGCCATATTTTTTGAGCAAAAGTACAAGTTCTCTTTTTTCAGTGTTGTTTAAGTTCATTTATCTTTTGTAGTTCTTTGCTTCTGTGTAACTTGTCAAATTTTTTTTTACTTAGCGAATATTAGCATTTTTTTCCCTTTAAGTTATTGTGTCATTCCTCCATTTTTTTTGACTTTTTCCCTTCGTAAATTTTACTGAGAAGATGTCCCCGCCTTTTGAACGTTCCTTAGTGTTCATTCCAGTCAAAGCAAAATAATCAGTCACAACCAACATTCCCTTACTGACTAAAGACAATAAGCCCTTGAGCAATGTGTTTGTTCTCAAGCTTGTATCTGAGATTTGAAAAGGGGCCTGCAAAAAATGTGAAGTTCAGAAAAAAGTTCTTATAGATCCGTAAAATTTACTTTTTAAACGTAGCCGAGGGGTTTCAGGCACTGAAATTTTCTGTCTTCCCGCTGTTTTTCCCAAACCTATCCCTTCAGACTTGCAGGATAGTTTTTCCGTTGCCTAAAAAGTGTCCGGGGACACTCAGACTGCCTTGAGGGCACAGCCTTCCCTGCAATGATCCCTTTTCCCAAAGAAAGTAGTTTTTCCACAGGGGATCCCTTTCCCCCCCCCCCAAAATAGAAAACCGTTTACTTGAACTAGTAAATGCCATCTTTGTTGATGTGCAGCTGTCTGAAAAAGGGACGTCTCTGTTCAGCTAGTGTTTCACTAGAGTGTCTGTTGTTTTTCCTAATGTTCCGATGGTGCCCCAACCTAGTTGACATTTAATCATTTTGCATTGTAAAAAGTTATTTCTCAAAAAAACTTTCCCCATGTTAACGTTTGTAAGTGTTTTTTCTTTATAGTAAAAACCTCGAAATAAACTGTGGGGCGACCCCCGATTAAATTATCGCATTGTTCACCGTGTTCATTTCTTTTTCCTGTTTTTGCAGTTTAAAGTATTTGTTTTCGTTCCCCCTTGCTCATTTGCGTTTTTATAGTTTTTTTAAATTTTTTTTCAACCCGGGGGGGAGTCATCCACTCCACCGAGTTTGTTTTTTCCTCCAGTAAGGAAAAACTGTTCCTTTATTCCTGAAAAAAACAGCCTACTGGAAGGTTGGGGGCCCAGAGGGGGCCCTTGACTATCCAAGAGTTAAATCCCCCCTTTTAAAAATTTTTAACCGGGAAAAAGTCAAATTTTTAGTCGCAGATGCTTTATCGCGACCCGGTTTGTGTAGTTACGCAGATCCTCCATTTAATGTCGAGGTTTCAAAATTCCCAAAGAACCGATCCCTTGTGTTTTGGTTTGATTGATTTCCCGCTCCAGGAAAGGGTTTTTCAAAATGTGAAAACCCCCCCCCTACCCTTAGTGACTTTTTAATGAGCCAAAAAATTAATGTATCGAATAGTCGGTTGAGTTTTCCCCCTAGAGAAGAGTTAGTAATTCCCAGTCACTAGTGATTGTAGTTGTTCTTTTTTTAGATATCGTTCCCAAAAACTCAGTAAGGGTGTTGCCTTGCCCGAGGGTTTTGATCCTCCCAGAGTGATAACCATTCTGGGTATGTAAACCCTTTCCCTCGCAGGGGGAAATGTTTAATTTTTTCTTGTTTTTAATTTAAAATGTCCGAGATGAATGAAAATGTCAAAATGGTGTTTTTTTATTGCTATCAGTTTGTCCCGAAATTTTCGTGTTCAGTTCCCTCCGTAATTTTGGAAATTTAAAAGTCTTAGAAATTTTTTGTGCCCGAAACTTTCCTTTCTGTTAAACCTTCTTTGTTTATATTTATTCTTCCTCCAAAAATCCCTTTTGAGTGCATGAATACAGATCGACGATCAATTCCATCCCTTTTTGTATAAAGGGAAATTTTTTTATAGTTTGTTTTTGCATTTGTTAACCCCTTTTATGTAATGTCCTTTTTGATCCATCCCTTAGTTCTTTTTTTTATTTTGAAATTTTTTATTGTAAGAATCCCGCCCAGATTTCCCCCTGCCCGTTCAGGGCCCATAGATAGTTGTGTTGTGGGACGGACATACGGAACATTGGGCCGAGCTGTCAGCATAGTTGCTGCCCTGTATTCCTGTATTTTATTTGCATAGGGATATTTTGTATTCCCCCCATGTGCTTTAGCACGAGAAAACCCCTTTGAAGGGCCCTTTTGGCTTGGAGTGATCATGGGCATACAATGGGCAGTTTAAACCCCTTTGGGCCCCCCCTCAATCAGCCCGGGGAAACCCTCTAGGCGAAACAGGCTAGGTAACTTTTGGGGTCCATTTTTCCCTCTAAATCTGACAAAAATTTACCTTCCTACAAAGTGTGTTTTACTTTCAACCTAGATTTTTCTCCCTTTAAGAACCCTTTACGTTTCGGGGGGGTGGGTTTTAACTATCTACGGGGGGGGTTTTAAAATATTTTCGGGGAGTGGTTTTATCTACGGGGAGTGTTTTTAACTATTACGGGGAGGGTTGTTTTCTACGGGGAGGTTGTATCTACGGGGGAAAATGTTGTATCTACCGGGGGAAGGGGGGTGTTTTTACGGGGGAGTGTTGGGTTTTAGGGGAGTGTTGTTTCTACGGGGGGTGTTGTTTTTTTTTTTTCCCCCCGGGGGGTTTTTGTATCTACGGGGAGTGTTGTATTCGGGGAGTGTTGGAATATCTAAGGGGAGTGTTGTAACTATCTACGGGGAGTGTTGTTAAAATATCTACGGGGGGGTGGGTTTTAAAATATCTACGGGGAGTGTTTTTAACTAAACTCGGGGGGGTGTTGTTTAAATATTAAGGGGAGTGGTTTTAACTATTTTAAGGGGGGTGTTTTTAACTATTTTCGGGGGGGTGTTGTAAATAACTCGGGGAGTGTTGTAAATATCAAGGGGGTGTTGTAACTATCTACGGGGGTGTTGTTTAAATTTTACGGGGAGTGTTGTAAAAATTTCTACGGGGAGTGTTGTAACTTTTTTTGGGGAGGGTTGGAAAATATCTACGGGGGGGTGTTGTAACATTTACGGGGAGTTTTTGTTAACTATCTACGGGGAGTGTTGTAACTATCTACGGGGGTGTTGTAAATATTTTTCCGGGGAGGTTGTTTAAAATTTACAGGGGGGAACTTTTCGGGGGGAATTAACCCAAATTTTTTACAAAAAATTTAAACTTCCCCAAGTGTCTGGATGCAACAGGGGGGTGGGGGTGTGGGGGTGGGTGTGGGGGGGGGGGTGTGTGTTGGGGGGGGGGGGGGGGTGGGGGGGGGGGGGGTGGGGTGCGCGCGCGCCCTGCGGGGGGGGTAAAATTTTTGGGGGGGGTGGGGGTGAGGCCCAAAAGGGAGGAGAGAAGAGGGGGAGCGGAGAAAGGGGTTTGGGGAATGATGGGGGAAGGGCAAAATTGGGGGATAGAGAGGGGAAAACAGAAAGGGAAGACAATAGGGGAAAAAGGGGGGAAAGAAAAAAAAAAGGAAGTGGTGTAAAAAGGGGGAGGTATGGGGAGGAGAAGGGGTGAAGAAAGGAAAAAAGGGAAATGAAGAAAAAGGGGAAAGGGAGTGAAAAGAGAGAAGAGAAGGGAAAAAAAGGAGAAGTGGGAGAAAGGGAAGGAGAGTAAAAAAGGAGAGGGAGAGTGAAGAGTGGAGGGAAGAGAAATAAAGAAAGGAGAAAAGAGGAGGGAAGGAGTAAAGAAAGGAGAAAAGAGAGGAGGGAAGAGGAGTAATAAGGAGAAAAGGAGGAGGGAAGAGAGTAAAAAAAAGGAGAAAAGGAGGAGGGAAGAGAGTAAGAGGAAGAGAGGAGGGAGAGAGCGAGGGGAGATGAGGGAAGAGGTAAGAAAGGAGAAAAGAGAGGAGGGCAGAGTAAAGAAAGGAGAAAGTAGAGGAGGAAGAGAGTAAAAGGAGAAGGAGAGGGAAGAGAGTAAGAAAGGAGAAAAGCAGGGAGGGCAAGAGATGTAAAGAACGGAGCAAAGAGGAGGGAAGGAGTAAGCAGGCAGAAGAGAGGGAAGAGAGTAGACAGGAGAAACGCGAGAGGAGGGACAGTAAAGCAAGGGAAAGCGAGGAGAGAGCAGTAAAGAACGGAGACAGAGGGAGGGAAGAGTAAAAAGGGAAAAGGAGGCAGGGAAGAGCGACAGAGAGACAGACGAGCGGACGAGAGTAAAGACACGGAGAAAGGAGGAGGGCCGCGCGTACAAGAAACGGAGCCAGCGAGAGGGCAACGAACAGTCTACACCCCCCCAGCCAAGCGATGTCAACCGCGAGGGTCTCGACTTCCCTCTCTTCCACTCCCTTCTCCCCTCTCTTCTTTCCTCTCTACCTCCCTTCTCCCTCTCTTCTTTCTCTCTACCTCCTTCTCCCTCTCTTCTTTCCTCTCTACCCTCCCTTCTCCCCTCTCTCTTTCCTCTCTACCCCCTTCTCCCCTCTCTTCTTTCCTCTCTACCCTCCCTTCTCTCCCTCTTCTTCTTTCCTCCCTCTACCCTCCCTTCTCCCCTCTCTTCTTTCCTCTCTACCCTCCTTCTCCCCTCTCTTCTTTCCTCTCTACCCTCCCTTCTCCCTCTCTTCTTTTCCTCTCTTACCCTCCCTTTCTCCCCTCTCTTCTTTCCTCTCTACCCTCCCTTCTCCCCTCTCTTCTTTCCTCTCTACCCTCCCTCTCCCTCTCTTCTTTCCTCTCTACCCTTCCCTTCTCCCTCTCTTCTTTCCTCTCTACCCTCCCTTCTCCCCTCTCTTTCTTTCCCTCTCTACCTCCCTTCTCCCCTTCTTCTTTCTTCTCCCCCTCCTCTCCCTTCTTCTTCCCTCTACCCCCTCTCCCTCTTTCTTTCCTCTCTACCCTCCCTTCTCCCCTCTCTTCTTTCCTCTCTACCCTCCCTTCTCCCCTCTCTTCTTTCCTCTCTACCCTCCCTTCTCCCCTCTCTTCTTTCCTCTCTACCCTCCCTTCTCCCCTCTCTTCCGTCTTCTCACTTGCTACCTCCCTCCATATACCTCTCGTCTGCACGGTGTCACACAGGGTGAAGGTGACAGGTGCCAGAGGAAGGTGACGGGTGTCAGGGGAAGGTGACATATACCAGGGGAAAGTGTTAGGTACCAGAGAAATGTGCCAGGGAAAGGTGACAGATGCCGGGTGTCAGGGAAAGGTGACGGGTGCCAGGGGAAGGTGACAGATGCCAGGGGAAAGTGCCAGGTGCCAGAGGAAAGTGCAAGTGTTAGGGGAAAGGTGAAAGGTGCCAGGGGTAAGTAACAGATGCCGGGGGAAAGGTACAGTGCCGTTTTGCGGGGGGGGTTTGAATTTAAGTGGGGATGTTATTG
>NC_069438.1:19518042-19537091 GCF_026875155.1 Cherax quadricarinatus
TGAGGTGTCAGGGGGGCCCGCATGTGACGGGCGGGGTTTCACAAGGGTCAGTGGTGTTTCAAGTGTGTATGCGAATGGCATGATGGAAGGGATAGATTCAGTGGTGTCCGTGTTTGAAGACGATGTGAAAATAATGCGAAAAATTCAAGCGGCAAGGATTAGGTAGGACTACAAACGGATCTGGACAGGCTGCGAGCCTGGTCCAACAACTGGCTCCTGGAGTGGAAAGCCATGAAGATTAGGGATGGTTAAAAAAGACTGCAGACGGAGTACACACTAGAGGGGCCAAAGGCTGCAAACCTCGTTCAAGGAAANTTTTGGATCTTGGGGTGAATATCATACCGAGCACATCTCCTGAGGCGCACATCAACCAGATAACTGCTGCATGTGGGTGGCTCGCAAACCTAAGAATAACGTTTCAATGCCTGAGTAAGGAATCATTCAAGACTCTGTACACCGCGTAAGTCAGGCCCATATTGCAATATGCAGCACCAGAATGGAACCTACACCTTGTCAAGTACTTCAAAAAATTGGAGAAAGTGCAAAAGTTTGCAAAAAGACTAGTTTTGGAGATAATGGTTATGTTCTGCAAGGAGAGGTTAAGGGAAATGAACCTGACGACACTAGAGGGCAGGAGGGATAGGGTGGGCATGGCAACGATATATAAAATACTGAGAGGAATTGACAAGGTGGATGGGACACATCAACAAGGGGTCACAATTGGAAGAAGCCTCGGATGAGTCACACGGATGTTAGGAAGTATTTCTTAATTAAATCATGAAGTAGTCAGGAAGTGGAACAATCTGGAGAGTGATGTAGTGGAGGCAGGATCCATACATAGCTTTAAAAAGAGGTACGATTATGCTCATGGAGCAGGGAGAGAGTGGACAGAGTAGCGACCAGCGAAGAGGCGGGAAAAGGAGCTATGACTCGACCCTTACAACTAAAAATGAGTACACACACACACACACACACACACACACACACACACACAAAAACACACACACACACCACAACCCCACACACCACACACTAACAAGCGTCATGTTTGGAAGTATAAATAATGGCGATACAAATTTTTTTTTCCTTGTCGAATAAATTTATAATTTTTCACAACCTGTCAGTGAGTCAGTGAGTCAGTGAGTCAGTCAGTGAGTCAGTGAGTCAGTCAGTGAGTCAGTGAGTCAGTGAGTCAGTCAATGAGTCAGTCAGTGAGTCAGTGAGTCAGTGAGTCAGTCAATGAGTCAGTGAGTCAGTCAGTGAGTCAGTCGGTGAGTCAGTCAGTCAGTTTAGTCAGTGGTTTAGTCAGTGAGTTCAGTCAGTGAGTCAGTGGTCAGTCAGTGAGTCAGTGAGTCCCGTCAGTGAGTCAGTGAGTCAGGAGTCAGTCAGTGAGTCGTCAGTTGAGTCAGTCCCGTGAGGGCAGTCAGTGAGTCAGTCATTGGAGTGAGGTTTAGTCAATGAGTCATTCAATCAGCGAGTGAGTCAGTGAGTCAGTCAGTGAGTCAGTGAATCAGTCAGCGAATCAGTGATTCAGTGAGTCAATGAGTCAATGAGTAGTTGAATCAGTCAGTGAGTCAGACGGTCAGTGAGTCAGTCAGTGAGTCAATGAGTCAGTGAGTCAGTGAGACGGTCAGTGAGTCAGTCAGTGAATCAGTGAGTCAGTCAATGAGTCAGTCAGTCAGTGAGTCCGTCCGTCAGTGAATCAGTGAGTCAGTGAATGAGTCAGTGAGTTGGAGAGTGAGTCAGTCAGTCAGTCAGCCAGCCAGCCAGCCAGCCAGCCAGCCAGCCAGCCAGCCAGCCAGTCAGTCAGTCAGTCAGTCAGTTTATCAGCTATTCTGCCAGTCAGTCATTCAGTCAGTCAGATAGCCAGCCAGCCAGCCAGTCTGTCGGACAGTCAGTCAATAAGTCAGTCAGCCAGTCAGGCAGGGAGTCAGTCAGTCGTACAGTGAGACAGTCAGTCAGTAAGTCAGTAGTCAGTCAGTCAGCCAGTCAGTCAGTCAGACAGCCACAGTCAGAGCCAGACAGTCAGTAGTCAGGCAGTCAGTCAGTAAGTCAGGCACGCAGTCAGTCAGTCACACAGTCAGTCAGTCAGTCAGTCAGCCAGCCAGCCAGCCAGTCAGTCAGTCAGTCAGTCAGTCAGTCAGTCAGTCAGTCAGTCAGTCAGCCAGCCAGCCAGCCAGCCAGCCAAGCCAGCCAGCCAGCCAGTCAGACAGTCAGTTAGTCAGTCAGTCAGTCAGTCTGTTAGTCAGACATTCAATCAGTCAGACAGTCAGTTGGTTCACAGGTCAATCCGTCGTCAGTCAGTAGTCATCAGTACATGTCACAGTCCTTAGTCAGTCAGTCAGTCAGTCAGTCCCGTCAGTCAGTCAAGTCATCAATTCATCAGTCAGGGCATGATACATGGATACAAAATTCAGGGATATATGTTGCAGGAATACATGATACCAGGGATATATGGATGCAGGAATACATGATACAGGGATATATGTGATGGCAGGAAATTGACTGAGTACAGGATACCAGAGAATGTATGGATGTGCGTACTCTACATAATTTGTCGGTTGCAGGGAGGGTGAGTCGGCAGCTCCTGGCCACTTTAAACTTTCCGGGGTGATACTGAACGCAACTTTCATGCCTGACTGCTGCTCTCAGAGTGGGACAGCAGCAGTAACAAAGCAAGTCGCTGTGTCGCTGACTACCAGAGCAACACAAGGAGAGGTATAATAAACAATGTTAACAAGGTATAAGATACAGGAGCGAGAAAGGAGAGAAACGAGGAAAAGACATGAGTGAAACTGTGTGGGGAGTTTTGCTAAGGGGGAGGTGTATGTTGTACTATATTTGTGGAAAAGGAGGGGAAAGTTGTAAAATGACGAGAGTGAGAGAGAGAGAAGAAGAGACGTGAAGGATCGGAGAGAGACGAGAGAGAGAGAGAGAGAGAGACGAGAGCGACGAGAGAGAGAGGAGAGAGGAATAAGGTGGTAAACAGACATAAGGAAACACTGCAACAGGCGCTGCTCGCTGACCCATGACAAAGGCTGGGCTCCATGCCAGTCCAGGCTAGAACGCAATGATGCAACAGGTCATCTGTCACTCTCACTTAAGGAAGGCATGAGCACCAGACCAGCGACACAAGGCTAGTAGGTCTAACTCACACCTCACGACGCAGAGCACTCAAGTATAGTCCGAACTATCTTTTAAAAAATACACAACAGATCAGAGCTCGGTCTATAAATAATTAAAAAAAAAACTGTTAAAAACTTCGGAGTTGTTCACGCATCCTAACTCTTATTGTCCAAACCAGTGCTTTCCATTATCTTCCTGAATCTGAATTTTTCAACTTGAACCAGTGCTTGCGAGTCCTGGTCTTGCTGGAAATTTTCAGCACGCATTTACCATCCCTTTATTTATTCCTCGTTTTCCTTCTTATACACCTCAATCTTATCACCCCACTAATTCTACGCCTTTCGAGAGAGTGCCAGATTCTTGGCCTCAGTCTGTCCTCATAGGGAAGATTCTGAACATGGGTCATCTGTCATCCTCCTTTGAACGTTTTCAGAGGCATTGATTCCATTCCTGTATACGGTGACCGAAGTGAGCAGACATAGTTAATGAGGCCTAACCGAGGATATATAAAGAGTTGATGAACAACCTGAGGAGCTTCTATTATTTATAATTCCTAGATTATAGATCAGAAGAGAGAGTCTGCTGAGCTTTATTGTCGTGTCACCTAATGACACAGAGTCTGCCAATGACTGTCGTTCGTGCAGACCACTCGGCGAGGGCTACAGCGGCTATCAAAACCTATAATCATTGCTGTGGGGCTGCAGAGAAACAATGGTTGAAGATCAACGATGAGCAAATTTCAAGATTACTCCGGATTGTTGATAAATTAAGACTACTATGCATCTTGGTATCGTGTTATGGAGGAACGTTTCGCCACACAGGGCTTCATCAGTCCATACGAAGGAGGAAAACTGAAAGAAACTAGGAGTGAGGAATGAAGGTAATCAGTCCTCACCAGTGTTGTGGAAGTGTTTCAGTCCATCAATCTTTGTATCTATGGATACGGCATAGCGTGCGGGAGAGCAGCCCGGTATAAAGTATGGCAGTGAGAGGCACAGTCATAGGTAGTGTTACATTTGTTCATGCTGGAAGTAGGTCGTGTCCAAGAATTAGGCAAAGCGAAGAGATATTCCTAAGTATTCAAGATCCCAAGATGTTTGCGCTTGTTGACAGATTTGTAGATGAATTGGTTTCTGAGAACCGACATGTTGATAATTAGACACATATGCAACTCTTGGATGTATCTTTATTGAGAAAAAGTTTTCGCCACACATTGCTTCATCAGTCATACGAAGGAGAAACTTGAAGAACAGGGAGGAGAATGAGGTAATCAGTGCCCCTCAACCTTTTGTCGAAGATGGTTCAGTCCGATCAATCTTGAATAGAATACGGCATATAGCGGAAGAGATCAGCTTATAAACCGTTTGGCAAGGCAGAGGTTTGGAGCTAGGCAGTTCATAGGGGTCGTGTATTACATTTGTTCAATGTGAAGTAGGTCGTGCCCAAGAATTGGGCACGAACCTACTGTCCACATGAACTACTCCACATTGACCTACTTCCTCAGTACTTTATTTAATGTTCTCCCTTGTTTTTAGCCGTCATCCACTTATAAACTTCCATTGATATCTCCCCTTATTCTACGCCTCTCCAGAGAGTGGAGATTTAAGCTTAAGTCTATCTTCATACGGGAGGTTTCCTTACACAGTAAATCATTTTAGTCATTCTTCTCTGTCTGTCTCTAATGAGTTTTGTCCATTCCTGTAGGTAAGGGGACCAAACTGAGCAGCATAATCTAAATGAGGCCTCATAGTGATGTATAGAGCTGTAAAATAACTTTTGACTTCTGTTACTTATACTTCTTGAGATAATCCAAGTAATCTGTTGGCCTGTTTTGCGCACACTAAGCACTGCTGTCTGGCTTTAGGATTTCTGCTTACCATGACTCCCAAAGTCTCTTTTTCACATTGATGTATGGACCAAGCTCTAATTCACCTAGATTATAGCTTCGAGGGTATTGTCATACCATAAGGGCAAGTACCTTACACGTATCCTCATTAAATTCATCTGCCATTTTTAAGACCAGTTAGACATTAATTTTTCAATAGTCCTGGAGTATCATTGATATCCTCCTCAGAGTGAAGTTGTACGGCCTATTTGGTATCATCAGCAACTTACTCATGTCATAGTAATCCAGTTCATCCAAGGTCATTAATGTAAATTATGAACAGGAGGTGGGCCCTAAACTGATCTTGTGGAACGCCACTAGTGACTAATCCCATCAAGATTTCACTCCATTAATGGAAACTCTCTGCTTTCTATTGGTAAGCCATGCCTCAATCCATGCTTAGACTTTACCTCCTATAACATGAGCTGCCCACTTTGACTTATGAGTCTCTTGTGAGGTACTCTGTCGAGGCTTTACTATAATCCAAGAATAAACAATTCCAGTTATTCTTATCACTGTCATCCTCCTACCTACAAATGTTCTATTGAAGAACGTCAGTATGTTTTGTCAGGGGAGGGGCCCCGAGGACCCAGGAACGACTCCCTCTCGTGAATCCATGCTGAGATTCTTTTATCTCAAGTAGACTGACGTTTCAAGGGGTACTTCTGATACTTGGTCAGCTATTAAATTGATTCTAGAGAACTTGCCCGACTATGAGATGTCAGCGCTTAATTGGTGACGGTAATTTGAAGGAGTGGATTATCCCTGATTTGGACTATAGGCACCACATTAGGGCCATCTTCCACAACTCTGGCTCACAATGGTAAGGAGGAGCATGAATACACTCGTTAATGGCTGACTAAGCTCCCATCTTGCATTTCCTGAAGTACCCTTGTGAAGAAACAACTTTCATCGGGGTCCCAGGGGACTTAGTTTTGTTTACAGTTTGTCTATCTGTTTAATAAAGACATGTTCCCTCGTGACTGTAAATATTTATGTTAACGCTTAAATTCATCAGGAACTAAATATTGTTAGTTATGAATTCATTTACATCTTGCCTGTGTACTCAAATATTGACAAAAGAATGAGTCATTAAATAAGGTACACATTTCCGTTCATCTATCCGTCAGCTGTCCGTTCCCAGATTTCACAGATGGTCCTACTTGTTGTCCTTCCACCTGTGTCTATACTCAACCTGAAGAAAAGCCCTTTGGATTAGTCTTTGATTATAGCAACTTAATGTCATAGTCACGTTTAGCCTTTCTAATCGCCTTTTTTACTTCTCTTTTAAGCTGAAACTTATTGGTCAGTTTGGTAACCTTCCTCTTCTGATGAGTCTTATAAAAGTTCCTTTTCTCCCTAATAGATGCTTTTAGCTTCCTGTTAACCCATATTGGATCGTTATTTATTAGACTAATTCTCTCTGGGGAATGTATTAATTGGGCACTGTGTACATATTAGAAACAATCATAAAAGCAGATCCCTTCATATTCATAAGTATGATTATCGGCAATAAAATCATTAGACATAGATTACCCCAATCAAGAATTAGACAGATGTTCCCTAAGTCCATTATAATCGGCAGGAAACGTAAATCAGGGATTTTTACTGTATTATCATTATTATTGCATTCCCAATTAATGCTAAAAGTGATGGATTTTTGATCCATTGCGCCAAGCTCTTTCAGTGATCTCCAGATTATTCACGAGTGTTTTCCGTATTTGACAAGACTAGGTCTAGCAAATTATTACCCCTGGTAGGTTCATAATCATGCTATGCTTATCGTGATGGCTTCTTATAATCTCAGCTATATTGACTTATTAATTTGCCTACAATTGAGGTCAGGCTTATTGGGCGGTTATTTGAGGGTAACGACTTGTCCCGTTTTAAAAATGGAATTACATTAGACATCTTCCACATATCAGAACTACACCTGTTTGAAGAGATTAGAATTAATATATAGTTAATGGTTCACAGACTTCGCCATTTTGCATTCGCCTTCGTAGAGCCCTTGAAGAAAGCCTGCATCAGGACCGGTGACTTATTTTGCTTGTCACGTCGGTCTATCTGCGCTTCATTCAACAGTTTTGCTTGTGGACTGTGATGTTACATAGTTTATGTCTCTTTCTGATATCCACTTATAAAAGAATTATATTACGGAATATTATTAGTGTCTTCCTGTGTTAAAAACACCGAGAGAAAATTAAATTATTTAAAAATCGAGCACATTTTCGATTCTCTTTGTCAGTAAGATGCCATAGTTATTTTAAGGGGACCTATCTTATCTCTAACTTTTGTTCTTAGACCTGGAAAAACTTTTGGGTAGTTTTAGATTCCCTATCAACTTTACTTTCATAGTCCTTTTAGCTTTCTTATTCCCTTGTTAAGTCCCCTCTTAATGTCAATATACTGATCTTAAGATTGACCCTCGCTCTTTTGATACGCCTATAAAGTACTTTCTTGTGTCATTGAGATATTTCAGCCTATTATTCATCCATTTTGGGTCATTTCTATTTGATCTAATTTCCTTATAAGTGGATTAAACGTGCTTTGAGCAGCATGTATTGAGTTCAGAAAACTGTCATATTGATAGCTCTCTTGTTTACCCAGTCAACAAAATGTTAAGTGTTCTCTAAGCCACTTCGTATCTGCTAAGCGAAAATCTGGATGCTTACTGAGTTATCGCAAACTATCATACTTCCATTCAATGCTAAAATGTAATTGATTTTTGGTCGCCCCCCACTGTAGCACCCAGGTTTCCTGTCTGGTAATACTCTTGTCTGAAATTATTAAGCAAGGAGAGAAGTCATTTGTTTTGCCAGACTAAGACAAGCAGGTTATTACCGCCTTTGTAGGTTCATGTCTACAAACTGCTTCTCATAAAAGATCAATCCTGAAACTACTTCTAAGAAGTCGTGAATGAATCTGTGATTCCCAGTCAAGAGAATTCCATCGAATAGGGACTAAAAGTAAAGTCTCCTAGAATTACTTAGCATTATAGTGGAGCTTTGGCCCTATCAATTTCCTCCATATAGTCTCCCATGAGTCCCTATCTAAAATTGGGGGACGGTAGTCATACCTAAAATTAATTTTTCATGCCCATCTGAAAATTCTATCCAAAAGACTCTGTATTGTGTTAGCTTCTGGACTTAATACAGTATTTTATGCAACAGTTCAAGCGTTCTCAGACCTACAATGACACCCCCCTTATATGATACATTCTTATCTAATGTGGAATAATTTAAAACCCTGAATGGAATGCCGGACATTCGCGCTATTGTCCCGACTTTTTGAATTAAACCACGTTCAGTAATGGCATATACTCTATGTTACCTGCACTAGCAACTAGTCTCAACTCGTCCATCTTATTCCTAGCACTGCGAATTTTGTAGATAGAATAATTATTTAGAATGACCCTCCGCTCTCTTTGTGAGATCCTTCCTGCTCCTTTCTGTTATTCACCTAAACCTATTACTGTCCAACATTTAGAACTTTGCATTCTGTCTTTATGAAACTGCATCTGCCCACTTCGTTCCGAACCACTGCATCAGTCTATCAAATCATGTTGGAGTGCACTAATGTCACTCAATAGAATGAACTGGGAGGGCCTATTTTGGTGTCATCAGCAAATGCTTACGTCACTATTTATTCCCTCATCTATATTCGTTTAAGAAATTGTGAACTAACAAGGGGTCACACTGTCCCCTGAGGACACCACTTGTGACGTTCCCCCATTCTGATTTTCCCCATTTATTGCAAAACTCTTGCTGCTTATTTGTCAACCATGCCTCTTCCAGGATATAA
Organism: Cherax quadricarinatus; assembly: GCF_026875155.1. Lineage (NCBI taxonomy): Eukaryota > Metazoa > Arthropoda > Malacostraca > Decapoda > Parastacidae > Cherax > Cherax quadricarinatus. The sequence continues at coordinate 19,526,858 of NC_069438.1, forward strand.
ATTTCTACTATCTCCTTGTGCCTTAAGTTTCCTCAAAAAGTCTCTGATGTGGAACTCTATTGAAAGTCTTATGAAGTCCATATAACAATATCATATTCATTACCTTTGATTAACTCCTTCAAAACACCTTAGTGAAAAAAGGTAAATTCAGTAGTAGACTAGGAACACCCCGTTTTGTAAAAACGCGTGTTGAGATTCTCATTTATGTCATCATGTTTATGCCTGATCGAAGATGGCTCATATGAATTGCCTCTGTCATTTATTGATTCCATAAAATTTTTACCACTATGGTGTAAGGCTTATTGGGTCGATAGTTCGAAGCTAAGGACTGTTCACCTGGCCTGTAAAATAGGTATTACAGATTTTGCATTTTCCACTTATAGCACTATGCCAGTTTGGTAGTGATATGTTGAAAGATAGAGCCAAGAGAGCGTTTGCAAAGTTTCTCTTTACATTCTTACACCCTGTACAATCTCAATGAGAATCCAGGGCCTGGGGACTTGTTAGGTTTTAGTTAGTTCTATTTGTCTGAGGTCCATAGTCACTAGGTTACCCCTGTCGTGACATAGTTTATTTATCGTCTGTTCTACATAAATTTCTGGAATGTTCACTAGTATCTTCCTGGGTATGAATGAGAGTGGAAGTAAGTGATGAAAAGCTTCAATACATATTCCCGTATCATCCTGTCAAGTGATCTGACCTGATGTTACTCTTAAGGTGGGATCTATGTTTGTCTCGTTATTTACTTTCTGTATACCTGAATAAGAACCCTTTTGGGTTTTGTCTTCGAATCACTTGCAACCTTAGCCTTATAATCCCTTTTTGCTTTTCTTATTCCTTTTTTATTCTCTTTTAATGTGATAATTGATTTCTTTGAAGACTGCCCATCCCCTCTTTTAATTACGCCTAGTAAATGCCTCTCGAGTTTGACCAATGTATGATGTTTTAATCTATTGTTTCATCCATTTGGGATATTTTTGTTCGATCTAATTTCTCCTACTCGGAATCAAAAGTTGTCTTGGCAGCTAGAAGTATCTCTGAAAACGTCATATTGACAACCAACTCGCAGTATCTGACCCATAGTCTAGATGCAACCCATTAGCTTCTACCAGGTAATTTTCAGTCCATTAAATCAACAAATCGGCAGTAGGGACTTGAGTCTTGATTGCAGTTTTACTGGATAATTGCATAATATGTAATGAGACTAAGTGATTTGTGGATCAATGTCTCCTAGCTCATCTTAACCTCAAGATTATTAATTAATGAATCTTTGTTGAGGCAAGACCCGAGTCAAGCAGATTGTTTCCTCTAGTTGGTTCTGGTCACAAACTGTTTTAAAAAGCATATCCTCGAACGGTATCAAGAAGTCACTAGACTCAGAATTCCTGTCACACTGTTCCAATTTGTCTAAAGTTAAAAACTTTCCCATTAACACAACATTTTCACATCTAGCTGACTTATGAATTTCGTCCCTAGCAGTTTACGCACTTCCTTCAAGTTTGGGGCCTATATAACCCCCAAAAATTAATTTTTCATACCTCTCGGAAACTTACCAAACAGATTCTGTTTTCGATTTTCTAACTTATTCAGCTAAAAACAATTTAAATTTTCTCTGACATACATCGCCACTCCCCCACCCTTCCTGTTGACCCTATCAGTAGAAATTTATAAACCCTTTAGCTGCTTTCAAAAGGGCATTTCTCTATCCTTCAATAGTGAGGGAAGATAATGCAATTGGGAAAATCCAAAATGAATAGGGTGATATAAATTGTTAATCCATTTGCTTTTTCTCCTCTCTTTCTTCCCGGTCTCTCTCTCCCCTCTCTCTCTTCTCTCTCTCCTTACATCGACCCCCACTTATTCTCTTTTTTAAACCCACTTTTTACACAAAAAGGTATTTTCAGAAATTTTCCCTACTTAATTGGTCCACGCAATCCCTTTGGGATTACCCTATTTAAACATTGGCTGAGAAATTAACCGCAGAATAACTCTGGCTAATATACCCCAGCCATAAAACTCCCTATTAACAACAGAATATACTCCCAGTATACCACATGAGATACTCCACTAGATAACCCCCCGTGATATATTCCAGCAGTTACCACAGCGAGTATACCCACATATAACACAGCGAGTAACTTCGCTACTATACCAAAGTGAGTATACTCCAGCTAGTAACCACAACGATGTACTCCAACTAGTATACCCCAGTGAGTATACCCGGGTAGTAAAACCACAATGAGTATACTCCCACTAGTATACCACAGTAAACTAAAAACCCCCAAAATCCATAGCAAGATTCCCCCGCTAGTATAAACCCAGGAGTAATTCCAGCTAGTTTTACCAAGCGATATACTCCAGCATATCCGCAGGGGAATAAACTCCAGCAGTAACCGCATAAAAACTCCCCCTATAACCCCCAGTAGTAATACTCCCTATATGCCAATGAAATAACACCACTAGTAAGACAGCGAAATAACCACTAGTATACCACGAGTAAAACTCCACTAATACCGCAGTGAATAACTCCGCTAGTAAAACCGCATAGTATACTCCAGCTATAGCCACGGGAAAATTTACCCACTATATACGACAGCAAATAAACCCCAGCAAAAACCCACAGTGAGTAACTTCGGCTAGCAATCAGCGAATATTTTTTGGGGTATATACCAAGCGATAACTCCAGTAATACCAAGTGAATACTCCAGCAGTATCCCACAGTGAGTATACTCCCCAGCTACTATACCACAGTGAGTATACTCCAGCTATATCCACAGGATATACCCCAGCAGTAAAAACCACAATGAGTAAACCCCCACATATACCCAACGAGTGTACTCCGCTATTTCCCCACACGATATACTCCACTAGTAAACCACAGTGATATACTCCCTACTATACCCCAGTATCTCCGGCTATTACCACAATGAGTAACCCCACTAGTATACCCAGAACTATACTCCAGCAATATGCCACAGCAAGTATACTCCAGCTAGTAAACCACAGTGAGTATATTCCACTATTTCCACACGAGTATACCCGTTAGTATACCCAGTGAGAAACTCCAGCTAGAATACCGCAGGGGAAAAATACACCAGTAGTATACGACAGCGAATATAATCCAGCTAGTATACCACGGGAGTATACTCCAGCTAGTATACCACAGTGAGTATACTCCACTAGTTAAACACAGTGAGTATACTCCAGCTAGTATGCACAGTGAATTTTACACCCCCTTTAATATACGACAGCGAATATAATCCAGCTAGTAAAACCACAGTGAGTATACTCGGCTAGCATGTAAAGCGAGTATACTTCGGCTAGTATACCAAAAGCGAGTAAACTCCACTAGTATACCACAGTTGAATACTCCAGCTAGTATACCACATGGTATACTCCAGCTAGTATACCACAGTGATTTATACTCTAGCCATATACCACAGGGGAGAAATATTCCCACTAGTTTACCACAGCAAGTAAAACTCCAGCTAATTTTTACTACAGCGAGTATAACTTCGGCTACTATACCACAGTGAGTATACTCCAGCTAGTATACCACAGTGAGTATACTCCAGCTAGTATACCACAGTGAGTATACTCCAGCTAGTATACCACAGTGAGTATACTCCAGCTAGTAACCACGTGAGTATACTCCAGCTAGTATACCCACAGTGACAAATAACTCCAGCTAGTATACCACAGCGAGTATACTCCACTAAAATCCCCACAGTGATTTATACTCCAGCTATATACCACAGTTGAGTATACTTCAGCTAGTATACCACAGTGAGTATACCCCACTAGTATACCACAGTGAGTATACTCCAGCTAGTATATCACAGCTATTTAATACTCCAGCTAGCATACCACAATGAGTACATTCGATCTAATATACCACAGCGAGTATACTCCAGCTAGTATACCACAGTGAGTATACTCCAGTTAGTTACCACAGTGAATATACTGCAACTGGTATACCACAGTTTGCTCCAGCTATTTTACCACAGGGGAGTATACTACAGCTAGTAAAACCACAGTGAGTATACTCCAGCTATTAATACCACAGTGAGTATACTCAGCTATTAAAACCACGCGAGTATACCCAGCTATATACCACAGGGAGTATACTCCAGCTAGTAAAACCACAGTGATATACTCCAGCTAGTATACCACAGTGAGTATACTCTGGCTAAGACAGATGACTGAAAACTGTACCACAGCGAGTATACTCCCGCTAGTATACAACAGTGATATACTCTGGCTTAGAGGGATTACTGAAAAGTATACCACAGTGAGTATACACTGGCTATAATGGAGAGCAAGAAATATAACACAGCTCGTACACTCTGGCTAGTATACCCACAGCGAGTATACTCCAGCTTGTATACCACAGTGAATATTCTCCAGCTAAAAATGGATGACTGAAGAAGTATACCACAGATAGTATACTCCGGCAAGTGGTGAAGACATAAGGTCGGAAACCGTCTCTGAGACCTCTAACAGAGACTGGCCCATCCCCAGGATGCCAGCCACAACACATGATTGTCACCCAGGTACCTATTTCTTGACACAGATAAAGGCAGGTCAGAAGGTGTAAGGAGACTTACCTTTTTCCTCTCATTGGTGTAATTGCTGGCTAGACAGGTCTGCAAGGAACTTCAATCCCATTCGTTGACAAGGGGGACAATTTTTTACGAAAAAACATGTATGCAAGGGATGAGGTACATCTTTCTTGGGGCAGGAGTGGTAGCATTAGCCTCTCCATAAAGGGGAAAACCATTGTTAAACTTGTCTAGGACTTTAAAATGATAGAAGATAGAGGTATGAGTGTGCTTGAAAGAAACGTGTTTGTGACACGAGGATTGAAAACATAGATATTACTAGGATAACCCAGGGATATGTTTAAAAGACATTAATCATAAATAAAGTAGTAATGACAATGGAACTGGTCAACAAAGAAATAGAGACAGTAGAAGGCCAGCGAGGGACAGCTTCCTTAAAGTTACTATACCAATAGTAGGGATGCAAGAAATAAGATAACGAGCTGAGATTAATTGCAAGTGCTAGAAGCATAGATATTATTTTTAACCAGAAACCTAGTTCAACCTAAAAGGGGAGAAATGCTTTTGAATGCCCCACAACAACGACAAAAACAACAACATAATAATAATAATAATAATAATCTTATTTCTAAAATTACATGTACAAGGTATACAGGACTAGATGACATCATGCATACTACTATATAGAAAGCCGCTTGTTATGCAGAGCATTTCGATGCAAATTAGGTAGCTTTTCCCCCAGGATGCGACCCACACCATCCACTAACACCCAGGTACCCATTTTATACTGATAGGTGAACATGACAACCGGTGTAAGGAAACACGCCCAGTGTTTCTACCTTCACCGTGTGAAGCGAGGGGCTTTTGCCACCAGGGCCACAGGCCTCCATACAAGGGTATAAATTATTCCACGCTGACAGGGTCAATAGGAAGGGTAGTGAAGTGGCGGTATATGTAACAAACAAAATTGTTACGATGGACAAGCTTAGAAGCATTGGGCACTGAATCTGGCACAGCTTCTCGAGGGTGGTGAAAAACTAATCTTGGTGTGATTTACAACCCTCAAACCTTTTGGGATCAGTAAACTTCTATGGGAAGAAATTTATCAGGCATCTAGATAAAAAATTTTGTGTTAATGGGAGATTTCAACTTTAGATAAATTGATTGGAGCAATTTGACAGAAAATATTGAGTCTATTTACCCTTTCTTGATATATTCAGGATTGCTTTAAAAACAGTTTTTTGACAGAAGCAACTAGAGGAAATAGCCTGCTTGACTTGTTCTTGCCAAAAAGACATCACTAATATATAATCTTGACGTTCATGATTAGCTTTGGGAAAGCAGGTCACAAATCCACTCACTTTCAAATATATCATGGGCTTACCATAACAACTACAATGAAGTCAATGTCCCGATTTCGCCTGGGTTTATTTCGAAAACAGGACTGAGAAATTACCTGGGTGGCTTGAACTGGAGTGACCTGACTATGGGTCAGATAGGTAGCTATGGTTGCCGATTTGACATTTTTCAAAGCATACTTCTAACTGCTAAGACTATATTCCAAATAGGGAAAATTAGATCAAACAAAAATGACCCTAAATGGATAAACAATAGATTAAAACATCTCATAGACCAAAAAAGAGGCATTTACAGGCAAATCCAAAGAGAGAGGGGCAGTTAAGAAATCAATACATTCAATTAAAAAGAGAAACAATAAAGGGATTAAGAAAAGTATGAGATTATGAGGTTAAAGTAGCAAGAGATTCGAAGACTAACCCAGAAAGCTTCAGGTAAAAACTACTCGGGTCAGCTTGCTGACAGTGACAAAGAAATATGTACAATCTTCAACACTTATTTCCTCTCAATAGTTCTTAGTGTTTATGAAGGAAAATTGTAGAGAAATTCCAGAAATAAAAAAAAAAAATATGTAGATTAGGACGAAAATAAGCTGAGCATGATCCAAGTTACTAGCGACATGGTTCTTAGGTAAATTAAAACCCAACAAATCCCTGGGCCCTGATGAATTGTTCACAAGGGTTACAAAGGAATGTAAGGAGGAACTTAGCAAATCTTTGGCTAATATATTCAACGTATCACTACAATGGCATAGTTCCTAATAAACGGAAAATGGCAGATACGATACTTATCTATAAAGCAGGTGGAAGAAGGTCTTTGTCCAAAGGTTGGACAATTATTGAAGAATTCCTTGTATCAAGATCTTCAACACTTGAGCCTTTGGACGAAGACCTACTTCCACATTTGGATTTGTCAAGTGTGACACCACCTAGGACTGCTGCACCTCACCTGTCTACAGCACACCACAAGGTTGAGGGACTGATTACCTCAAACTCCACCTGTTCTTCACCATTCTCCTTTGCATGGACTTGTGAAGTCACTGTGGCGAAACGTTTCCTCATTAAAGATACCCAAGTGTTGCACATGTGTCTAATTTAGACAAATGCATGAGTTGGTGTAGGTGGATGTCAGCTGGACCTGATTGACTTGGGTCAGTAGGTGATTTGGACCTGCCTAGCATGGGCCAGTAGACCCTGGTGCAGTGCTGTTTCTTACGCTTTTATGTAAGAGACTTCAGTCCTCTGTAAGAGTCTTCAGTCCTCTGTAAGAGTCTTCAGTCCTCTGTAAGATAATTCAGTCCTCTGTAAGATAATTCAGTCCTCTGTAAGATAATTCAGTCCTCTGTAAGATAATTCAGTCCTCTGTAAGATAATTCAGTCCTCTGTAAGAGTTTTCAGTCCTCTGTAAGAGTTTTCAGTCCTCTGTAAGAGTCTTCAGTCCTCTGTAAGAGTCTTCAGTCCTCTGTAAGAGTCTTCAGTCCTCTGTAAGAGTCTTCAGTCCTCTGTAAGAGTTTTCAGTCCTCTGTAAGAGTCTTCAGTCTTCTGTAAGAGTCTTCAGTCCTCTGTAAGAGTCTTCAGTCCTCTGTAAGACAATTCAGTCCTCTGTAAGATAATTCAGTCCTCTGTAAGATAATTCAGTCCTCTGTAAGATAATTCAGTCCTCTGTAAGATAATTCAGTCCTCTGTAAGAGTTTTCAGTCCTCTGTAAGAGTCTTCAGTCCTCTGTAAGAGTTTTCAGTCCTCTGTAAGAGTCTTCAGTCCTCTGTAAGAGTCTTCAGTCCTCTGTGAAGAGTCTTCAGTCCTCTGTAAGAGTCTTCAGTCCTCTGTAAGAGACTTCAGTCCTCTGTAAGAGTCTTCAGTCCTCTGTAAGAGTCTTCAGTCCTCTGTAAGAGTATTCAGTCCTCTGTAAGAGTTTCAGTCCTCTGTAAGATATTCAGTCCTCTGTGAGAGTCTTCAGTCTTGTAGAGTCTTCAGTCCTCTGTAAGAGTCTTCAGTCCTCTGTAAGAGTCTTCAGTCCTCTGTAAGAGTCTTTCAGTCCTCTGTAAGAGTCTTCAGTCCTCTGTAAGAGTCTTCAGTCCTCTGTAAGAGTTTTCAGTCCTCTGTAAGAGTCTTCAGTCTTCTGTAAGAGTCTTCAGTCCTCTGTGAAGCATTCAGTCCTCTGTAAGATCTTCAGTCCTCTGTAAGAGTAATTCAGTCCTCTGTAAGATATTCAGTCCTCTGTAAGATCTTCAGTCGCTCTGTAGAGTTCAGTCCTCGTGAAGTCTTCAGTCCTCTGTAAGTCTTCATCCTGTGAGAGTCTTCAGTCCTCTGTAAGAGTCTTCAGTCCTCTGTAAGAGTCTTCAGTCCTCTGTAAGAGTCTTCAGTCCTCTGTAAGAGTCTTCAGTCCTCTGTAGAGTCTTCAGTCCTCTGTAGAGTCTTCAGTCCTCTGTAAGAGTCTTCAGTCCTCTGTAAGAGTCTTCAGTCCTCTGTAAGAGTCTTCAGTCCTCTGTAAGAGTCTTCAGTCCTCTGTAAGAGTCTTCAGTCCTCTGTAAGAGTCTTCAGTCCTCTGTAAGAGTCTTCAGTCCTCTGTAAGAGTCTTCAGTCCTCTGTGAAGAGTAAGTCTTCAGTCCTCTGTAAGAGTAATTCAGTCCTCTGTAAGAGTAATTCAGTCCTCTGTAAGAGTAATTCAGTCCCTGTAAGTATCATTAGCATTCCTCTGTAAGATTTTCAGATCCTTCTGTAAATCTTCAGTCCTCGTTAGTCCTTCGTCTTTGAGTCTTCCCTCTGAAGAGTCTTCAGTCCTCTGTAAGATTCTTCAGTCCTCTGTAAAGAGTCATATTTTGTAAGTGTCTCATCTCTAAGAGTCTTCAGTCCTCTTAAGAGTCTTCAGTCCTCTGTAAGAGTCTTCAGTCCTCTGTAAGAGTCTTCAGTCCTCTGTAAGAGTCTTCAGTCCTCTGTAAGAGTCTTCAGTCCTCTGTAAGAGTCTTCAGTCCTCTGTAAGAGTCTTCAGTCCTCTGTAAGAGAATTCAGTCCTCTGTAAGAGAATTCAGTCCTCTGTAAGAGAATTCAGTCCTCTGTAAGAGAATTCAGTACCCGATAAAAGTATTCAAATGTATGATAAAATATACCATTGTATTTATATTGTGAATCCTTTCCCATTATTCTCCTTATTCATTCGCATTATCCCTTCCCTTCTTTCATTCCTTTTCTCTGCCACTTTCCCTTCTCTTCCTCCTCCTCCTCTTCCTCTCATCCCTCACACAAGTTCAATATTTGCAGGTATAAGTTCAATAAATATGTCAATAACTCTCTTGCCTCCCTCGTTTGCTTGCACCACAATACATCACTCTGCGGAGTTGTGTTTTCAGCAGTCTTGGTCCTCTTCACTGCCCTCAAGTCTTGTGCAGAATGACGAACATTTGTGAGAAAGATGCTGCTCTCTTTTCTCTCGTTCGTCCTCTGGGAGATTCGTGTTTTGAGATGCAGCCTCTTGCGCTACTAGCAAGCTGGATTTGCATGTATCTGGTGAGTGAGGTAGTCTCTCTCTTTCTTTCTCTCTCTCTGTAAAAGCAAGGTGAGATATATATTTCTCATCTCGTGAGAGAAAAGAGAAAATAAAGAAAGGCAATTTCTGTTTCAGGCAAATGAGGAAGGGAGAAGGAAACGAGTGAGGATAGAAACCGGAAGATGATGGTTGTAAAAGTTAGTAGTTAGGAAATGCTGGGTGATGCTGGTAGAGGAAATTGGGTGATGCTGTCACCCCAGAAGATGAACCATCTCACACCTGACCTAGCTTCACCTAGCAACACTTGATCTCACTTGACCTGATCTTACATGACGTCACCTGACCTGACCTCACCTAACCCCACTTGACCTGACCTCACCTAACCCCACTTGACCTCACCTGACATGGACTCACCTGTCATTACTTGGCAACACCTGACCTCGCCTAACCTATCCTGATTTGATCTGGCCTCATATGACGAGAGGGTGTGAGTTTAGAGGTTCAAGGTTTACAAGGGTGTAAGCAGAGACGTTCAAGGTTTACAAGGGTGTAAGGAGAGGTTCAAGGTTTAAAAGGGTGTGAGGAGAGGTTTAAGGTTTACAAAGGTGTGAGGAGAGGTTCAAGGTTTGCAAGGGTGTGAGGAAAGATTCAAGGTTTACAAGGGTGTGAGTTGAGAAATCAGTTCAAGGGGTTAATTCAAGGTTCACAAGGGGGTGAATAGAGGTTCCAAAGGGTTTACGGGGTGGATTTTTTAAGGGTTCAAGGTATTTTTATTTTAACAACAAAGGGTGTAGTTTTAGAGGTTTAAGGTTCACAAGGGTGTGAGTTTAAAG
>NC_069438.1:19537591-19550091 GCF_026875155.1 Cherax quadricarinatus
GGTTTTTCCTTTTTCCTTCCCTGAACCAGTGCTGGTTGTTGTTTATGAGCCTATGTCTTTCTAAGTACTCCACTCTCCTCCTGATGATGATCTCCATGACTTTGCAGTGACACAGGACTGTAGTTTAATGCCTCGTGTCTGTCTCCTTTCTTAAAAACTGGGACTACATTCACCATCTTCCATACCTCAGGTAGTTGCCCAGTTTCAATAGATGTGTTGAAGATTTTTGTTAGTGGCATACACATCTCTGCTCCCTCTCTAAGGACCCAGGGAGATATGTCTGGTCCCACCGCCTTTGAGGTATCAAGTTCACATAGCAGCTTCTCCACCTCTTCCTCGGTTGTGTGTATTTCATCCAGCTCTTGTTGGTGCACCTTCCTATTCTGATTAATGGAGTCGTTCCTGTCGCCGCTGTAAATACTTCTTTAAATTTCATGTTGAGCTCCTCACATACCTCTTGGTCGTTTCCTGTGAACTCCCCACCTTCTTTCCTCAGTATGATTGTTTTCCTCCTGAAGTGGCTATACAACAGCTTTAGGTCTTGACTTTCGATTCTATGTCATTTTTCGTAATGTCGCTGAGCCTCCCTTCTTATCTGTGCATATTCGTTTCTAGCTCTTCTGATGATCTCTTTATTTTCCTGGGTCCTTTGATTTTTGTACTTTTTCCATTCTTTAGTGCACTAATTTTTTGCCTCCAGACACCTTTGGGTGAACCAAAGACTAGTTCTGGCCTTCCCATTGTTTCTGTTTCCCTTGGGAACAAACCTGTCCTCTGCCTCCCTGCATTTTGTTGTCATATAGTCCATCCTTCCTTTTGCTGATTTTCCTGCCAATTCTCTCTTCCACTGAACGTCTTGCAGGAAGTTCCACATGCCTGTGTAGTCCCCCCCCCCCTTTTTTTGTAGTTTGGCTTTCTCGTCCTGTTCCTGCTAACCTCTCCACCTGTAGCTCAACTGTGTAATCAAAGCACAGAATCACATGATCACTAGCTCCAAGGGGCCTATCGTACGTGATATCCTCAATGCTGGAACTACTCAAGGTGAATACAAGGTCCAGTCTTGCTGGATCATCCTCACCTTTCTCTCTGGTAATGTCTCCATCATCTTGGCTCTCCATGTTTTGGGACACCCATGGGGCTTCAGGTTTTCCCAGTCAATTTCCTTGTGATTGAAGTCACCCTTAACTAGTAACTTTGCTCTCCCCATGTGAGCTCTTCTGGCCACCTCGGCTAGTGTGTCTACCATTGCTTTGTTGCTCTCGTCGCATTCTTCTCTTGGCCTCCTGCAGTTCTGTGGCAGGTTGTACATGTGTGTGTGTGTGTGTGTGTGTGTGTGTGTGTGTGTGTGTGTGTGTGTATGAGGCAAACTATAGCATCATAGTTGGTTTACACACGTAGATGATACATGGGGGAATATGCAGGTGACGTGAGATGACATAGATGATACAGGGTGCAGAAGGTGACATGTATGACACAAGTGACACTGGGTGATACAGGTGACGTGAGAAGACACAAGTGACACAGGGTGATGTAAATGATGTGAGATGTCACAGGGTGAAGCAGGTGACGTGAGATGGAACAAGTGACACGAGGGGTGGGATGATGCAGGTGACACAAAATGACACAGTATAACACAGGTGACGCCATTTTATTAAGGAGGGCTTGACCATGACTGGGAGGTGTTAATCCCCTTGAGCACATTACCTCTGTACTACTGCTGCTACCTCCTACACTCTTGTAGACTCGCTACTTCAAGATACAACTGGTCTCAGCATGTCATCTCTATTCTGGATGGTTATTGTCACTTCTGCCGTGCCAGTAAGGCGTCGCGTTGGATGAGGCTGTACACGGCAACTGAGATATGATACCACAATCCCTCTCCTTCACACATCACCGGAAACACACTAAATGAGCGGACATCAGGAAGATAGATGCAAGAAGGGGTTGTTGCCTGGTGATATATTTATTATTACTACTGTTATCTCCATGGTGGATAGTGAACCGCTATCGGATGGCTGAGGCAAAGATAGTGATGCTGAAGGTATGTAAGTTAGTGTATCGGATGATTGAGGCAAAGATAGTGATGCTGAAGGTATGTAAGTTAGTGTATCGGATGATTGAGGCAAAGATAGTAGTAACCCTCCCTGTGAGGGATACCTCCTGAAGTATCCTTCCATGTGAGAGATACCCTGAGTATCCCTCCCTGTAAGATACCTGGAGTATCCCTCCCTGTGTTGGATACCTCTTTGAGTATCCCTCCCTGTAAGGGTTATCTCCTGGAGTAGCTCTCCCTGTGAGGTATATCTGGAGTATCTCTCCGTGTAAGGGAGTATCCCTTCCTGTGAGTAACCCTTCCTGTGAGAGATACCTGGAGTATCCCCCCTGTGAGGTATATCTGGAGTATCCATCCCTGTAAGGGTTATCTATTGGAGTATCCCTCCCTATGAGAGATACCTGGAGTATCCCTCCCTGTGAGAGAAACCTGGAGTATCCTCCTGTAAGGTATATCTGGAGTATCCCTCCCTGTAAGGGTTACCTCCTGGAGTATCCCTCCCAGTGATGGATACTTGGAGTATCCCTCCAGGTATGACGAACACCATACAACATCACACACAGAAATATTCCCAGTTTTGGTCTTATTTACAACCCCCCTACCCGCCCCCCCCGGACTAATTTAGCTACGACGCGCCCCCCCTACTTCCCTCTCCTTCCATCTCCCCAAACCCCTCTTCCGTACCCCTCGCTACCCCAAACTCTAATCCCCCCTCCTTCCCCATAATCCCCCCTCCCCCATGTGATTTATAGGGTAAACCCCTGCCAGGCAGAGTTTTCTTTTAAGCACTCTCAGTGGGTGTCGCTTCTCTGTCACCCCCCATCCCCCCACCACCTCACCCCCTTCCTGTCCGTCCTCCTCACTTTACGATTCCCCCTCCCTCCCTCCTCTCTCTCTCTCTCTCTCTCTCTCTCTCTCCCTCTCCCCCTCTCTCTCTCGCTCCCTCTCTATGCTCCTCTCCTCCCTCCCCAACATTACTTATTTAAGGCAAACCCAGGTGAAATTATACCAAGACAGAGAGAGAGAGAGAGAGAGAGAGAGAGAGAGAGAAGAGAGAGAGAGAGAGAGAGAGAGAGAGAGAGAGAGAGCTGATGTAAGTTACAGCTTTTAGCTTGTACAACAAGTTAGGGAACTTTAAGTTAACATTGTAGAACCCTGGGTACTGTCCTCCAGGACAGTACCCAGGGTGACAGCACCATCTAACAAGTACTGTCCTCCAGGACAGTACCCAGGGTGACAGTGCCATCTAACAAGTACTGTCCTCCAGGACAGTACCCAGGGTGACAGCACCATCTAACAAGTACTGTCCTCCAGGACAGTACCCAGGGTGACAGCACCATCTAACATGTACTGTCCTCCAGAACAGTACCCAGGGTGACAGCACCATCTAACAAGTACTGTCCTCCAGGACAGTACCCAGGGTGACAGTGCCATCTAACAAGTACTGTCCTCCAGGACAGTACCCAGGGTGACAGCACCATCTAACAAAGTACTGTCCTCCAGGACAGTACCCAGGTGACAGTGCCATCTAACAAGTACTGTCCTCCAGGACAGTACCCAGGGTGACAGCACCATCTAACAAGTACTGTCCTCCAGGACAGTACCCAGGGTGACAGCACCATCTAACATGTACTGTCCTCCAGGACAGTACCCAGGGTGACAGCACCATCTAACAAGTACTGTCCTCCAGGACAGTACCCAGGGTGACAGTGCCATCTAACAAGTACTGTCCCTCCAGGACAGTACCCAGGTGACAGCACCATCTAACAAGTACTGTCCTCCCAGGACAGTACCCAGGGTGACAGTGCCATCTAACAAGTACTGTCCTCCAGACAGTCCCCAGGGTGACAGCACCATCTAACAAGTACTGTCCTCCAGGACAGTACCCAGGGTGACAGCACCATCTAACATGTACTGTCCCTCCAGGACATTTACCCAGGGTGACAGCACCATCTAACAAGTACTGTCCTCCAGGACAGTACCCAGGGTGACAGTGCCATCTAACAAGTACTGTCCTCCAGGACAGTACCCAGGGTGACAGCACCATCTAACAAGTACGGGTCCTCCAGGACAGTACCCAGGGTGACAGCACCATCTAACATGTACTGTCCTCCAGGACAGTACCCAGGGTGACAGCACCATCTAACAAGTACTGTCCTCCAGGACAGTACCCAGGGTGACAGTGCCATCTAACAAGTACGTCCTCCAGGACAGTAACCCAGGGTGACAGCACCATCTAACAAGTACTGTCCTCCAGGACAGTACCCAGGGTGACAGCACCATCTAACATGTACTGTCCTCCAGGACAGTACCCAGGGTGACAGCACCATCTAACAAGTACTGTCCTCCTGAACAGTACCCAGGGTGACAGTGCCATCTAACAAGTACTGTCCTCCAGGACAGTACCCAGGGTGACAGCACCATCTAACAAGTACTGTCCTCCAGGACAGTACCGAGGGCGACAGTGACATATAACCCAGCATAGCCAAGGATAACCTAGTATAACCTGTATATTCGTATATTTCAGCGTATATTCGTGTATATTCGTGTATTTTCGTGTATATTCTGCCGTGGTTATGCATGTTAGATGAGTATGTCTGATGGGTGATGGTGATTGTTGGGTAATGAGATACCTCCTGAGTAGCTGTTCTGAGTGGTTGTCCTGAGTAACTGTTCTGAGTGGTTGTCGTGAGTAACTGTTCTGAGTGGTCCTGAGTAGCTGTTCTGAGTGGTCCTGAGTAGCTGCTCTGAGTGGTTGTCCTGAGTAACTGCTCTGAGTGGTTGTCCTGATTAACTGCTCTGAGTGGTTGTCCTGAGTAGCTGCTCTGAGTGGTTGTCCTGAGTAGCTGCTCTGAGTGATTGTCCTGAGTAGCTGCTCTGAGTGGTTGTCCTGAGTAACTGCTCTGAGTGGTTGTCCTGAGTAACTGCTCTGAGTGGTTGTCCTGAGTAACTGCTCTGAGTGGTTGTCCTGAGTAACTGCTCTGAGTGGTTGTCCTGAGTAACTGCTCTGAGTGGTTGTCCTGAGTAACTGCTCTGAGTGGTTCCTGAGTAACGCTCTGAGTGGTTGTCCTGAGTACAGCTCTGAGAAAGGTTGTGTCCTGAGTAACTGCTCTGAGTGGTTGTCCTGAGTAAAATCTCTGAGTGGTTGTCCTGAGTAACTGCTCTGAGTGGTTGTCCTGAGTACTGATCGAGTGGTTGTTCCTGAGTAACTGCTCTGAGTGGTTGTCCTGAGTAAGCTGCTCTGAATGGTTTTCCTGAGTAACTGCTCTGAGTGGTTGTCCTGAGTAGCTGCTCTGAGTGGTTGTCCTGAGTGGTTGTCCTGAGTAACTGCTCTGAGTGATTGTCCTGAGTTAGCTGCTCTGAGTGGTTGTCCTGGTAAGCTGCTCTGAGTGTTTTCCTGAGTAACCTGCTCAGAGTGGTTTGTTCCTGAGTAACTGCTCTGAGTGGTTGTCCTGAGTAGCTGCTCTGAGTGGGTTTTCCGAAACTGCTCTGAGTGGTTGTCCTGAGTAACTGCTCTGAGTGGTTGTCCCTAGGTAAAATGCTCTGAGGTGTTGTCCTGAGTAACTGCTCTTGAGTTTGGGTTTTTCCTGAGTAGCTGCTCTGAGTGGTTGTCGTGAGTAACTGCTCTGAGTGTTGTCCCGAGTACTGCTCTGAGTGGTTGTCCCGAGTAACTGCTCTGAGTGGGTTTTCCTGAGTAACTGCTCTGAGTGGTTGTCCTGATACTGCTCTGAGTGGTTTTCCTGAGTAGCTGCTCTGAGTGGTTTGTCCTGAGTAGCTGCTCTGAGTGGTTGTCCTGAGTACTGCTCTGAGTGATTGTCCTGAGTAACTGCTCTGAGTGGTTGTCCTGAGTAACTGCTCTGAGTGATTGTCCTGAAGTAACTGCTTCTAGTGGTTGTCCTGAGTAACTGCTCTGAGTGTTGTCCTGAGTTGGTTTGTCCTGAGTAACTGCTCTGAGTGGTTGTCCTGAGTTAACTGCTCTGAGTGGTTGTCCTGAGTAACTGCTTCTGAGTGGTTTGTCCTGAGTAACTGCTCTGAGTGGTTGTCCTGAGTAACTGCTCTGAGTGGTTTGTCCTGAGTAGCTGCTCTGGTGATTGTCCTGAGTAACTTGCTCTGAGTGATTGTCCTGATGGTTGTCCTGAGTAACTGCTCTGAGTGGTTGTCCTGAGTAACTGCTTTTGATGGTTGTCCTGAGTACTGCTCTGAGTGGTTTGTCCTGAGTAACTGCTCTGAGTGGTTGTCCTGAGTAACTGCTCTGAGTGGTTGTCCTGAGTAACTGCTCTGAGTGGTTGTCCTGAGTAAGCTGCTCTGAGTGATTGTCCTGAGTAACTGCTCTGAGTGATTGTCCTGAGTGGTTTCCTGAGTATTGTCTGAGTGGTTTCCTGAGTAATCTGCTCTGAGTGGTTGTCCTGAGTAGCTGCTCTGAGTGATTGTCCTGAGTAACTGCTCTGAGTGATTGTCCTGAGTGGTTGTCCTGAGTAACTGCTCTGAGTGGTTGTCCTGAGTAACTGCTCTGAGTGGTTGTCCTGAGTAACTGCTCTGAGTGGTTGTCCTGAGTAGCTGCTCTGAGTGGTTGTCCTAAGTAACTGCTCTGAGTGATTGTCCTGAGTGGTTGTCCTGAGTAACTGCTCTGAGTGATTGTCCTGAGTGGTTGTCCTGAGTAACTGCTCTGAGTGATTGTCCTGAGTAGCTGCTCTGAGTGGTTATCCTGAGTAACTGTTCTGAGTGGTTGTCCTGAGTAGCTGCTCTGAGTGGTTGTCCTGAGTAACTGCTCTGAGTGGTTGTCCTGAGTAACTGCTCTGAGTGGTTGTCCTGAGTAGCTGCTCTGAGTGGTTGTCCTGAGTAACTGCTCTGAGTGGTTGTCCTGAGTAACTGCTCTGAGTGGTTGTCCTGAGTAGCTGCTCTGAGTGGTTGTCCTGAGTAGCTGCTCTGAGTGGTTCTCCTGAGTAACTGCTCTGAGTGGTTGTCCCGAATTCATTGTGATTTAGAAAAAAAAATCACAGGAAACTTTTTCAGAATATCCATGGGAAAAAATGATATATCATTTTTTTATATAAAAATCAAGCCAAAAATTTGAGATGCATGTATTCAATAGGCGGAAAATTTTGTCGCCAAGAGAAATAAATGGCTCAGATACGAATGTTCTTTATTTACATGGGAGGTAAAACCTCGCTGCCAGTACGTCTGGTTAACTCTAAAAGTAGTGTCAAAATATAATAAGGACGGGAGTAAATTTTGTGATTATCTCATATTGTGTCTTAGTCTCCGGCTTAATTAATGTAGTGGGGGGAATTTCTTTTCAAAATACTTTGTTACTGACTTCTGCAACCATCCAGTTGTGGTGTTATACTGTGACTCTTGTCAGTGTTACAACAGTTGTTACGCTTGGGCTCTGTCAGTGGTTACAACAGTGTTACAAATGTGACCTTGTCAGTGTTACCACAGTTGTTTACACTGTACTCTTGTCAGTGTTACATACAGTATAGGTGTTACACTGTCACTCTAGTCAGTGCTACTACAGCTGTTGTTCAGTAAGGCTATTCCTGTAAGCATGCCTGTAAGTGATCGTGGTTTCGCCAAATTCTCCCCTTCAATTCATGATTACTGCTGAAATTCATGATGTACGTTACATCTAGGCAGCGTGCAAGTATTGTAGCTCTTAGAAAAAACATTCTGATTTGAGTATCAGACAAACTGCCAAAAATTTGAGCCTAGTAAAGTCAACTGTTGGTCGGATTCTGAAGAGAACTGGCGACATTGGTGATTGTGGAACGCTGCGTTGAGGAAGATGTGGAAGAAAACGCAAGATAACACCTCACGTTGATAAAGTTATTATATGAAATATTGTAAAGGATCAAAAAAGCACCAACAAATGTCTACAGAGACATTAGCTTCATCTGAAGCAACTGTTGATTCTTCATCTGCTCGACGACGGCTCCGTGAAGTTGGCAACTGCCAGAAAACAGGTACAGGAACAATTATTGACCGTTGCTATGAAGAAAAAACGGCTGCGGTGGGCACTTGATCGTAAGGGATGGATGACAGATGAATGGAGAAAAGTTATAGCTTTAGATAAAGTAAGTGCATATTAAAGTACATTGGTACTGATCAATGGTGGTGAGACGTAGTAAAGGCGAACAAGTGCATATTAAAGTACATTGGTACTGATCAGTGGTGGTGAGACGTAGTAAAGGCGAACCTCTTCGGAATGGACCCATTAAAGGAGCGCCAAAAGACCCACCTAAGATGATGTCTTCGGGTAGTTTTATTGCTAAAAGCCCGGAACGGCTTGTTACTGTTGAGGGAACAATGAACAGTGACAAATACAAGGCAATGTTGGCAACTCATTTGCTTCCCATTGTGGATAGAGACTTTCCTGATGGTGAAGTCATCTTCCAGCAGGATCTTGCTCCATGCCACGCTTCCAGAGAAATGTTGGCGTTCTAAAGTGGCCTGGAAGCTCTCCTGACCTCAACCCAATTGAGAATCTATGGGCAATAACAAGACTGTTCATCTGTGGAGAAGCTAATTGCTGCTGTTATTAGGACCTGGTACCACCACGAAGAACTTGCCAGTGGTTAATTCTGTGGCAAAGCGTGTAGCAGCGCTTATAAAACTGATGGGTAGTCACCTTTCTTATTAAATCAATTGTCTGTCATATCACTGCCGTGCATTTTTCAAATTATTAATTTTTATAAATATCTTATTTCATCAGAGAGAGAGAGACAGAGAGAGAGAGAGAGAGAGAGAGAGAGAGAGAAGACAGAGAGAGAGAGAGAGAATTGAATTAGGCTTTAGGATATTTGTTTGTCAAAGACTTAATTGACAATCAGATTTAAAACTATGACACGAGCCTCTCTCTCTCTCTCTCTCTCTCTCTCTCTCTCTCTCTCTCTCTCTTTCTCTCTCTTTCTCTTTCTCTCTCTTTTCTCTCTTCCTCTCTCCCTTTCTCTCTCTCTTCTCTCTCCCCCTTTCTCTCTCTCTCTCTCTTTCTCTCTCTCTCCCTCTCTCTTCCCCCTGCCTTCCTATTCTCCTCAGTTATCTCCAAGTCAGCATATTCATTTCATTCTAATTTTCAGTCATTTTTACCATTCACCGAAATCACTCGGTACAATCGACCGCACCTCCAGAACTCAAGTCCGGCTAACTGGCTTTCCCTAATCCCTTCACAAACGTAACCTGGCTCACACTCCAACAGCACGTCAAATCCCAAAAATCCACTTACCTCGTGGATCAGTGGTAGAACCTACGGTTCACAACCCAAAGGACCCGGATTCAGTCCCGGACGAGGCTTGACAAGTAAGCAAGTCTTCCAACATCTGCTGTCACTGTTGACCTAGCAGTAAGTACGTACCTGGATGTTAGTCACCTTACGCCTACTGTTTCTGGTCACTGTTTCGCCCTTTTTTAAAGGATCAGTTGTTTTATGTATAATTTCTGCTTTTTCACTTAATATTATACATTATTTGGTGACCCGTAGCTCAAACGAAAGCGCACTCAGCTCACACACTGAGGTCCGGAGTTCGAATCTCCTCCGGTACGGGTGAAAAACATTAGGGACGTGTTTCCATTAGACACCTGCTGTCCCTGTTCACCCATCAGTTCAAATTGGGTACCTGGGTGTTAGTGGACTGGTGTGGGTCGCATCCTGGGACAAAAGTGAACTAATTTGCCCGAAATGCTCAGCATAACAAGCGGCTTTCTATATAGTAGTATGTCATTGATGTCAGCTAGGCCTGTATACCTTGTACATATACTTGTAGTAAATATTATTATTATTATTATTATTATTATTATTATTATTATTATTATTATTATTATCCTTATTAGAAGCTAAAATAAGGATACTTTGTTTTATAACTCTCTCTGGCCATAAATTGTTTATCTTCGTACAGACGTAAGATGTTTAAATATTGCAACCTGCTGGTGCTGCATCGTTAAGCACCAGCAGACAATCTGAGCTGCTTAACCCCTCCTCACACAGAGTTAAGGTCGGCTGGTAACGCCTCACCTTGTTCAGTTCTGACCTTCCACTAGTCGAGGAAGCGTCTAGTGGAGAATCTGGCTTTAAGTCACGCTACACTTCCCCTTAAGTTACCAGTAACTTTGGAAGCCCTTTCCTAGGGTATATATTGGTCTGTGGTGAACCCTGTGTATGATGACCCTTAGTGAGTGAACCCTGTGTATGACTCTTAGTGAGTGAACCCTGTGTATGATGACTTAATGAGTGAACCCTGTGTATGATAACCCTTAGTGAGTGAACCCTGTGTATGATGACCCCTTAGTGAGTGAACCCTGTGTATGATGACTCTTAGTGAACCCTGTGTATGATGACTCTTAGTGAGTGAACCCTGTGTATGATGGCTCTTAGTGAGTGAACCCTGTGTATGATGACTCTTAGTGAGTGAACCCTGTGTATGATGACTCTTAGTGAGTGAACCCTGTGTATGATGACTTTTAGTGAGTGAACCCTGTGTATGATGACCCTTAGTGAGTGAACCCTGTGTATGATAACCCTTAGTGAGTGAACCCTGTGTTAGATGACCTTTAGTGAACCCTGTGTATGATAACCCTTAGTGAGTGAACCCTGTGTATGATGACCCTTAGTGAACCCTGTGTATGATGACCCTCAGTGAGTGAACCTTGTGTATGATGACCTTCAGTGAGTGAACCTTGTGTATGATGACTCTTACTGAGTGAACCCTGTGTATGACCCTTAGTGAGTGAACCCTGTGTATGATGACCCTTAGTGAACCCTGTGTATGATGACCCTTAGTGAACCCTGTGTATGATGACCCTCAGTGAGTGAACCCTGTGTATGATCCTCAGTGAGTGAACCCTGTGTATGATGACCCTCAGTGAGTGAACCTTGTGTATGATGACTCTTACTGAGTGAACCCTGTGTATGACCCTTAGTGAGTGAACCCTGTGTATGATGACCCTTAGTGAACCCTGTGTATGATGACCCTTAGTGAACCCTGTGTATGATGACCCTCAGTGAGTGAACCCTGTGTATGATCCTCAGTGAGTGAACCCTGTGTATGATGACCTTCAGTGAGTGAACCTTGTGTATGATGACCTTCAGTGAGTGAACCTTGTGTATGATGACCTTCAGTGAGTGAACCTTGTGTATGATGACCTTCAGTGAGTGAACCTTGTGTATGATGACCTTCAGTGAGTGAACCCTGTGTATGATGACCCTCAGTGAGTGAACCCTGTGTATGATGACCCTCAGTGAGTGAACCCTGTGTATGATGACCTCAGTGAGTGAACCCTTGTGTATGATGACCCTCAGTGATGTGAACCCTGTGTATGATGACCTTCAGTGAGTGAACACCCTGTGTATGATGACCTTCAGTGAGTGAACCTTGTGTATGATGACCTTCAGTGAGTGAACCTTGTGTATGATGACCTTCAGTGAGTGAACCCTGTGTATGATGATCTTCAGTGAGTGAACCTTGTGTATGATGACCCTCAGTGAGTGAACCTTGTGTATGATGACCTTCAGTGAGTGAACCCTGTGTATGATGACCTTCAGTGAGTGAACCTTGTGTATGATGACCTTCAGTGAGTGAACCCTGTGTATGATGACCTTCAGTGAGTGAACCTTGTGTATGATGACCTTCAGTGAGTGAACCTTGTGTATGATGACCTTCAGTGAGTGAACCTTGTGTATGATGACCTTCAGTGAGTGAACCTTGTGTATGATGACCTTCAGTGAGTGAACCCTGTGTATGATGACCTTCAGTGAGTGAACCCTGTGTATGATGACCAGTGAGTGAACCCTGTGTATGATGACCAGTGAGTGAACCCTGTGTATGATGACCTTCAGTGAGTGAACCCTGTGTATGATGACCCTCAGTGAGTGAACCCTGTGTATGATGACCAGTGAGTGAACCCTGTGTATGATGACCCTCAGTGAGTGAACCCTGTGTATGATGACCAGTGAGTGAACCCTGTGTATGATGACCTTCAGTGAGTGAACCCTGTGTATGATGACCCTCAGTGAGTGAACCCTGTGTATGATGACCTTCAGTGAGTGAACCCTGTGTATGATGACCTTCAGTGAGTGAACCCTGTGTATGATGACCTTCAGTGAGTGAACCTTGTGTATGATGACCCTCAGTGAGTGAACCTTGTGTATGATGACCCTCAGTGAGTGAACCTTGTGTATGATGACCTTCAGTGAGTGAACCCTGTGTATGATGACCAGTGAGTGAACCCTGTGTATGATGACCAGTGAGTGAACCCTGTGTATGATGACCTTCAGTGAGTGAAACCCTGTGTATGATGACCAGTGAGTGAACCCTGTGTATGATGACCCTCAGTGAGTGAACCCTGTGTATGATGACCCTCAGTGAGTGAACCCTGTGTATGATGACCCTCAGTGAGTGAACCCTGTGTATGATGACCCCCAGTGAGTTTAACCTTGTGTATGATGACCTTTAGT
>NC_069438.1:19555091-19595091 GCF_026875155.1 Cherax quadricarinatus
TGCTCTCTTCATATTCCTCTCTTGGCCTCCTGCAGTTCTGTGGTGGATTATACATCACTGCAATGACCACTTTGTGTTCCCCAGACTGAAGTGTACCTGCTATGTAGTCTCTTTCTCCCGTCTCATCTATGCCTTCCATTTTCTCGAATTTCCATCTGTTTTTTTACGAGCAGAGCAACCCCAACCTCACCCCCCCTGCCCCTTCTATCTTTCCTCATGATCTGGTATCCTGGTGGGAAGATTGCATCTGTTGTCTCCATGAGTTTTGTTTCTGTAACTGCTATGATGTCTGGGGACTTCTCATTGATTCTTTCTTGCCATTCCTCATGTTTATTCGTTAATCCATCTGCATTTGTGTACCAAACCTTCAAACTTCTTTTCTAATACTGTAACTGTGTGCGGGGGTGGAAACAGAGGGATCGGTGTGTGATGGTTGGTTTGGATTGTTCAGTTGCCTTGGGGGTGTCGTGGCTGAGTCCTTCTGCAGGTGTTTCTGGGGGTGCACTTGTCCTTCCATTTTGATCCTGGGTTATTCTGCTCTCCTTTTTCATTTCCTCCCATTTCTCCTTTCGTTTCTGAACTCTCTCTTTCACTGTCTTCCTTTCGTCCTGTGTTCTGTCTCAATCGAGGTACACACTCCGGAACTCCTGCTTGCCTCTCAGCCGTGCTTTCTCCTGCAGGATCATGGTTCGAGTTGATTCTGCCTTGAAAATTACTTTGAGAGGCCGATTCCTTTTCTTTGCGAACCACCCAATTCTCCGAAAATTTGCCACCTGGGTCATGTCCCCCTCGCCTATCACCTTCATGATATCTTCAATCGCTTTTTTCTCCTCCTGCTTTCTTTCATCATAAGTTTCCCCTTTAACTTCGTCTAGACAATAGACAAACACGGATCTCTCCCTTTCCACCTCCCACTGTGACTCCCATTGCATCCTCTGATGTGTTTTAGTTCCTTCCCGTGGAGTGTTCCTTCCTTCAGTCCCTTCCCTAGTTATGGCCCCTATGCTTCTTGGTTTGTCCTTCCTGCTCACCTGTTCCTGGCCCCCACAGGTATCTGGTAAGGTCCTTGCACATGTCCTAGTTCCTTCAATGTCTTCCAACCTCTCATTCTGTCCTAGTGTGCTCCCTGTCTTTGCTTTGGCCCCATGTGGGTTTGACAGGACCTCTGAATACAGTTTAGTTTCCATGCTTCCTTCAGACCTGTTGTCTGTGTTTGATGTAGCCATTGCCGATGCTACTTCTGTAATATCTTTGTCTCTATGCTGTTTCAGATGTCTCAGCTCCTCTTCTAATCTCTCTATCTTGATTTCTGCTGCTGTGGCCTGTTGCTTCCACCTTCTGCATTCTGCTGCTAACCTCTCTTCCATCTTCCTTTCCAGCTCATCTAGTCTCCTTCCCCGGTCTTCCTTTTTTTGAGCTCTACCTCCCATTCCTCCCTCCCAGATTCGTCCTTGGAGCCCCTTGTCCTCATCCTGGTTCTAGGTTCCCCCCTTGCTCCACAGAAGGGGGGACGGGTGGTTAGGGGGAGGGGAATGGATGGTTAGGAGGAGAGGGGATGGATGGTTGTGGGGGAGGGGGAGAATGGTTATTGGAGGAGTAGAGATAGTTGGGGGTGGGGGTTAGATGGTTTGAGGGAGAGAGGAATGGATGGTTATGGGGGAGGGGAGGATGGTTATTGGAGGGAGGGAGGTAGTTGGGGGGTTAGACGGTTTGGGGAGGGGTTAGGTGGTTTGGGGGAGTGGTAGGTGGCTAAGTGGGGTGGTTAGGAAGGGGGAGAGGTAGTTAGGGGAGGGGGGTACGTGTTTGTGTCAAGTGTTTGTGTCAAGTGGTGGAGGGTGTGTGGTGTGGGTGTGTGTAGTGTGTGTGTGTTGTGTTGTGTCTGTGTGTGTTGTGTTGTGTGTGTGTGTGTGTGTGTGTGGTGTGTGTGTGTGTGTGTGTGTGGTGTGTGTGTGTGTGGTGTGTGCGTGTGGTGTGTGTGTGTGTGT
The DNA here is from genome assembly GCF_026875155.1 of Cherax quadricarinatus. Classification (NCBI taxonomy): domain Eukaryota; kingdom Metazoa; phylum Arthropoda; class Malacostraca; order Decapoda; family Parastacidae; genus Cherax; species Cherax quadricarinatus. Next base: position 19,557,077 of record NC_069438.1, read on the forward strand.
AGTGTGGTGTGTGTGTGTGTGTGTGTGGTGTGTGTGTGTATATGTGTGTATATGTGTGTGTGTGTGTGTGTCTACCCTTGTGTGTGTGTGCTTGGTGTGTGAGGGAGGGAGGGTTAGGGGGTTGGTGTGGTTGAAAGATCCGTCGTGTAGGCACAAATTTAGTCTCATTTATCTTCTCCCAATTATGCTACTCTCTTCCACTTATTGCCCTTTCTGGATTTACGTGTTAATTGTTGCTGGTTATTATCATTTTCCTTGTTCACATTGAGAGAAGACTTCCTAGCTTCCTAAGTATTCTTACTGCTAATAACTACCGGTAGTAACACTGCCTGTGTGCGTGTGTGTGTGTGTGTGTGTGTGTGTGTGTGTGTGTGTGTGTACGTGTGTGTGTGTACGTGTGTGTACGTGTGTGTGTGTACGTGTGTGTGTACGTGTTTACGTGTGTGTACGTGTGTGTGTGTACGTTGTGTGTACGTGGTGTGTGTGTGTACGTGTGTGTGTACGTTGTGTGTGTATGTACGTGTGTGTGTGGGTGTGTGTGTGTGGTACGCGTGTGTGTGTGGGTGCGTGTGTGTGGGTGCGTGTGTGTGGGTACGTGTGTGTGGGTACGTGTTGTGGGTACGTGTGTGTGGGTACGTGTGTGTGGGTACATGTGTGTGGGTGCGTGTGTGTGGGTACGTGTGTGTGTGTGTGTACGTGTGTGTGTGTGTGTACGTGTGTGTTTGTGTTTGTGTGTGTTTGGGTACGCGCGTGTGTGTGTGGGGGGGGGCTACGCGCGTGTGTGTGTGTGTGTGGGTACGTGTGTGTGGGTGCGTGTGTGTGGGTACGTGTGTGTGTGGGTACGTGTGTGTGTGGGTACGTGTGTGTGGGTATATGAGTGTGGGTATATGAGTGTGGGTACGTGTGTGTGTGGGTACGTGTGTGTGTGTGTGTGTACACTCACCTAATTGTACCCGACTAATTGTAGTTGCAGGGGTCGAGACTCAGCTCCTGGCCCCTCCTCTTCACTGAACGCTACTAGGTCTACTCTCTCCCTGCTCCAGGGACTTTATCAAACCTCATCTTAAAACTGTGTATGATTCCCGCCTCCACTGGATCACTTTCTAGGCAGTGGAATCCACTGCCTGACAGCTCTATGACTGAAGAAATACTTCCTAACATCCCTCTGACTTATCTAAGTCTTCAACTTCCAATTGTGACCCCTGGTTTCTGTGTCCCCTCTCTGAAACATCCTGTCTTTGTTCACCTTGTCTATTCTGCGCAGTATTTTGTATGTCGTTATCATGTCTCCCCTGACTCCAGTGTCGTCAGACCAATTTCCCTTAACCTTTCTTCATAGGACGGTTCCCTTAGCTCTAGGACTAGTCTTGTTGCAAACCTTTGCACTTTCTCTAATTTCTTGACGTGCTTGACCAGGTGTGGGTTCCAAACTGGTGCTGCGTACTCCTTTATGGGCCTGACGTACACAGTGTATAGTGTCTTTAAGGATTTCTTACTGAGGTATCGGAACGTTATCCTTAGGTTTGCCAGGCGCCCGTATGCTGCAGCAGTTATCTGATTATGTGTGTGGGTGTGGGGGTCTAATGTGCGTGTGTGAGGGTTTGTGTGTGTATGGATCTATGTGATTATGCGAAGAGTAGCGGATGAAAGTGTGTGTGTGTGTGTGTGTGTGTGGTGTGTGTGTGTGCGTGCGCGCGCGCAGTATTCGTGCTACGCGTGGCGCAGTGCTCTCCTGACCAGACCTACGCTACCCCCAACAAGCCCACGAGTGAGCGTTCACAAGACTGGCGGTGTACCTGGAACCCACGAGTGGCCGTTCACAAGACTGGCGGTGTACCTGGAACCCACGAGTGGCCGTTCACAAGACAGCTGGTGGTGTACCTGGAACCCACGAGTGGCCGTTCACAAGACAGCTGGTGGTGTACCTGGAACCCACGAGTGGCCGTTCACAAGACAGCTGGTGGTGTACCTGGAACCCACGAGTGCCTTCACAAGACGGCGGTGTACCATGGAACCCACGAGTGCCTTCACAAGCATGACGGTTACCTGGAACCACAGTGGCCGTTCACAACTGGCGGTGTACCTGGAACCCTCAGTTGCCGTCACAAGACAGTGGTGGTGTACCTGAATCCACGTGGCCGTTCACAAGACAGCTGGTGGTGTACTGGAACCCACGAGTGGCCGTTCCAAGACAGCTGTGGTGTACCTGGAACCCCCGAGTGGCCGTTACAAGACAGCTGTGGTGTACCTGGAACCACAGTGCCGTCAAAGACAGCTGTGGTGTACGTGGAACCCACAGTGGCCGCTCACAAGACAACTGGTGGTGTACTGAACCACGAGTGCCGCTCACAAGACATGGTGTGTACATGAACCCACGAGTGGCGCTACAAGACATACTGGTGGTGTACCTGGAACCCACGAGTGGCCGCTCACAAGACAACTGGTGGTGTACCTGGAACCCACGAGTGGCCGCTCACAAGACAACTGGTGGTGTACCTGGAACCCACGAGTGGCGATCACAAACAACTGGGTTACCTAACCACACTGAACTCCCCAAAACCACACATAACTGAATACTTGCAAGCAGTCTGAAGAGTATCCAACTCCTTGTGCTCTGGCGTAGTACTGTAACCTCTGTTTCTCCACTACATAGAGTTTATTCCTATTTACTGCGCATCTTTCACTGGTCACACTCTGAGTGGCACATGTGACCACAACACCTATGGCCTTCCGTATGTGACTTGCGCCACCAATAACACTTACAAATTCACGTATAAAGTTGTGGCTGTTCCCACCGTTATCTGACACACAGCAAGTTATAAATCACTTTAGAGATTGTTCACACACACACACAGCATATATTAATAACAATAACTTCACATGGATAATATCACATTGTACTTAGTGGGATAATAAAATATAAGGAAAGCATTACATATTACCCTGGGATAATATGCTGTGATATTACCCTGTGGAATAATATGCTGTGATATTACCCTGTGGAATAATATCATCTTAGGGTATAACCCTGAGGGATAATATGCTGTGATATTACCCTGTGGAATAATATCATCTTAGGGTATAACCCTGAGGGATAATATGCTGTGATATTACCCTGTGGAATAATATCATCTTAGGGTATAACCCTGAGGGATAATATGCTGTGATATTACCCTGTGGAATAATATCATCTTAGGGTATAACCCTGAGGGATAATATGCTGTGAAATTACACTGTGGAATAATATGCTGTGATATTAAGCTGTGCAATAATATTAGACTGTGATATTACCCTGTGGAATAATATGCTGTGATATTACCCTGTGGAATAATATTATGCTGTGATATTACCCTGTGGAATAATATGCTGTGATATTACCCTGTGGAATAATATGCTGTGATATTAAGCTGTGCAATAATATTAGACTGTGATATTACCCTGTGGAATAATATGCTGTGATATTACCCTGTGGAATAATATTATGCTGTGATATTACCCTGAGGAATAATATCATAACTAACGCTGCCAGACATTATTCATAACGTTAATTCAATACCAACCATTGACAGAATATTTTTTTCATTAATTTTCAGAGTTGCGGACACATTATTCTCCTTCTCTAATTCCAACATGCAGATTTATTTAGTAGAAAACGAATTACTAAACTGATTTTTCATATATATTTTACTATGTAGATAGTGGTGGCGAGGGAGCGTGCACATACCAGCACCCAGACCAACACTTAGTACAGTGGTGGCGAGGGAGCGTGCATGTATCAGCACCCAGACCAACACTTAGTGCAGTGGTGGCGAGGGAGCGTGCATGTATCAGCACCCAGACCAACACTTAGTGCAGTGGTGGCGAGGGAGCGTGCATGTATCAACACCCAGACCAACACTTAGTGCAGTGGTGGCGAGGGAGCGTGCATGTATCAGCACCCAGACCAACACTTAGTGCAGTGGTGGCGAGGGAGCGTGCATGTATCAACACCCAGACCAACACTTAGTACAGTGGTGGCGAGGGAGCGTGCATGTATCAGCACCCAGACCAACACTTAGTACAGTGGTGGCGAGGGAGCGTGCATGTATCAACACCCAGACCAAAACACTTTGTGCAGTGGTGGCGGTCGGGAGGTGAATGTATCAGCACCCAGACCAACACTTTAGTGCGGTGGTGGCGAGGGAGCGTGCTGGCATGTATAGCACCCAGACCAACACTTAGTGCAGTGGTGGCGAGGGAGCGTGCATGTATCCCACGCACCCCGCCCCCCCAATTAGAATACAGTGGTGGGAGGGAAGCGTTGCATGTTACAGCACCCAGACCAACACTTTAGTGCAGTGGTGGCGAGGGAGAAGCGAGCAGGTATCAGCACCCAGGACCAAACTTAGTGCAGTGGTGGCGTGGGAGCGTGCATGTCATCAGCACCTGACAACACCTTAGTACTGTGGTTGCGAGGGAGCGTGACATGTACAGATCCCCAGACCAACACTAGTACAGTGGTTGCGAGGGAGCGGGTTGCATGTATCAGCAACCAGACCAAACCCTTTGTACAGTGGCTGGGCGGGGAGCAGTGCATGTATCAACAACCAGAACCACACTTTGTACAGTGGAAGAGTGGACGCGTGTATGTACCAACACCAGGGACCAACACTTACAGTCAATACAGTGTGGCGAGGGAGCGTCCATGTAACCAACATTCAGACCAAACACTTAGTACAGTGGCTGGTCACCAGTATGGTGTTGCTGATCGTGGGAATGGACTGTACAACATCCTCTGGCACGACAATGACTCGCAAATCATATATAATCAAAACTGCGGCTAGCCGGGATCGAACCCGTGTTGTTTTAGCTCGCCTCGTGAGAGAGAGCGAGATTAACGACGCTCTAAACCAACTGGACCATACAGTTCTACAATACAACGTGTGCCTAGCGAACTAGGCTTGCTTCATGTTGCGAGGACATACGATGAGTGGGTGCTCAAAGCTAATTTACTCTACTCCCGATTGATGTACATTACTCCACAAACAGTTATATATTAGTATTGGCAACCACGAATTGGTGGCGTTTTTTAATCAATAACAAAACTGCGAGGCTAGCCGAAGGACCGAACCCGTGTTGTTTTAGCAGTCACACATCGTATATTCTCGCTACATGAAGCAAGCCTAGTTAGCTAGGCTCATGTTGTTTATAGGGGTGTATGATCCAGTGGTTTAGAGCGTATTGAGTTATCACTCTCTTCCCACGAGGAGGGCTAAACATACATGGTTTTCGTCCCCGGCTAGCCGCAATTTTGTTTAATGACTAAAGGCACTAATATTATTTTGATATATATATATTTATATATATATAATTATATATATATATATTTATATATTATACATACATACATATACATATATATGTTGTATAATATTATATATGATATTGTATATATATTATATGTATATTATATATATATATATATATATGTGTGTGTATTATATTTACTTATTTTGTATATATATTTATATGTTTATATTTATTTGTTTTTTAATATATATATATATTTATATGTGTGTATATTATATTTACAAAATATATGTTATATATTATATTATTTATAATTATATATGTATTATATATATATAATAAAATTTATTTTATATATAAAATTTATATAATTATACACATAAATAATAAAACCATTTATATGTATAAAAAAATATATATATATTATAAAATTATATATATATATATATAATATAATATATTATATAAAATTTATATTTATATTATTATGTATATATATATTTTTATATATTTAATGTATATATATATAATAAAATTTTATATTTTGTTTATATATTTATAAATATATTTTATATATATATGTGTGTATATTTATAAACATATTTTGTATATATATGTATTTTTATATATATATATATTTTGTATTATATATATTTGATGTTTTGTATTTATATATATGTATGTATTTTTTTATATATGTATTTTATTTTATATTTATATTTTGTATGTATTTATATATATATGTATGTATATATATATATATGTTTTTATATATATTTGTATATATTTTATATATGTATATTTTTAAAATTTTATATATATAAAATATTATATATGTGTGTGTTTATATATTTACATATATATTTTAATATATATTTATATGTTATATTTTGTTTTTATTTATATATTATATATTTATATATTTTTATTTTTTATATGTATGTTTATTTTATATATGTATGTTTTAAAATTTTATTTGTATGTTTTGTATATTATATATTTGAAATATTTTTATATATGTATGTATATATATATATATGTTGTATATATATAATATGTAGGAATATATTTTATATTTATGTATACAAAATTATTTTATGTATGTATATATTATAATGTAGGGTTTTCTTTTATATGCATATATAATGTATTTTTATATTTTATATATATGTAATATATATATGTTGAAAATTTAACAAAAAGGCACAATACCTTAAAGGGAACGTTACAAAAAATAACCCGCACATAAAAGACGGAAGCTTACGACGACGTTTCGGTGACTTGGACCTTTGGGACAAAGTCACACTAAAGGGGAGGAGAGGAGGGGCAAAATTTGGGCGGGAAGAGGTGGAGGTAGTAGTGTTTTTGTAGTAGTAGTAGTAGTAGTACAAAAATTTGGGAAATTTTTAAAAACCGACGGGGATGAAATGACAAATGCACAACCCCCCGGCATCCCCACCGTAGACGTTCGCCATCCGGCCAGCCATGGATGGCAAAAGTCCACAACAAAGAAACCAGACGCCGCACATGTGTTTTAATTTCATCAGAAAGATGTAGAAAGAAAAAGGGAAGCACTTGTGCGGCTTTGGGTTGTCTTTTGTTGTGGACGTTTCGCCATCCAGTGGTGGCTGGGGTGGCGAAACGGGCTACGGTGGGGATGCCGGGTTTTGTGGGATGGGTCCCTTTTTCCTGTCCGGGTTTTTATAAAAATTCTTGTTTTACTACTACTACTACTACTATACTACTACCCCACCTTTCCTGGCCTATATATAGCCGTCCTGCTCCTCCTCTGTTTGGGGTGGACTTTGTCAATGGTCCAAGTCGGGGCCGAAACGTCGTCGTTTAAACTTTTGTCTTTTTTGTGCGGGGTTAAATTTTTGTATTTTATGTATGTATTTTTATTTATATATGAAAGTATATATATATATTTTGTATATTTATTTGTATGTTTATGTATATTTATATATGTATATATTTATAAATATTTTATATATTATGTTTTTTATGGATATATATTTATGTATGTTGGGAATATATAATGTATTTTATGTATATATAATATTTTGTTTTTTTTATTTTATATATATATGTTTTATATATATATATGTATGTATTTTATATTATATATTATGTAAGGGATATATTATATTTTTGTATTGGTTTATAAAAATATATAGGGATGTTTTTATATAATTTAAAAATATGTTGTTTATTTATATTTTATATGTATGTTTATATAATATATATGTATGTTTATATATTTTATGGGTTTTTTTATTTGTATATATATATATATGTTTGTTATTTTATTTATGTTTATATTATATGTATGTTTTTTTTATTTAAAAGTATGTTTATATATATGTATGTATATTATTTATGTTTTAAATTTTTAATTTTTTTAATTTTATTTATATAATTTTTTTAAAAATTTTTTTTTATATTTTTTATATATGTATATATAATGTATTTTTTTTATAGGGATGTATTTATTTTTTATTTGTATTTATATTTGAATTTTTATAAAATGTATGTATATTTTTATTTTTTTGTTTATATATATATATTTTTTATATTTTATATTTTTTTTTATTTTATTTTTATATATAAAAATATAAAATTTTTATATATATAATTTTTTATAATTTTTATTTTATATAAATTTTTTAAAATTTAATTTTTATATTTATAATATATTTATAAATATATATTTTTTTAAAAATTAAAATTTTTATATATTTTATATTTTTATTTTATTTATTTTATATTTTTATATATAATTTTTTTAAAATTATATTATATATATTTAAATTTATATATATAAATTTTTATTTATAAATATTATATATTATATATATATATATTATTTTAAAATAAATATATTTATATAAAAATTATATAAATTAATATTTATATATATATATATATAAATTTTATAAAATATATATATATTTATAAATTTTTTTTTATATTTTATATATATTTTTAAAAATTTTTAAAAATATATTAAAAAATAAAATATATATATATTTTTAAAATAAAAATATATAATTTTTAATATAAATTTTTTTTAAAAATATATATAAAATAAATATATATATATATAAAATATAAATTTTATATAAAAATTTTTATATATATATATTATATAATTTTAAAATTTTAAAAATTTTATATATTTAATTTATTTTTTTATATATTTAAATAAATTATATATAAAAAATATATATATATTTATATATATATATTAAAATATATATAAATATATATTTTATATTTTATTTTAATTTTATATATTTATATTATAAAATATTTTATATATAAAATATTAAAATTTTATATTATATATATATAAAAAATTTTATTAAATATATATTATATATATATTTTAATTATATATATATATATATATAAATTTATATTATATATATATATTATTTTATTATACATTTTTATAAACTATATGTATATATATATAATTTTTAAAATTTTTTATAAATATATGTTTATATATACTTATTAATATATACATATATTATATTATAAAATTTTATTTAATATATATACATTATATATTATATACATATTGTTATATAATACTTTATATATATATAATATATAATACTTTATATATAAATATAAAAAATTAAATTATATATGTATATGTATATATATATATGTATGTTAATATAATATTTTATTATATATATGTATATATTATATATATATATATATTTTAAATTTTATATTTAAAATTTTATATATATAATTTTTTTTGGGTATAAACTTGGTAACAAAACCGACAAGTTGGTTTAGAAAGAACGTAAGAAAACACTATGACATATTTTTAGAAAACGTTTCAGTCTGGGCCTTGATCATTCTATCATACAGGGGGGAGAAAGGCTTTATATATAGGCGGGGTGAGGTGTGACGCACGTGACCTGAGGAATGTCAAAAAGAAAAAAAATGGAGGAACACTGTGAAGGGCCTACTGGCCCGTGCGAGGCAGGTTTTCAAAAAAAACCTCTCCCTATGATGGGGGGTAGACGAGAAATCATGTAAACCGTGTTTTTGGGGTTGGTGTGTTAAGTATCATATATCCCAATGTTTTTAAAATTTTGTTTTTTCCCAGTTTTGGGGGTTCTATAGGTCGGTGAGGCGATTAGTGAGGCTTCTAGGCCCTCGGCGTCTGAGGTGGTTCGGTGAAAACGGTTGTGCCTCTTTCCCTTTCATCAAATGTCCCGTGGAGTCTCTGTGGGGGAAACCAGGGTACCTTACATCGTCTTGTTGGCATTTCGAGTTCATTCAAGCGGATGATCGAAATGCCTCTAACAGAGCGATGTAAGGTACGCTGTGTCCTCCAAGAGATCCGGGACTTTTGATAAACGGGAATGAGGCACAACTCGTTTACCGAACCAGCCCTCGACGCGACGGTGCTAGAAGCCTCACAAATCGCCGTCACCGACACTATAAAAAACGCAACACTGGAAACTACAAATTTTAAAAAACATTGGAACTGATACTTAAGCGCCCCAAAAACCCCAAAAAACCCAGGGTACAGTTTTCATTTTCCCCCCGTCCTCATCATGGCGGGTTGTTTTTATAAGGCCTGCCCCGCATGGGCCGAGGCTTTTTTTCAGTGTTCCCCCCTTCTTATGTTCTTTTGACATTCCCCAGGTCACGTGGTCACACCCCACTCACGCCTATATATATTGCCTTTCTACCCCTTTTTATGTTAGAAGTGATCAAGGTCCCCGGACGAAAAGTTTTTTAAAAAAAAGTCATAGTGTTTGCTTACGTGTCTTTCCCAAACCATTAATATTTATTTATAATTTTATTATATATATATAATATATTTATATATTTTTTTATATTTTTTTATATTTATATAATATATATATACATTTTTTTTTTCCAAAAGTTTGGGGTTCCCCGGCAGGGTGACCCCAAAAAATAAGAAAATCCCCCAAAAAAAAATACTTTCATCTTAACCTTTCACCCCCACACCATTTTCATGCTTTTGCAGAGGTGCTCAGAATACAACAGTTTTGAAGCTTACGTTAAAAATACACAAATATCCCTCCAAATGCCAATATCCCAAATCCCCCTTTAAAATGCAGGCTTGTATTCCCCTTTCCAGGGGCTAAGTCCGATATAAAAAAATAACCGGTTTTCCCCGAATCCCTTCACTAAATATTACCCTGCTCAACTCCAAAAAGTGTCAGGTCCCCAAATATCATTCGTCTCCATTCATCTTTAACCGCTCATGCACGCTTGCTGGAAGTCCAAGCCCCTCGCCCACAAAACCCCCTTTTTCCCCCCCTTTTCCAACCCTTTGAGGACCCCCTACCCCGCCTTCCTTCCCCTATGATTTATATGTTTTCCCATGTATTCTACTTTGATCCTTTTCCTAAATGACCAAACCACCTCAATAACCCCTCTTCTCCCCTATGACTAATGCTTTTATTAACCCCAACCTTCTAATTCCAAAACCCAAATTTTTGATAATTTTACACCCACATTGCCTTAGAAGGACATCCCCTGCTCCAACCCCCTCCTCGCTGCTGCTTTTTACCCCCCAAGCTTCACCCTATAAGAGTTTTTGGTACTACTATATTTCATAATTCCCCTTTGCCTCCATAGATAAGTTTTTTTGATCCACATATACCTCAACGCACCACTCACCTTTTTTTTCCCCTATCAATTCTATGTTTTAACCTCACCCTTCATAAACCCCATCCCCCCGACACGTCAACCCCCAAGTATCTGAAAAAATTCACTTCTTCCCATACTCCCCCCCAATTTGATATCCAATTTTTTTTATCTAAATCATTTGATCCCCTCTCACCTTACTCTTTTCTATGTTCACTTTAATTTCTACCTTTACACCTTTCCAAACTCACCCACTAACCTTTGCAATTTTTCTTTTTAGTTTTCTCCCAAAAGACAGTATCTCGCAAAAAAAAGTGTCAATTCCCATTTTGAATTTTGTTTCCCATAATTTTAACCCCACCTCTCCGAAACACCCTAGCATTTACTTCTTTTAAACCCCCATCTATAAATTATTAAACAACCATGGTGAATTACAACCCGTCTAAGCCCTATTTTTAAAGGGGAAGTAGTTCCCTCTTTTTTCTAAAACCCCCCCAACCTGAGCCTCAACCCTCAAAAAACCTTTTTAAAAGATTTAGAAATTTCCCACCTATTCCAAAAAATTGAAAAATCTGCCACATTGCCCCCCTTCCACTTTTTCTTATGCCTTTTCTAAATCCATAAATGCAAAAAAAACTTCCCTACCCTTTTTCTAAATACTGTTCACTTATGTTCAATGTAAACACTTGATCTAAAACATCCCCTCCACTTGAAAGCCTCCTTGTCGTCCCCAATTTAATTTTCTTACCTAAACTTTCAAATTTTAATTACCGTTTTTACTTTTCCCGGTTACTCAGTAAAACTTTTCCTCTATTTTTTACAATTTTTTTTGTCCCCTTTCCCCTTTTTAATAAAGGAAAATATACACGCTCTCCGCCAATCCCCAGGTACCCTCCCGTCTTTCTACATTTATTAAACAAAGTACCCCCCCCTCCAACACTAATCCCCCCCTGCTTTTAACATTTCTGTCATGATCCATCAGTTTTAGCTCTTTACCCCTTTCATTTACGTAAAAGCCTCACGTACCTCCCCACATTACATTCTGCTCTTCTTCATCCTAAAGTGGTATACCTCCCTGGCCCGTGCATGAAATTTCCGCCTCCCCCTTTTTTCCCCAACATTTAAAAATTCCTCAAAATATTCTGCCATCTACCTAATACCTCCCTCTCCCCATTACTAAAATCCCCCCACTCGTTTTTAACGGACAAATCCATACTTTCCCAGGGTTTTTAAACTTGTTTAACTCACTCCAAATTTTTTTTTATTTTCATTAAAATTTCTTTCAGTGCCTCTCCCCCTCTTTCATCTGCTCTCCTTTTGCCTCTCTCACCACCTCTTTACCTTTCTTTTACTTCCATATACTCTACTTTTTTATAAAAAATTTTGCTTTGTAAATACCTCTCAAAAGCTACCTTTTTTCTCTTTTATCACACCCTTTACTTCATTCCACCAATCACTCCTCTTTCCTCCTGCCCCCACCCTCCTATAACCAAATTTCTGCCCCACATTCTAATACTGGCATTTTTAAAACTTTTCCCAAACCCCTCTTCAACCCCCCCCTACTCATCTTTGCACTAGCCCACCTTTCTGCCAATAGTCGCTTATATCTCGCCCGAACTTCCTCCTCCCTTGTTTATACACTTTCACCTCCCTCTTACTTGTTGTTGCCACCTTCCTCTTTTCCCATCTACCTCTTACTCTAACTGAAAGCTACAACTAAATAATGATCCGATATATCAGTTGCCCCTCTATAAACATGTACATCCTGGAGCCACCCATCAACCTTTTATCCACCAATACATAATCTAACAAACTACTTTCATTACGTGCTACATCATACCTTGTATATTTATTTATCCTCATTTTCATAAAATATGTATTACTTATTACCAAATTTCTTTCTACACATAGCTCAATTAAAGGCTCCCCATTTACATTTACCCTGGCACCCCAATTTCCCTACTACCCCCTCCATAAACATTTTTACCCACTTTAGCATTGAAATCCCCAACCACCATTACTCTCACACTTGATTCAAAACTCCCCACGCATTCACTCAACATTTCCCAGAATCTCCTCTCCCCTCTACACTTCTCTCTTCTCCAGGTGCATACCACGCTTACTATAACCCACTTTTCACATCCAATCTTTTTTTACTCCACATAATCCTTGAATTTATGCATTTGTAGTCCTCTTTCCTGCCATAGCTTATCCTTCAACATTATTGCAAACTCCTTCTTTAGCTCAAACTCTATTTGAAACCCCTGACCTAATCCCATTTATTCCTCTCCATTGAAACTCTCCCACCCCCTTCAGCTTTGTTGCAATTTAAAGCCAGGACATCCAGCTTCTTCTCATTCATAACATCCACAATCTTTCTCTTTCTTTCATTTCCCACAACATCCAGGCACATTCGACTTCCCACTTTGACAATTTTCTTATTCTTTTTAGTAATTATTACAGGAAAAGGAGTTACTAGCCCTTTTTTCCCCGGCATTTTATTTTGACTTTTACAACAGCATGGCTTACGGAGGAAAGATTCTTATTCCACTTCCCCATGGATATAAAAGGAAAAGTAACAAGACCAAGAACTATTAAGATAAAATCAAAGAAAACTCAGATGAGTGTGTATAAATAAACATGTACATTTGTGTGTAGTGTGACCTAAGTGTAAGTAGAAGTAGCAAGACATACCTGTAATCTTGCATATTTATGAGACAGACAAAAGTCACCAGCAATCCTACCATCATGTAAAACAATTACAGGCTTTTATTGTACACTCACTTGGCAGGATGGTAGTACCTCCCTGGGTGGTTGCTGTCTACCAACCTACTACCACAGGACGGTAGTACCTCCCTGGGTGGTTGTTGTCTACCATCCTACTACCACAGGACGGTAGTACCTCCCTGGGTGGTTGCTGTCTACCATCCTACTACCACAGGACGGTAGTACCTCCCTGGGTGGTTGCTGTCTACCGACCTACTACCACAGGACGGTAGTACCTCCCTGGGTGGTTGCTGTCTACCAACCTACTACCACAGGACGGTAGTACCTCCCTGGGTGGTTGTCTCCCAAACCCTACTACCACAGGCGGTAGTACCCCCCTGGGTGGTTGCTGTCTACCAACCTACTACCACAGGAGGGTAGTACCTCCGGGGGTGGTTGCTGTCTACCAACCTACTACCTATATATATATATATATTATATATATATATAAAATATTTATATATAATATTTATATATATTATATATATATATATATATTATATATATAATTGTGATTTCCCGTTTTCTTTGTCAAGTATTTTTGATAAGAGAAAGAGAGGGGGGGGGGAGACCGGGAGTGGGGCTAGATGTATTGTTCCATCCTGCCTTGGGAGTCATAGCTAGAGGGAAGGAGGAAGGAATCCTTCTATCTTTTACCTCCTACTTCATTCTTCCTTCTTTCTTTCCCTGTCTTCTGTTTTTTTTCATCATCTTACGGTCTGCTTCTATTCCTCACTTGTGGATGATGGTAGAGGAGGGAGGGGGAGAGAGGGGGAGGGATGATGTGTGAACTGTATTGGAAGGGGAAGGGGGTAGTGGGGAGGGGTGAGGGTTATGGGCAGAGGGTGAGCTGATGGTGATGAGGGGGTGCGGGTGATGATGAGGGGGGTGATGGGAGGTGACGTGAGAGGTGATTGGGAGGGGGTGAGGGGAGGTGATGTGAGGGGTGATGGGGGGGGGGGTAAGGGGGGATAAGGTGAGGGGTGATGGTTTGGGGGTGCGGGGAGATGATGTGGGGGTGATGGGGAGGTGATGTGAGGGGTGATGGGAGGGGATGAGGGGAGGTGATGTGAGGGGTGATGGTGAGGGGAGGTGATGTGAGGGGTGATGGGGAGGGGGTGGGGGGGAAGATGTGAGGGGTGATGGGGAGGGGGGTGAGGGGAGGTGATTTTGATGGGTGATGGGGAGAGGGTGAGGGGAGGTGATGTGAGGGGTGATGGGGTTGGGGGAGATGATGTGAGGGGTGATGGGGAGGGGTGGGGAAGGTGATGTGAGGGGTGATGGGGGAGGGGGTGAGAGGAGGTGATGTGAGTGGTGATGGGGAGTGGGTGAGGGGAGGTGATGTGAGGGGTGATGGGGAGGGGTGGGGGAGGTGATGTGAGGGGAGGTGATGTGAGGGGTGATGGGGGAGGGGGTGAGGGGAGGTGATGTGAGGGGTGATGAGGTGATGTGAGGGGTGATGGGAAGATTTTGGTTGGTGGTGGGGAGGGGTTGGGGGAGGTGGGTGTGAGGGGTGATGGTGTGGGGGAGGAGTGAGGGGTGATGGGGAGGGGGTTGATGAAGATGATGTTAGGGGTGATAGGGAGGGTGTGGGGGAGGTGATGTGAGGGGTGATGGGGAGGGGATGTGAGGGGTGTTATGGAGTTGTGATTGGTGATGGTGAGGGGGTGGGGGAGGTTGTGAGGGGTTTATTGAGGTGATGTGAGGGTTGATGGGGAGGTGATGTGAGCGGTGATGGGGAGATGTGATTGGTGATGGGGAGGGGGTGGGGGGAGGTGATGTGAGGAGTGATGGGAGAGGGTGAGGGGAGGTGATGTGATTGGTGATGAGGTGATGTGAGGGGTGATGCGGAGGTGATGTGAGGGGTGATGGGGGAGATGTGATTGGTTTATGGGGAGGGGGGTGGGGGGAGGTGATGTGATGGGTGATGGGGAGGGGGTGGGGAGGTGATATGAGGGGTGATGGGGAAAGGGTGGGGGGAGGTGATGTGAGGGGTGATGGGGAAAGGGTTTGGGGGAAAGGGGATGCGAGGGGTGATGGGGGGAAAGGGTGGGGGGAGGTGATGTGAGGGGTGATGGGGAAAGGGTGGGGGGAGGTGATGCGAGGGTGATGGGGAAAGGGTGGGGGGAGGTGATGTGAGGGGTGATGGGGAAAGGGTGGGGGGGAGGTGATGCGAGGGGTGATGGGGAGGGGGTGAGGGGTGGTGATGGGAGGGATGATGGGGAGGGGGGGTGGGGATGGTGATGTGATGGGGAGGGGTGGGGGAGGTGATGTGAGTTGTGATGGGGAGGGGGTGGGGGAGGTGGGTGTGAGGGGTGAGGGGAGGGGGTGAGGGGAGTGATGTGAGGGGTGTGGGGAGGGGGTGGGGGGAGGTGATTTGAAAGGGGGGATTTGGGGAGGGGGTGGGGGGAGTGTGATGGGTGATGGGGAGGGGGTGAGGGGAGGTGATGTGAAGGGTTTATGGGGAGGGGGGGTGGTGGAGGGGATGGGGGGGGGAGGTGATGTGATGGGAGGGGTGATGGGGAGGGGGTGAGGGGAGGGTGATGTGGGGGGGTGATGGGGAGGGGTGTTTAGGGGTATGGGATGTGATGGAAGTGTGGGGAGGTGATTTTGAGGGGTGATGGGGAGGTGATGTGAGGGGATGGGGAGGTGATGTGAGGGGTAATGGGGGAGGTGATGTGAGGGGTGATGGGGAGGTGATGTGAGGGGGGATGGGGAGGTGATGAGAGGGGTGATGGGAAGGTGATGTGAGAGGTGATGGGGAGGTGATGTGTGATGGGGAGGTGATGTGAGGGGTGATGGGGAGGTGATGTGAGGGGTGATGGGGAGGTGATGTGGGGGTGTTGGGGAGGTGATGTGAGGGGTGATGGGGAGGGGATGTGAGGGGTGATGGGGAGGTGATGTGAGGGGTGTTGGGGAGGTGATGTGAGGGGTGATGGGGAGGTGATGTGAGGGGTGATGGGGAGGTGATGTGAGGGGTGATGGGGAGGTGATGTGAGGGGTGGGTGGGGAGGTGATGTGAGGGGTGATGGGGGGTGATGTGAGGGGTGATGGGGGGGATGATGTGAGGGGTGATGGGGAGGTGATGTGAGGGGTGATGGGGAGGGGGATGTGAAGGGGTGATGGGGGAGGTGAGTGAGGGGTGATGGGGAGGTGATGTGAGGGTGATGGGGAGGTGATGTGAGGGGTGATGGGGAGGTTATGTGAGGGGTGATGGGGAGGTGATGTGAGGGGTGATGGGGAGGTGATGTGAGGGGTGATGGGGGGTGATGTGAGGGGTGTTGGGGAGGTGATGTGAGGGGTGATGGGGGGTGATGTGAGGGGTAGATGGGGAGGTTTTTGGAGGGGTGATGGGAGGTGTGTGGGGGTGATGGGGAGGTGATGTGAGGGGTGATGGGGAGGTTTATGTTGAGGGGTGATGGGGAGGGGCTATTTTTCTAATTTGCCCCTGACCCAGTTGTGTCACCGGAATAATAATTGATGATGGGGAAAAAAATAGGAAAAAATAAAAAAATTATTTTATTATTATTATTTTTTAAATTTTTATTATTATTATTCGGTGTTCCATGTAACCGAAACTCGGTATCTTTTTAAAGAGACTTTTTAATTTCTTTTTATTGCTGTTGAGGCTGATGATGGTTCACTGTATCTACGACCAGTGGTCAGTGTTAGACAAGACCAGTGGTCAGTGTTAGACAAGACCAGTGGTCAGTGTTAGACAAGACCAGTGGTCAGTGTTAGGGCAAGGGCCAAATGGTCAGTGTTAGACAAGACCAGTGGTCAGTGTTAGACAAGACCAGTGGTCGTGTTAGACAAGACCAGTGGTCAGTGTTAGAAAGACCCGTGGTCAGTGTTAGACAAGACCAGTGGTCAGTGTTAGACAAGACCAGTGGTCAGTGTTAGACAAAGACCAGTGGTCAGTGTTAGACAAGACCAGTGGTCAGTGTTAGACAAGACCAGTGGTCAGTGTTAGACAAGACCAGTGGTCAGTGTTAGACAAGACCAGTGGTCAGTGTTAGACAAGACCAGTGGTCAGTGTTAGACAAGACCAGTGGTCAGTGTTAGGGCAAGACCAGTGGTCAGTGTTAGACAAGACCAGTGGTAAATTTTTAGACAAGACCAGTGGTCAGTGTTAGACAAGACCAGTGGTCAGTGTTAGACAAGACCAGTGGGGCAGTGTTAGACAAAACCAGTGGTCAGTGTTAGACAAGACCAAATGGTCAGTGTTAGACAAGACCAGTGGTCAGTGTTAGACAAGACCCGTGGTCAGTGTTAGACAAGACCAGTGGTCAGTGTTAGACAAGAACCAGTGGTCAGTGTTAGACCAAGACCAGTGGTCAGTGTTAGACAAGACCAGTGGTCAGTGTTAGACAAGACCAGTGGTCAGTGTTAGACAAGACCAGTGGTCAGTGTTAGACAAGACGACCAGTGGTCAGTGTTAGACAAGACCAGTGGTCAGTGTTAGACAAGACCAGTGGTCAGTGTTTGGACAAGACCAGTGGTCAGTGTTAGACAAACAGTGGTCAGTGTTAGACAAGACCAGTGGGTTAGTGTTAGACAAGGACCAGTGGTCAGTGTTAGACAAGACGACCAGTGGTCAGTGTTAGACAAGACGACCAGTGGTCAGTGTTAGACAAGACCAGTGGTCAGTGTTAGACAAGACCAGTGGTCAGTGGTTAGACAAGACAGTGGTCAGTGTTAGACAAGACCAGTTGTCAGTGTTAGGGCAAGACCCGTGGTCAGTGTTAGACAAGACCAGTGGTCAGGTGTTAGACAAGACCAGTGGTCAGTGTTAGACAAGGACCAGTGGTCAGTGTTAGACAAGACCAGTGGTCAGTGTTAGACAAGACCAGTGGTCAGTGTTAGCAAGACTAGTGGTCAGTGTTAGACAAGACAGTGGTCAGTGTTAGACAAGACCAGTGGTCAGTGTTTTGACAAGACTAGTGGTCAGTGTTAGGGCAAGACCAGTGGTCAGTGTTAGACAAGACCAGTGGTCAGTGTTGACAAGACCAGTGGTCAGGTGTTAGACAAAGACCCGTGGTCGTGTTAGACAAGACCAGTGGTCATGTTAGACAAGACTAGTGGTCAGTGTTAGACAAGACCAGTGGTCAGTGTTAGACAAAACTGTGGTCAGTGTTAGACAAGACTAGTGGTCAGTGTTAGACAAGACCAGTGGTCCCGTGTTAGACAAGACCAGTGGTCGTGTTAGACCCAAGGGCGCCCGTGGTCAGTGTTAGACAAGACCAGTGGTCAGGTTTTGACAAGACTAGTGGTCAGTGTTAGACAAGGGCTAGTGGTCAGTGTTAGGCAAGACAGTGGTCAGGTGTTGACAAGACCCGTGGTCAGTGTTAGACAAGACCAGTGGTCAGTGTTAGACAAGACCAGTGGTCAGTGTTAGACAAGACCAGTGGTCAGTGTTAGACAAGACTAGTGGTCAGTGTTAGACAAGACGACCAGTGGTCAGTGTTAGACAAGACCAGTGGTCAGTGTTAGACAAGACGACCAGTGGGTCAGTGTTAGACAAGGGCCCGTGGTCGTGTTAGACAAAAACTAGTGGTCAGTGTTAGACAAGACCGTGGTCAGTGTTAGACAAGACAGTGGTCAGTGTTAGACAAGACCAGTGGTCAGTTTTTAGACAAGGGCCAGTAGTCATGTTAGACAAGACAGTGGTCAGTGTTAGACAAGACCCGTGGTCAGTGTTAGACAAGACCAGTGGTCAGTGTTAGACAAGACCAGTGGTCAGTGTTAGACAAGACCAGTGGTCAGTGTTAGACAAGACCAGTGGTCAGTGTTAGACAAGACCAGTGGTCAGTGTTAGACAAGACCAGTGGTCAGTGTTAGACAAGGGCCCGTGGTCAGTTTTTAGACAAGACCAGTGGTCAGTGTTAGACAAGACTAGTGGTCAGTGTTAGACAAGACCAGTGGTCAGTGTTAGACAAGACCAGTGGTCAGTGTTAGACAAGACTAGTGGTCAGTGTTAGACAAGACTAGTGGTCAGTGTTAGACAAGACAGTGGTCAAGTGTTAGACAAGGACCAGTGGTTTAGTGTTAGACAAGACCAGTGGTCAGTGTTAGACAAGACCAGTGGTCAAATGTTAGAAAGCCAGTGGTCAGTGTTAGACAAGACCAGTGGTCAGTGTTAGACAAGACCAGTGGTCAGTGTTAGACAAGGACTAGTGGGGCAGTGTTAGACAAGACTAGTGGTCAGTGTTAGACAAGACCAGTGGTCAGTGTTAGACAAGACCAGTGGTCAGTGTTAGACAAGACCAGTGGTCAGTGTTAGACAAGACGACCAGTGGTCAGTGTTAGACAAGACCAGTGGTCAGTGTTAGACAAGACCAGTGGTCAGTGTTAGACAAGACCAGTGGTCAGTGTTAGACAAGACCAGTGGTCAGTGTTAGACAAGGGCCAGTGGTCAGTGTTAGACAAGACCAGTGGTCGTGTTAGACAAGACCAGTGGTCAGTGTTAGACAAGAGACCAGTGGTCAGTGTTAGACAAGCCAGTGGTCAGTGTTTTGACAAGCTAATGGTCAGTGTTTGACAAAGCGACCAGTGGTCAGTGTTAGACAAGACCAGTGGTCAGTGTTAGACAAGACGACCAGTGGTCAGTGTTAGACAAGACGACCAGTGGTCAGTGTTAGACAAGACCAGTGGTCAGTGTTAGACAAGACGACCAGTTGTCAGTGTTAGACAAGACGACCAGTGGTCAGTGTTAGACAAGACGACCAGTGGTCAGTGTTAGACAAGGCGACCAGTGGTCGTGTTAGAAAAAGACCAGTGGTCAGTGTTAGACAAGACGACCAGTGGTCCCGTGTTAGACAAGACCAGTGGTCAGTGTTAGACAAGACGACCAGTGGTCAGTGTTAGACAAGACCAGTGGTCAGTGTTAGACAAGACCAGTGGTCAGTGTTAGACAAGACCAGTGGTCAGTGTTAGACAAGATGACCAGTGGTCAGTGTTAGACAAGACCAGTTTGGGCAGTGTTAGACAAGACGACCAGTGGTCAGTGTTAGACAAGGGCCAGTGGTCAGTGTTAGACAAAACCAGTGGTCAGTGTTAGACAAGATGACCGTGGTCAGTGTTAGACAAGACCACGTGGTCAGTGTTAGACAAAGGCGACCAGTGGTCAGTGTTAGACAAGACGACCAGTGGTCAGTGTTAGGGCAAAACGACAGTGGTCAGTGTTAGACAGAAGACCAGTGGTCAGTGTTAGACAAGACGACAGTGGTCAGTGTTAGACAAGACGACCCGTGGTCAGTGTTAGCAAGACGACCAGTGGTCAGTGTTAGGGCAAACGACCAGTGGTCAGTGTTAGACAAGCGACCCAGTGGTTAGTGTTAAAAAAGACGACAGTGGTCAGGTGTTAGACAAAACCATTGGTCAGTGTTAGACAAGACGACAGTGGTCAGTGTTAGACAAGACGAGTGGTCAGTGTTTTGCAAGACGACAGTGGTCAGTGTTAGACAAGACGCCAGTGGTCGTGTTAGACAAGACGAAGTGGTCAGTGTTAGACAAAAACGACAGTGGTCAGTGTTAGACAAGACGACCAGTGGTCAGTGTTAGACAAGACGACCAGTGGTCAGTGTTAGACAAGACGACCAGTGGTCAGTGTTAGACAAGACCAGTGGTCAGTGTTAGACAAAGGACAGTGGTCAGTGTTAGACAAGACGACCAGTGGTCAGTGTTAGACAAGACGACAGTGGTCAGTGTTAACAAGGGCGGCAGTGGTCAGTGTTAGACAAGACCAGTGGTCAATGTTAGACAAGACGACCAGTGGTCAGTGTTAGACAAGACGACCAGTGGTCAGTGTTAGACAAGACGACCAGTGGTCAGTGTTAGACAAGACGGCCAGTGGTCAGTGTTAGACAAGACCAGTGGTCAATGTTAGACAAGACGACCAGTGGTCAATGTTAGACAAGACGACCAGTGGTCAGTGTTAGTCAAGACGACCAGTGGTCAGTGTTAGACAAGACGACCAGTGGTCAGTGTTAGACAAGACGACCAGTGGTCAGTGTTAGACAAGACGACCAGTGGTCAGTGTTAGACAAGACGACCAGTGGTCAGTGTTAGACAAGACGGCCAGTGGTCAGTGTTAGACAAGACCAGTGGTCAATGTTAGACAAGACGACCAGTGGTCAGTGTTAGACAAGATGTTGCAACCCCTGAATGGGTTGCAATATATATAATGTATATTATGATTATGAATATAATGTATATATATAATTATCACCTTTTCAATAATTTTATATTGCTTATATTGGTAATTGCTAAAATGTAAAATTGTTTTTTATATATTATTTGACTTGGCTAAATTTTGTGAGGTAGGATGTAACATATTATGGCTCAGTTCAGTTTATTGTCTAACTACTGTAATTATCGCTTGTGGCTCGTTAGACTGCCGGCTTCTCGTTGTTGCTGGGCAGCAACCCACGGAGCTATCACGTGATCGAGGGGGGGTGTCCTCACCTCGCCTGAAGTATTCAGTCTGGTCTAGACTCTCTTGGTGGTTGGACAGATTGTCTGTCTCATTATTCTTGTTAGTTCTGTAGAACTCTGTTCACCGAACATTGTATAGACTTAGTGATTTTCGACGTTGTACTGAGGTTGTGTGTCTCATAGACACTCGAAACATCTCAGGTCCTGAGCTTTAGCTTCTCACCTAACTTGTACTGGTATCTGTGTATTATCAAAGTCGGGGATTTTCTTATGCAGAACTTAGATTCAGTAGTATGGGAGTTTTGTGACTTTTGTGGAGGATCTGCAGATGGTCCCTACTTAGTGTCGTTATATTATCTCCTTGTTCCTGATTCTGTGTCGCAGTTGCTTGTTATATTGCTATTGGGCTTAGCATTCTTTTCATTGTTCAAGCAGATTGTTTTGATTGCCAGTTGGTCAAGAAGTTAGTTTATTTGAGGACTTTGTCAGTCACTTGTCTAAGTCTAGTCGAGTCTTGAGACATAGCGAACTACGTAGAGCACTTGCACACATACACAAACTTACTTGTACATATTTGTAATATCTTATTAAATGTTAATGTACCAGACAGTACTTAAGAATTATAAATGTGATATGTGCTTTCAGCACAATAATATTGTACTCGAGAGAAGTGATATTATTTTGATTACTGTGATTAATTTAATATAATTTAATTTGATAATATACCTCTAGACTTAATAAATTTATTAAATTTTAGTTTCTCTAGTTAGTAGCCTACCAGTTGTAATCCTGAAGCACTATTGAGTCATACTGAATTCTAATGGATAATTGGACAAGGATACTGACTACTTGTTACGAAAACCCAGTAACAGGCTGGATGCTAGAAGGGCAGTCCTTTCTAGTATTCACTGGAGATCTCTAAGCTTTTAGAATCGCGTTTTTTGTAACACAAAACGACCAGTGGTCAGTGTTAGTCAAGACGACCAGTGGTCAGTGTTAGACAAGACGACCAGTGGTCAGTGTTAGACAAGACGACCAGTGGTCAGTGTTAGACAAGACGACCAGTGGTCAGTGTTAGACAAGACGACCAGTGGTTTTATGTCAATGGCCTGTGTGGTAAGTACTTTAGTGAAAGGAAGAGTTACATCCAAACTACTTAGTTTCTTGTTCCGGATGGAGAGGTCTCTGATGTGGTTGAGAAGGTCGCCTGAATGCTTAAGATGAGCGGGATGATGGTCCCCAGAAGTCAGGAAAGATGTTTGGCAAGAACTCCTGCTAGTTTGTGTGGTGCTCTGCCTATACCTGATGTGACTGCTCTGAGAGGAATATGTTCATGGGTCCTGGGTAAACCATACATATGTGCTGGTTTAGGGTTGCTAAACCCTTCACTAGTGAGTTTGAGTATTTGTCTGGTATTGTATAGGAAATCTTTAGTGTCTCCCACTATTGTGCTCTGATGGGTTCATATGTAGACTGATCATTCAAAAGGTTCATCATTTTGGTGTTATAGTCACTGGTGTTGAATATGACGACTCCACCTCCCTGGTCGGCGGTGGTGACGATAATGCTGGGGTCGTTGGCGGTGTCCGTTAAGGGCAGTGATGTATCGTCTAGGAAGAATAGAAGACGTAAAGCTGCAGTGAGAATGCCCTGTATATAACCCTTCTGGACCTTAATGTCACTGTGTGGTTTCTGGTAACTGGGTCGAGTTTGCGTATTTTAGTGGTAAATTTGAGACCCAGACTCAGCGCTTTTTTCTCGTAGTCAGTTAAGGTGCGTGACGATAGGTTGTTTATCAGGGATGACAAAATTAATACATAGCATTAGAAATCTTCCGTATGATGAAAGATTGAAGACCCTTAAATTACATTCACTTGTAAGAGGAAGAATGAGGGGAGACATGATCGAAGTGTATAAGTGGAAGATGGGTATTAACAAAGGGGATATAAATAAGGTCTTGAGGATATTTCTCCAAGAGAGAACCCGCAATATTGGATTCAAATTAAACAAGTTTAGATTTAGAAAGGATACAGGTTTGGAAACAGTCTGCCTAGTAGGTTATTGAAGCTAAAACCTTGAGTAGTTTCAAATTTAGGATGGATAACTACATGAGTGAGAGGGGTTGGATTTGAGTTGGACTTGCGCATGAGTTAATATAATTATCAAATCTTATTTCTTGGGTAGCGTTGAAAATTGAGTTGGGCAAATATTCTGTTAGTGGGATGGATTGTGAAGGACCTGCCTAGTATGGGCCAACAGGCCTGCTGCAGTGTTCCTCCTTTCTCATGTTCTTATGTGTTTCTTATATTATTGTGAGGACTTCGTCTACATAACGTAACCAAGTAACGCTGGTGGGGATGATGTTGGCGAAGTGTTGGGGTTGTAGGTGTTCCATATACAAGCTGGCTAAGACGGCACTGATGGGGAACCCATTCCCATACCAAAGGTTTGTAGAGTCTGTTATTGAAAGAAAAGCATTTGAAGTTAATACACAGTTCAATCAGGTCAACGAAATCTCTGGGAGGTAGAGGACGATTAAGGTCCTGAGTAACTTTACGACGACGAACGTACTTTAGTGAAGAGGAAAGTTACGTCCAAACTACTTAGTTTCTTGTTCCGGATGGAGAGGTCTCTGATGTGGTTGAGAAGGTCGCCTGAATGCTTAAGATGAGCGGGATGATGGTCCCCAGAAGTCAGGAAAGATGTTTGGCAAGAACTCCTGCTAGTTTGTGTGGTGCTCTGCCTATACCTGATGTGACTGCTCTGAGTTATGGGTCTTGGGTAAACCATACATGTCTATGTACTGTTTGTAACGGCTTGACAGAACTCCTGGACAGCGAAACGTTGCCACAGAAAAATGTTACATTAGTTACACTTGTGTCCTTTTACTTAACATATTGTGGGTAATTCTACCAATATTATTACAATGGCAGAAAGAGACTCGCCTTAAGATTTCACTGAACGACCCAAGTTCCGTTAAAGAGCTTACTCTCCTTTTAATTAGACTTATTGTACCTTTAATTAAAGGCACTTACTGCACTTTTAATTAAAGAGGCTTACTGTACCTTTAATTAAAGAAGCTTACTCTCCCTTTAATTAAAGGGGCTTCCTCTCCCTTTAATTAAAGGGGCTTCCTCTCCCTTTAATTAAAGGGGCTTCCTCTCCCTTTAATTCAAGGGACTTACTGTACCTTTAATTAAAGGGGCTTACTCTCCCTTTAATTAAAGAGGCTTACTGTCACTTTAATTAAAGGGACTTACTGTTTATCTAATTAAAATTTTACTGTCCCTTTAATTAAAGCTTTACTGTCCCTTTAATTAAAGCTTTACTGTCCCTTTAATTAAAGCTTTACTGTCCCTTTAATTAAAGCTTTACTGTCCCTTTAATTAAAGCTTTACTGTCCCTTTAAATAAAGCTTTACTGTCCCTTTAATTAAAGCTTTACTGTCTCTTTAATTAAAGCTTTACTGTCCCTTTAATTAAAGCTTTACTGTCACTTTAATTAAAGCTTTACTGTCCCTTTAATTAAAGCTTTACTGTCCCTTTAATTAAAGCTTTACTGTCCCTTTAATTAAAGCTTTACTGTCCCTTTAATTAAAGCTTTACTGTCCCTTTAAATAAAGCTTTACTGTCCCTTTAATTAAAACTTTACTGTCTCTTTAATTAAAGCTTTACTGTCTCTTTAATTAAAGCTTTACTGTCCCTTTAATTAAAGCTTTACTGTCCCTTTAATTAAAGCTTTACTGTCCCTTTAATTAAAGCTTTACTGTCCCTTTAAATAAAGCTTTACTGTCCCTTTAATTAAAGCTTTACTGTCTCTTTAATTAAAGCTTTACTGTCCCTTTAATTAAAGCTTTACTGTCCCTTTAATTAAAGTTTTACTGTCCCTTTAATTAAAGTCTTACTGTCCCTTTAATTAAAGTTTTACTGTCCCTTTAATTAAAGTCTTACTGTCACTGTGGCTCTATCATCAAGCCTGAGGACAGAACCTAGTTGATCACTGTCTACTACTGTCAACCTCAGTTGTTAATTCAACTCGAACTGCTGGCCAATAATTTACGACGCAGATCAATCCACTGAGGGGCAGAAATCAAACCGAAAGCTTCCTGCAGCTTAAAAAGCTTTCAGGGAAAGCTCTTAAATCTCACCCCTTCCCTTGGCAGTGTGCGTCGACGCTTAAAACGTGGATAAAACCCATTATAAACCGCAGGTGTTAGACTTCCCCATCAGTGATGAGTGCGGCTTCACTCTCACCTTACAAGAGTGATTAACTGGGAATTTTAACGACCCTCATTCATTATGGTCTACGAATTTGCTGCACAGAGAAATCTGTTTACGTTATAGTTCTGAGCTGGTCTCCTGTGTTCTGAGCTGGTCTCCTGTGTTCTGAGCTGGTCTCCTGTGTTCTGAGCTGGTCTCCTGTGTCCTGAGCTGGTCTCCTGTGTTCTGAGCTGGTCTCCTGTGTCCTGAGCTGGTCTCCTGTGTTCTGAGCTGGTCTCCTGTGTGATCTGAGCTGGTCTCCTGTGTTCAGAGCTGGTCTCCTGTGTCCTGAGCTGGTCTCCTGTGTTCTGAGCTGGTCTATTGTGTCCTGAGCTGGCCTCCTGTGTTCTCAGCTTGTCTCCTGTGTCCTGAGCTGGCCTCCTGTGTCCTGAGCTGGCCTCCTGTGTCCTGAGCTGGCCTCCTGTGTCCTGAGCTGGTCTCCTGTGTCCTGAGCTGGTCTCCTGTGTCCTGAGCTGGTCTCCTGTGTCCTGAGCTGGTCTCCTGTGTCCTGAGCTGGTCTCCTGTGTCCTGAGCTGGTCTCCTGTGTCCTGAGCTGGTCTCCTGTGTTCTGAGCTGGTCTCCTGTGTCCTGAGCTGGTCTCCTGTGTCCTGAGCTGGTCTCCTGTGTCCTGAGCTGGTCTCCTGTGTCCTGAGCTGGTCTCCTGTGTCCTGAGCTGGTCTCCTGTGTCCTGAGCTGGTCTCCTGTGTCCTGAGCTGGTCTCCTGTGTTCTGAGCTGGTCTCCTGTGTTCTGAGCTGGTCTCCTGTGTCCTGAGCTGGCCTCCTGTGTCTTGAGCTGGCCTCCTGTGTTCTGAGCTGGTCTCCTGTGTCCTGAGCTCGTCTCCTGTGTTCTGAGCTGGTCTCCTGTGTGTTCTGAGCTGGTCTCCTGTGTGTTCTGAGATGGTCTCCTGTGTGTTCTGAGCTTGTCTCCTGTGTGTTCTGAGCTGGTATCCTGTCTCCTGAGCTGGTCTCTTGTGTCCTGAGCTGGTCTCCTGTGTTCCGAGCTGGTCTCCTGTGTGTTCTGAGCTGGTCTCATGTGTGTTCTGAGCTGGCCTCCTGTGTTCTGAGCTTGTCTCCTGTGTCTTGAGCTGGCCTCCTGTGTCTTGAGCTGGCCTCCTGTGTTCTGACCTGGTCTCCTGTGTCCTGAGCTGGTCTCCTGTGTCCTGAGCTGGTCTCCTGTGTTCTGAGCTGGTCTCCTGTGTCCTGAGCTGGTCTCCTGTGTTATAAGCTGGTCTCCTGTGTTCTGAGCTGGTCTCCTGTGTTCTGAGCTGGTCTCCTGTGTTCTGAGCTGGTCTCCTGTGTGTTCTGAGCTGGTCTCCTGTGTGTTCTGAGCTGGTCTCCTGTGTGTTCTGAGCTGGTCTCCTGTGTTCTGAGCAGGTCTCCTGTGTTCTGAGTTGGTCTCCTGTGTGTTCTGAGCTGGTCTCCTGTGTGTTCTGAGCTGGTCTCCTGTGTGTTCTGAGCTGGTCTCCTGTGTGTTCTGAGCTGGTCTCCTGTGTGTTCTGAGCTGGTCTCCTGTGTGTTCTGAGCTGGTCTCCTGTGTGTTCTGAGCTGGTCTCCTGTGTGTTCTGAGCTGGTCTCCTGTGTGTTCTGAGCTGGTCTCCTGTGTTCTGAGCTGGTCTCCTGTGTTCTGAGCTGGTCTCTGTGTCCTGAGCTGGTTTCCTGTGTCCTGAGCTGGTCTCCTGTGTCCTGAGCTGGTCTCCTGTGTCCTGAGCTGGTCTGTTCTTTGTCCATGAGTGTACCACGTTAGACTCGTCCTTGTTCTTATGTGTACCATGTCAGACTGGTGAGTGTTCTTGTGTGTACCACCTTAGACTGGTCCTTGTTCTTGTGTGTACCACCTTAGACTGGTCCCTGTTCTTGTGTGTACCACCTTAGATTGGTTCTTATTCTTGTGTGTACCACCTTAGACTGGTCCCTGTTCTTGAGTGTACCACCTTAGACTGGTCCCTGTTCTTGTGTGTACCACCTTAGACTGGTCCTTGTTCTTGTGTGTACCACCTTAGACTGGTCCCTGTTCTTGAGTGTACCACCTTAGACTAATCCCTTTTCTTGTGTGTACCACCTTAGACTGGTCCCTGTTCTTGTGTGTACCACCTTAGACTGGTCTTTGTTCTTGTGTGTACCACCTTAGACTGGTCCTTGTTCTTGTGTGTACCACCTTAGACTGGTCCCTGTTCTTGTGTGTACCACCTTAGACTGGTCCCTGTTCTTGTGTGTACCACCTTAGACTGGTCCCTGTTCTTGTGTGTACCACCTTAGACTGGTCCTTGTTCTTGTGTGTACCACCTTAGACTGGTCCTTGTTCTTGTGTGTACTACCTTAGACTGGTCCTTGTTCTTGTGTGTACCACCTTAGACTGGTCCCTGTTCTTGTGTGTACCACCTTAGACTGGTCCTTGTTCTTGTGTGTACCACCTTAGACTGGTCCTTGTTCTTGTGTGTACCACCTTAGACTGGTCCTTGTTCTTGTGTGTACCACCTTAGACTGGTCCTTGTTCTTGTGTGTACCACCTTAGACTGGTCCTTGTTCTTGTGTGTACCACCTTAGACTGGTCCTTGTTCTTGTGTGTACCACCTTAGACTGGTCCTTGTTCTTGTGTGTACCACCTTAGACTGGTCCCTGTTCTTGTGTGTACCACCTTAGACTGGTCCCTGTTCTTGTGTGTACCACCTTAGACTGGTCCTTGTTCTTGTGTGTACCACCTTAGACTGGTCCTTGTTCTTGTGTGTACCACCTTAGACTGGTCTTTGTTCTTGTGTGTACGACCTTAGACTGGTCCCTGTTCTTGTGTGTACCACCTTAGACTGGTCCTTGTTCTTGTGTGTACCACCTTAGACTGGTCCCTGTTCTTGTGTGTACCACCTTAGACTGGTCCTTGTTCTTGTGTGTACCACCTTAGACTGGTCCTTGTTCTTGTGTGTACCACCTTAGACTGGTCCTGTTCTTGTGTGTACCACCTTAGACTGGTCCTTGTTCTTGTGTGTACCACCTTAGACTGGTCCTTGTTCTTGTGTGTACTACCTTAGACTGGTCCTTGTTCTTGTGTGTACTACCTTAAACTGGTCCTTGTTCTTGTGTGTACCACCTTAGACTGGTCCTTGTTCTTGTGTGTACCACCTTAGACTGGTCCTTGTTCTTGTGTGTACCACCTTAGACTGGTCCTTGTTCTTGTGTGTACACCTTAGCGGTCTGTTCTTGTTGACCACTACTGGTCCCTGTTCTTGTGTGTACCACCTTAGACTGGTCCTTGTTCTTGTGTGTACCACCTTAGACTGGTCCTTGTTCTTGTGTGTACTACCTTAGACTGGTCCTTGTTCTTGTGTTTACCACCTTAAACTGGTCCTTGTTGTTGTGTGTACCACCTTAGACTGGTCCTTGTTCAGGGTGAAAGACTTCATATCATAGTAAATGTAGTGGGACGCTTAAATGAGCAGTTAATCCTGATTTACCGCCGTTGATCCAAAAATCTCGACACAGGTGTTGTGTGTTGTTAAAGATTATGTATGGTGTGTGGGGAGGATATATGATGGTGTTACCTGCTGTGAAACTGAGCTGTGACACTCACCTTGACGGCAGGAGGCACCTTGGTAGCACAATAGGTGTCACTGTGATCTAATTTATGAATTTTAATGAAGGTGGCTAAACTGCTGACAAAATAATTGTCGCTGGTGGCATCTGGCGACTCCCTTTCCCCCTTATCAGAGAGAGAGAGAGAGTGAGAGAGAGAGATCTTGGGAACAAACCAGTACGATGAATATTAAAATGGTATGCAATACCGACAGGTTGGTAAGATTGTTTCAGATTATGGAACAGAACTCTTCTCCAGGCTGAGGGACTGACAACCTCAAATTTCCGACTTCAAGGGTGATTTACTGATTACATCGCCTTCACATCTCTACTGCTCCTGCCTTCTTTTGCACTCGACTGAAGAAGCGAAACGTTTCGGAATAAAGTTGCCTAACTTTTGCCCATGTGTCTTAACTACCAAACCAGTACGATCTTAGAACTGGTAGACACACACAACACCCTCCCAACTTCTCCTGAGCTCAGCGGGGCCAGGAGCTGTGAATCGACCCCTGAAAGCACAAACAGGTGAGTACAGAACTAAGTTCCAGTCTCTGCTTGAACATATATGTCAACATATTATGACTGTTGTCAAGGTAACCTCAACCAGCATCTTGTACAGAGGGACTGTGATGACCTTGCAGTGTTTGGCAAGAAAATCTTCGTTGACTTCCCTACTCACATCTCTGGCTCCTCCCTCGATGCGGTAGTGAATGATCTGGCTAAAGGTGCAGCCACTCGCAGACTTCTTGGTTATATTGGATCATCTGACCACAAGGCTGTTTTTACGACACTGAAAATATCAACAGAACGTGATGAAGAATTATCACGCGCAACCTGACTGTGGGAGATTAAAATGGCCGGCCTTATGCTCGGAGATTACCATCTCTGACTGGAATCTTCTCCCTTGCTAAACATATCCTTAATCTCTAACACAAGTACATCCCTCACCAGCGGTGTGTAACGAAGACTTCAGATCAGTCTTGGTTTGATTTTCTTTGTGGAGAGGCTGCTAGAGAACGTATAACAGCAACCTTCACAATCAATCATGTTGACAAATGGAGGAAGCTCAAAACTGGTCCATCTTTAGATGGAAGGCTGACACGAAGAGAAAACTGGCATTAGGAAAAACACACTCTAAAACCTGGTGGACATTGGTTATGGACCGATAAGGTTACACACCTGATAAAATTATTGCACCTCAATGGGACCCCCTGTACTACCAATCGGTAGAAAGCTGATCTCTTCGCTGAACACTTTGCTGCCAGGATGCAAATTCCTGATCCGTAGGAGACTTGGACCTGCCTCGCATGGGCCAGTAGGCCTTCTGCAGTGTTCCATCGTTCTTATGTTCTTATGTTCTTATAAAGGGAACCTCCTCTGATAGCCGCAAGAACTGTGTCAAAGTTGTCAGTGGTGACAATAAGGCAGGATGAAGTATATCACCTAAACTCCCCGGACCAAGAAAAGGTTGTGGGTTTAGAAAGGTGACCCCAATATTACTGAGCAGATGTACACACCAGCAGCACTTCTAACTCGCTTCTGTCAGCACTGTCTAGCTCTGTTAATGACCTTCTCTGTGGAAAAAAGCAAATGTTGTCCCTGGTTTTTCAAACCATTCATCACAAAAGTTGTCCCTGGTTTTTCAAACCATTCTTCACGAATGTTGTCCCTGGTTTTTCAAACCATTCTTCACAAATGTTGTCCCTGGTTTTTCAAACCATTCTTCACAAATGTTGTCCCTGGTTTTTCAAACCATTCTTCACAAATGTTGTCCCTGGTTTTTCAAACCATTCATCACAAAAGTTGTCCCTGGTTTTTCAAACCATTCATCACAAAAGTTGTCCCTGGTTTTTCAAACCATTCATCACAAAAGTTGTCCCTGGTTTTTTCAAACCATTCTTCACAAATGTTGTCCCTGGTTTTTCAAACCATTCTTCACAAATGTTGTCCCTGGTTTTTCAAACCATTCTTCACAAATGTTGTCCCTGGTTTTTCAAACCATTCTTCACAAATGTTGTCCCTGGTTTTTCAAACCATTCTTCACAAATGCTGTCCCTAGTTTTTCAAACCATTCTTCACAAATGTTGTCCCTAGTTTTTCAAACCATTCTTCACAAATGTTGTCCCTGGTTTTTCAAACCATTCTTCACAAATGTTGTCCCTGTTCACACAAAGAAAAGCATTAGAAATAGTGTTACGAGAGAAGTAATTATGAGAGTCATTGTTGACCTGTAACTCACTATGATAACATGAACGTATATAAGCATGTTGATGGTGCAACTTGCAATATACACAGACTGATGTTGTAGTAGCCAGACTTATGCTTGGTTACAAGTACTTCTGACAGACACACAGACTGATGCTGTAGTAGCCAGACTCAGGCTTGGTTACAAGTACTTCTGACAGACACACAGACTGATGCTGTAGTAGCCAGACTTATGCTTGGTTACTAGTATTTCTGACAGTCTGACAGACACACAGATGATCAGACTAAATGTCAATTACGTGGTCAAGCTTAAGGTCACTTTCTTCAACGCTGTGCGCTGCTTCAGTAGCACTGGAGATATACACTGAGAAGTGCATGTCTGTGTGTATATACATCGAGGTGTGTATCTCTGTGTATATACACTGAGAGTTTACCTTGATCACTGTTTTGGGTATTAAAGTATTCATGACTGCTGGTGAACAGGTGACATGCAGCCGTAATGATCTTGTAGATAGACTTTAAACCCCATTAACCAATCAGCCAGCCTTAACGACCCTCGTAGATAAGGTAGACTTTAAACCCCATTAACAAACTAAGCAGTT
Source organism: Cherax quadricarinatus (assembly GCF_026875155.1). Classification (NCBI taxonomy): domain Eukaryota; kingdom Metazoa; phylum Arthropoda; class Malacostraca; order Decapoda; family Parastacidae; genus Cherax; species Cherax quadricarinatus. Next base: position 19,589,850 of record NC_069438.1, read on the forward strand.
GTGAATAGTTCACCAATCAGCACCAGCTGTCAGTGCATCAGCCAATCAACAAGCTCGTAGCTGAAAGCAGATGGGAAAGGAAGGAGACTCACCAGCAAATCAAAATTCTCCAAACCAGCACTGGCACCCAATAAGAACGCCTCTTTCATTCCACGTCAGCGCTGACAACAACAGACTATCTGTCAGATTAACTGACAGCCTGTTTAAACTTTGATTAAAATTTATAAAAGAAAATCCATGTGAAATCCGGAAACATAACAAGTTTAATGAAGTAATTAAGACCTTGACTAAACTGGGCAAGAGTAATTATGTTTACCAACTGTAACTTGCATCGTCTGCAGGATTTTGATAAGAGATTCTCAGAGGTAAAGTGCGTCAGTCTAGTGTCAGTCTGGTGGTCAGTCTGGGTTCAGTATAGTGTCAGTCTAGTGTCAGTCTGGTGTCAGTCTGGTGGTCAGTCTAGTATCAGACCAGTGTCAGACTTGTCTAATTTCAGATTAGTGTCAGTCTACTGTCAGACTAGTGTCAGTCTAGTGTCAGACTAGGGTCAGTCTAGTGACACACACAAGTGTGAGGTGATACACACCAGTGTGAGGTGACACACACCAGTATGAGGCAACATACACCAGTATGAGAACATACACCAGTATGAGGCAACATACACCAGTATGAGAACATACACCAGTATGAGGCAACATACACCATCATGGCCGCCAGTGTTGCTTGGCAGGTCACTGACACACGGAGAGGTGGGGTACACCACCAAGTGCCGGACACAGTACACACAACCGAGGAAGAAGTGAAGAGGCTTCTGAGTGAGCTAGATACCTCAAAGGCAATGGGGCCGAATAACATCTCTCCATGGGTCCTGAGAGAGGGAGCAGAGGCGCTATGTGTACCCCTAACAATATTCATAAGAACATAAGAAAGGAGGGACACTGCAGCAGAGCTGTTGGCCCATACTAGGCAGGTCCTTTACAATCCATCCCACTAACAAAACATTTGCCCAACCCAATTTTCAATGCTATCCAAGAAATAAGCTCTGATAACTCTATCCACTCATTTGCAAGTCCCACTCAAATCCAACCCCTCTCAATCGTATATTTATCCAACCTAAATTTGAAAATACCCAAAGTCCTAGCCTCAATAACCCAACTAGGTAGACTGTTCCACTCATCAACTACCCTATTTCTAAACCAATACTTTCCTATGTCCTTTCTAAATCTAAACTTGTCTAATTTAAATCTATTACTGCGGGTTCTCTCTTGGAGAGACATCCTCACGACCTTATTAATATCCCCTTTATTAATACCCATCTTCCACTTATACACTTCGATCAGGTCTCCCCTCATTCTTCGTCTAACAAGTGAATGTAAATTAAGAGTCTTCAATCTTTCTTCATAAGGAAGATTTCTAATGCTATGTATTAATTTAGTCATTCTACGCTGAATGTTTTCTAATGAATTTATGTCCATTCTGTAATATGGAGACCAGAAATGAGCTGCATAATCTAGGTGAGGCCTTACTAATGATGTATAAAGCTGCAGTATAACCTCTGGACTTCTGTTGCTTACACTTCTTGATATAAATCCCAACAATCTATTTGTCTTATTACGGACGCTTAGGCATTGCTGTCTTGGTTTGAGGTTGCTGCTCACCATAACCCCCAAGTCCTTTTTGCAATCTGTATGGCTAAGTTCTACATTATCTAACTTATAAGTGCTAGGGTTATGGAGACTCCCAAGCTTCAGAACCTTGCATTTAACTGGGAGATTGCCTGAGGCATGGAAGACAGCAAATCTGGTCCCAATCTTTAAAAAAGGAGACAGACATGAAGCACTGAACTACAGACCAGTGTCACTGACATGTATAGTATGCAAAGTCATGGAGAAGATTATCAGGAGAAGAGTGGTGGAAAACCTAGAAATGATCTCAACAGCAGCCATGATGGTTTCAGGGACGGGAAATCCTGTGTCACAAACCTCCTGTTTTGAGTCCTCAGGTCAAGAAGGGAACGTGGTCAGTGGCTGGACAGCATGGAACGAAGTTGACGATCAATAAGATTGGAAAGACATAAACGATGAAGAAGAAAGAGACTGCTGTGGAAGCATTTAATGCATTCTCCGAATGTGAGTCGACTACTGGGAACGTCACGACGAACGACGCCATTGAAGGTAAGAATATTGTTGTTGTTGGGATAGCCATGTTAGATACATGGATAGGGCGTTCTGCTTGAAGGACAGGAGTAGGAGACAGAGGGTTTGCTTTCCTGGGGCTGGGATGGAGGACATTGTTAGCCGGCTTGACAACATCATGAACGGTAACGGGATCAACCCTATTATTTGCCTCAGTGCTGGAGGCAGTGATGTAGGCAAGCGTAGAAGTGAGGATTTAGTTAGAAAGTTCAGGACAACTATAGACATAATTAGGAAGAAGGGGAGGCGCCCTGTTATATGTGGCATTTTGCCAAGAAGAGGTGTTGGTAATGAATGGTTGTCCAGAGCAATTGGTATTAATTGTTGGCTGGATAAACACTGTAAGGATAATGCAGTACCATTCATTGACAACTGGGACAACTTCTATGGCCGAAATGACATGTATGCCAGGGATGGGGTTCGCTTATCCAGTGGGTTTTCTTGCTAGCTCAGTTGAGGGGGTTGTTAGGACTTTAAACTAGGATTAGTTAGATGTATGGGTTTAGAAATGATAAATAATGAGTATGAATATACTGACTTATGCTCTGATATTAAGAATCTTAATAGTAACTGTCATGGAGTAACTCTGGGTAATGATAATTTCAGAAATTGTGTAAAAACAAAGATGAATAAGAAAAATGTTCAGAAGAAAAAACATATGATGGTATTTTATGCTAACAGTCGAAGTGCAAGAAATAAAATTAATGAATTACGTTTGGTAGCATGTGCTGGGAACTTTAATATCATTGCATTAACTGAAACTTGGTATGATTTAAAGAGTCGGGATATGATTTCTGAGTGTAATATTCAAGGGTTTAAGTTGTTCCATGTGGATAGATGTAATGGGAAGGGGGGAGGAGTTGCATTATATGTTCGAGAAAATATTAATTGTTGCATAAAAACAGGTATAAAAATAGATGGAACAGCAACAGAATCTGTTCGGGTTGGGTTTGTAGAAGGTCAAGAAAAACTAATTCTTGGTGTAATATACCGACCTCCTGGCTTGGATCACGATAGAGGGAGACTTCTTTGGGACGAAATTGTTAGGGCTTCTAGACACCATAACATAGTCATAGTAGGGGACTTTAATTTTAGTCAAATTGACTGGAATTCTTTGACAGGTAATCTAGAGTCCAGTGACTTTATGGAAACAGTTCAGGACTGTTTTCTAAAGCAGTGCGTAACAAAGCCTACCAGGGGTAATAATTTGCTAGATCTAGTCTTGTCAAATAAGGAAACACTCGTAAATAATCTGGAGATCACTGAAGAGCTTGGCGCAAGTGATCACAAATCCATCACTTTTAGCATTAACTGGGAATACAAGAATAATGATAATACAGTAAAAATCCCTGATTTTCGTTCGGCCGATTATAATGGACTTAGGGAACACCTGTCTAATCTTGATTGGGGTTATCTAGCTAATGATTTTATTGACGATAATCATACTTATGATTTTGAAGGTATCTGCTTTTATGATTGTTTTCTTAATAATGTACACCGTGCCCAGAGTATATACATTCCCCAGAGAGAAATTAAGTCTAATAATAACGAAGGGGTTAAGGGAAACCGGCAGGCCGGACTTGAGTCCTGGAGATGGGAAGTACAGTTCCTGCACTCTGAAGGAGGGGTGTTAATGTTGCAGTTTAAAAACTGTAGTGTAAAGCACCCTTCTGGCAAGACAGTGATGGAGTGAATGATGGTGAAAGTTTTTCTTTTTCGGGCCACCCTGCCTTGGTGGGAATCGGCCAGTGTGATAATAATAAAAAATAACGATCTCAAATGGGTTAACAGGAGGCTAAAGCATCTATTAGGGGAGAAAAGGGGAATTTATAGGCGCATCAGACGAGGAGAGGTTAACCTTACTGACCAATATGTTCAGCTTAAAAGGGGATTAGAAAGGCTAAACGTGACTATGAAACTAGAGTTGCTAATGAATCAAAGACTAATCCAAAGGGGTTCTTTCAAGTGTATAGGACGAAGATGAAGGAAAAAGTAGGACCTCTGAAAATTGGGAATGGACAGCTGACGGATAATGAACTGGAAATGTGTTCCTTATTTAATGACTATTTTTTGTCAATTTTTACACAGGAAGATGTAAATTAGATTCCAGTAATTAACAATTATTTAGTTCCTGATGAATTTAAATTAACTAATATTACTGTCACGAGGGACATGGTTATTAAACAGATAGACAAACTGAAGCAAAATAAGTCCCCGGGACCCGATGAGCTGTTTTCCAGGGTACTTAAGGAATGCAAGATTGAGCTTAGTCAGCCATTAACGAGTGTGTTTAATGCGTCCATCCTTACCGGTGTTGTGCCAGAGTTGTGGAAGATGGCTAATGTGGTTCCTATATTCAAATCAGGGGATAACTCCACTCCTTCAAATTACCGTCCAATAAGCCTGACATCTATAGTGGGCAAGTTATTAGAATCAATTATAGCTGGCATTATCAGAAGTCACCTTGAAGAGCATAACTTGATAAATGAATCTCAGCATGGATTCACGAGAGGTCGTTTCTGCCTGACAAACGTACTGACGTTCTTCAATAGAACATTTGAGGCAGTTGACAGTGATAAGGAATATGATATTGTTTATTTGGATTTTAGTAAAGCCTTCGATAGAGTACCTCACAAGAGACTCTTAAGAAAAGTGGCAGCTCATGGTATAGGAGGTAAAGTTCTAGCATGGATGGAAACGTAAACACATATGCAGTTTAATGTGATCCTTTATTGACAACGTTTCGCCCAACACAGTGGGTTTTTTCAAGTCACAAACAGATCTACCTGGGGTGGAAGGTACTCGAGTATTTATAGTCAGGTTCAGAATGTTGAGGTCAGGTGGAGAATGCTGCATCTGATCTACCGAGTGGGGTTATAGAGTCTAAAATCTTGAGTAGCTTGGCAGGGGTATTGGACAAGTTGTGAGCAGACCTTCTGCAGTGTTTTATGTTCTTGTGTGGGATAGCGATGAAGAAGTTTCTTAGCAAGTGGTTCAGCTATGTTATAGAAGCCATTGTTCTGGTTGAAATTGTTGGTTGTAGAGAT
>NC_069438.1:19602591-19725091 GCF_026875155.1 Cherax quadricarinatus
TGACAGTTGAAGGTGGAATGATGGAGTGACAGTTGAAGTTGGAGTGATGGAGTGACAGTTGAAGTTGGAGTGATGGAGTGACAGTTGAAGTTGGAGTGATGGAGTGACAGTTGAAGGTGGAATGATGGAGTGACAGTTGAAGGTGGAGTGATGGAGTGACAGTTGAAGGTGGAGTGATGGAGTGACAGTTGAAGGAGTGGGCGATCGTTTTTAGTATGATAAAAAAACTGGAGATTGAAAAACTATTGAAAAACAATATTTTCTTATGGATAATGAGTACATAATTCTAGCAACATGTTAATGTAATCAGTTTATCATATTTCTTAGTATGTTTTTTCCGAAATGTAATTTTTTTGTTCTTACTCTCGTAGAAAAAGACATGATAGCAATTAGTGTTTTTTTCCTCCAAAAATTACGATTTTTTATATTATTTCATTTTAAATACACTACCTGACCAGCTGGGCTGTGGTTCGTACGTTGGATTGCGTGCAGCCAGCAGTAACAGCCTGCTTGATTAAGCCCTGATCCACTATGAGGCCTGGTCACAGACCGGGTCGCGGGGGCGTTGACCCCCGTCACTCCAGGTAAACATTGCAACATCTCTGAGGACTCCAGACGCACTGAGTGACACAGGTCAGTCGCCTGTCAACCTGTGTTAAGGAGCGACTTACTGAAGTGTGGCGCGCCGTTACCGTAGAGTTTTACCCGCAACATAGTATATGTGTAACTCAGGAATGAGTTAGTGACATTACTTTCCATTTATTGCGAAAAGTATTAATGGGAGTGTCATGATTTTTGCACACGTTGTTGAGTAATGATGGTTCTAAGAACACCCAGGAAGGATTTGCGATATTTTGTACCGATTTTCTTTTATTGACTTTTTATCGATCTCAAAAAAATCCTTGAAGAAAAGTAACAAAATTCACCATTTTTTATTAAACAATCTATTGCCATTGTCGCTCAAACGGCGGAAGTACCAATGTTATCTATCATTTATCTTTCATTTAATGTCAACTACAGCATCATACACCTTCACAATTTTGTAGAAAAGGGAGTTTTATGCCATACACAATTTTGCACTATTAATTTTTTCTATCTGACTTTTAAGGCAAAAAGTCACTACAATCACAATGTGTAGGTTTTAAATGCTGCTTAAATTACTATGACAGTTGAAGGTGGAGTGACAGTTGAAGGTGGAGTGATGGACTGACAGTTGAATGTGGAGTGATGGAGTGACAGTTGAAGGTGGAGTGATGGAGTGACAGTTGAAGGTGGAGTGATGGAGTGATAGTTGAAGGTGGAGTGATGGGTGATAGTTGAAGGTGGAGTGATGGAGTGGAATTTGAAGGTGGAGTGATGGGGGTGAAGTTAAAGGGGTGGGAGTGTGGAGTGACATTTGAAGGGGAGTGATGGGTGCATTTTGAAGGGGAGTGATGGGGGGGCAGTTGAAGGGGGGATGATGGGTGACAGTTGAAGGGGGATGATGGGAAACATGAAGGTGGATATGGGGGACAGTTGAAGGTGGAGGATGGGGACAGTTAAAGTTGGAGTGTGGAGTGCAGTTGAAGTGGAGTGATGGAGGGACAGTTGAAGGTGGGTGAGGGGACAGTTGAAGGGGGTGGGGTCGTTTGATGAAAAAAATGGAAGTTAAAAAAAGGGGGGAAAAAAAATATTTTTTGGATAATGGTAATTTTGAATGTTAAGGGGAATTCGTTTTTTATTTTTTTGGGTATTTTTTCAAAAATGAATTTTTTTTTTTAAATTTTTGAAAAAAGAATGTGAAATTTGTTTTTTTAAAAAACTTTTTTTTAATTTTTAATTTTAAATAATATAAAGTGGGTGGGGGGTGTACTTTGGGAGGGGTGGGGGGGGGAAAAAAGGTGTTGTTAAGTGATATTGAGGGGGCAAGGGGGGGGGGGGCGTTGGGTATTGGTAAAAATTTGAAATTTGGAAATAGGATGAAGAAAAGGGAGTGTGAAGGTTAAGGGGATTTGAAGGTGGGGGAAGTAGATTTTTGGGAAAAGAATGTGAAATGGGAAAGATTTAGTAAATTATTTTATTTTTGGGAAAAAAGTATTATGGGGTGCATTTTTTTGACACTTTTTGGGGAGTATGAGGGTTTTTAAGAAAAGGAAGGTTTTGGTTTTTTTAAAAGTTTTTTTTTTTGATTTTATGTTAAAAAATTTAAAGAAAAAAAAAAATTCCCCTTTTTAAAAAATTTATTGATTTGGAAAAGGGGAAGTAAATGATTTAATTTATTTAATTTAAAAAAGTTTAAATTAAATTTGAGAAAGGGAGTTTTTTGATTAAATTTTGATTTTAATTTTTTTTTGGATTTTAGGGTAAAAATAAAATTGGGGTTTTTAAATGTGTTAAATTATATGAAGTTAAGGGGATAAAGTGGAAGTGGGTGATGGTGAAGTGGAATTGAGGATGAGGGTGAATTAATTGGAGGAGGAGGGGACAGTTGAAGTGGAGTGATGGAGTGAATTTAAAGGGTGGAGTGATGGGTAAGTTGAATGTGGAGGGGGAAAGTGACAGTTAAAGGGTGGAGTGAGGAGTGAAGTTAAAGGTGGAGTGATGGGGGAAATTTTGAAGTGGAGTGATGGAGTAAAAGTTATGGGGAGTGATGGAGTGCAGTTGAATGTGGGAGGGGGGAAAAGGGGTGACGTTGAAGTGGAGTGATGGGTGACAGTTAAAGGTGGAGTGATGGGTAAGTTAAGTGGGTGATGGGTAAGTTGATGGGATGATGGGTGACTGTTGGTGGGGAGGGGGGGCAGTTAAGGGGAGTGATGGAGGACAGTTGAAGGTGGAGTGGGATGACGTTGAGTGGGGGTGAGGGAGTGACGTTGAAGGTGGAGGGGATGGGTGACGTTGAAGTGGAGGGGGAATGACAGTTAAAGGTGGGTGAGGTGCAGTTGAAGGTGGTGATGGAGTGACAGTTGAAGGTGGGTGTGGAGTGCAGTTGAAGTGGAAAGTGTGGAGTGACAGTTGAAGGGGGTGATGGAGTGAAGTTAAAAGGGGGATGATGGGTGAATTTGAAGGGGGGGGGATTGGTGAAGTTGAAGGTTGGGGGGTGAGGGAGTGAAGTTGAAGGTGAAGTGTGGAGTGAAAAGGGGGGGGGGGGGAAAGGGTTTGAAGGTGGGGGGATGGAGTAAATTTTTAGGTGGAGGAGGAGTGACAGTTAAAGGGGGAGTGAGGGGTGAAGTTGAAGGGGTGGGTGATGTTGAAGGGGGGGGGGGGAGGAGTTGAAGGTGAAGTGAGGTTGACAGTTGAAGGTGGAGGATGGAGTGACTTGAAGGTGGAGTGAGGATTGACAGTTGAAGGTGGAGTGGGGAAATGACATTTTAAGATTGGATTGGAGTGAGGTGGAAGTTAAAGGGTGATGTGGAGTGAAGTGTAAGTGGAGTGAGGGAGTGATACGTTAAGGTGGAGTTAGTATGTATTAATGGAGTGAATATGACAGTATGTGGTCGTAGTGGATAATGAGTGAGTCAGAGTACAGTAACAGGTCCTGCTTGATGAAGCCTGATATATGAGGCCTGGTACAGGAAGGGTCGCAGTGATGGGCATGTTGAGTGGTATCGAGTAATTACGGATTGATATATCATTGAAGGACTCGACGCGAGCTGAGTGCACAGTTGGTGCAGTGAGCAGCTAGTCAAAGCCTGTGATTAAGGAGCTGATACTTGAAGGTGTGGTCGCAGCGGGTACCGTGAAGTGACCGTAACATAGTAACTTGAACTCAGTGATGAGGTGACATATGGCGGGAGAGGCGTTGGATATGAGTAAATTAAGGTGAGTGCATGATGTTTGCAACGTTTGATTGAGTGAGAAGGTCAGATGAATGGATGAGGAGTTTAGCGAATAGTATGATATTCTAGGTGAGTTAGTGACATTATTATCGATTAATTGACAGAAAAGTAATAATAATGGGTCGGCATGATTTATTGACAGTTGTTGCATTGATGGTTCAAGAACGGGTGAGTATGCGATATGTTATGTATCGATTTATCTTTTTGTAATGGTCAACTAAGATAGTACATTCACATTTTGTAGAGAAAGTGATTCTTGAAGTGCCCATAGTACAATGTTGACTATTAATGTTTTATCTGATTTAAGGTCAAAAGTCACTACAATCACAATGTTGAAGGTGGAGTTTATGCGCTTAAATTATGACAGTTGAAGTGTGGAGTGACAGTTGAAGGTGGAGTGATGGCAGTTGAATGTGAGTGATGGAGTGACAGTTGATGTGGAGTGATGGAGTGCAGTTGAAATGTGGAGTGATGAGTGACGTTGAAGGTGGATGATGGAGTGACAGTTGAAGGTGGAGTGATGGAGTGACAGTTGAAGGTGGAGTGATGGAGTGACAGTTGAAGTGGAGTGATGGAAGTGACAGTTGAATGTGGAGTGATGGAGTGACAGTTAATGTGGAGTGATGGAGTGACAGTTTTGAAGGTGGAGTGATGGAGTGACAGTTGAATGTGGAGTGATGGAAGTGACAGTTGAAGGTGGAGTGATGGAGTGACAGTTGAATGTGGAGTGATGGAGTGACAGTTGAATGTGGAGTGATGGAGTGACAGTTGATGTGGAGTGATGGAGTGACAGTTGAATGTGGAGTGATGGAGTGACAGTTGAAGGTGGAGTGATGGAGTGACAGTTGAATGTGGAGTGATGGAGTGACAGTTGGAAGTGGAGTGATGGAGTGACAGTTGAAGTGGAGTGATGGAGTGACAGTTGAAGGTGGAGTGATGGACGTGACAGTTGAAGGTGGTGATAGTTGATTGGAGTGACATTGATAGTCGTGGATAGTGATGAGAGTAAGTATCAGTTGAAATGTTTTTGAATGATTTGGAGTAAAAAAGACATGTTGAATGTGGAGTGTTTTGAAAGATTACGTTTTTAAGTGGATGCATGAGTGAATACTATGAAGGTGGGTGAGTTGTAGTAGATGTGAGGCAGAGTAACTGGTAAGTGATAGTATGAAGTGGTGAACGTGATCGCGGGGTGACCAATAGGAAAAGGATGAGGTAGGTGAGTGACAGGTCAAGTGTGGAAGTGTATGGAGTGATTAGTTGAAGTGTGGAGAGGGTAGGTGAAGTTTTAAAGTAGAATGTGAGAAGTCGAGAGTTAAGTGGAAGTGATTTAGTGTTAAGTTGGAAAAGTGTATGGGAGTGAGAGTTGATATGTGTGAAGTGTGAGTAATGAGAGTTTGAAAGGAGGATTGGATGATTGTGACAGTTTTTAGTGATGTGTTAGGATTAGAATTTGAAAAGTCAAGGAGTTAGATTTTAGTTTAAAGTGTGAGTGAGTGTAAAGCGACAGTTGAAGTGATGATAGTGAGTGCATACAGTGAAGTGACGCTGCACAGGAGTGATAGTAAAAGGTGTATATTTGCAGATGATTTTATGTGATAAGTGAAAAGAGTGAGTGAATCATGTAGTGATAAGTTAAAGTTTGGAGTGAGGGAGTGAAGTTGAAGGTAGAGTGATGGATGACAGTTAAGTGGAGTGATGAGGAGTGAAGTTGAAGGTGGAGTGATGGGAAGTGACAGTTGAAGTGTGGAGTGATGGAGTGAAGTTGAATGTGGAGTGATGGAGTGATAGTTGAAAGGTGGAGTGATGGAGTGATAGTTGAAGGTGGAGTATGAGTGGAGTGAAGTTGAAGGTGAGTGGATGGAGTGACATGTTAGAAGGTGGAGTGAGGGAGGTAGGACAGTTGAGTGAGTGATGGAAGTGATAGTTGAAGTGGAGTGAATGGAGTGATCAGTTGAATGTGGAGTGAGAAGTGACAGTTGAATGTGGAGTGATGGAGTGAAGTTGAAGGTGGAGTGATGGAGTGACAGTTGAATGTGGAGTGATGGAGTGACAGTTGAATGTGGAGTGATGGAGTGACAGTTGAATGTGGAGTGATGGAGTGACAGTTGAATGTGGAGTGATGGAGTGACAGTTGAAGGTGGAGTGATGGAGTGACAGTTGAATGTGGAGTGATGGAGTGACAGTTGAAGGTGGAGTGATGGAGTGACAGTTGAATGTGGAGTGATGGAGTGACAGTTGAAGGTGGAGTGATGGAGTGACAGTTGAAGGTGGAGTGATGGACTGACAGTTGAAGGTGGAGTGATGGAGTGACAGTTGAATGTGGAGTGATGGAGTGACAGTTGAATGTGGAGTGATGGAGTGACAGTTGAATGTGGAGTGATGGAGTGATAGTTGAAGGTGGAGTGATTGGTGATAGTTGAAGGTGGAGTGATGGAGTGATAGTTGAAGGTGAAGTGATGGAGTGACAAAGGTGGAGGGAGGGAGGGACAGTTGAAGGTGGAGTGATGGAGTGATAGTTGAAGGTGGAGTGATGGTGTGACGTAAAGTGGAGTGAGGAGTGTGGAGTGAAGGTGGAGTGATAGTTGAGGTGGATAGGGGAGTGAGAGTGAAGGTGAAGTGATGGAGTGACAGTTGAAGGTGGAGTGAGGGATTGACAGTTGAAGGTGGAGTGATGGAGTGACAGTTGAAGGTGGAGTGAGGGAGCGACAGTTGAAGGTGGAGTGATGGAGTGATAGTTGAAGGTGGAGTGAGGGAGTGATAGTTAAAGGTGGAGTGATGGAGTGATAGTTGAAGGTGGAGTGAAGGAGTGATAGTTAAAGGTGGAGTGAGGGAGTGATAGTTGAAGGTGGAGTGATGGAGTGACAGTTAAAGGTGGAGTGAGGGAGTGATATTTGAAGGTGGAGTGAGGGAGTGACAGTTGAAGGTGGAGTGATGGAAGTGATAGTTGAATGTGGAGTGATGGAGTGATAGTTAAAGGTGGAGTGAGGGAGTGATAGTTGAAGGTGGAGTGAGGGAGTGACAGTTGAAGGTGGAGTGATGGAGTGATAGTTGAATGTGGAGTGATGGAGTGATAGTTAAAGGTGGAGTGAGGGAGTGATAGTTGAAGGTGGAGTGAGGGAGTGACAGTTGAAGGTGGAGTGATGGAGTGACAATTAAAGGTGGAGGGAGGGAGGGAGGGACAGTTGAAGGTGGAGTGATGGAGTGATAGTTGAAGGTGGAGTGATGGAGTGATAGTTGAATGTGGAGTGAGAAAGTGACAGTTGAAGGTGGAGTGATGGAGTGATAGTTGAAGGTGGAGTGATGGAGTGATAGTTGAATGTGGAGTGAGAAAGTGACAGTTGAAGGTGGAGTGATGATGGAGTGATAGTTGAAGGTGAAGTGATGGAGTGATAGTTGAATGTGGAGTGGAGAAAGTGAGAGTTGAAGGTGGAGTGATGGAGTGATAGTTGAAGGTGGAGTGATGGAGTGACAGTTGAAGGTGGAGTGAGGGAGTGACAGTTGAAGGTGGAGTGATGGAGTGATAGTTGAAGGTGGAGTGATGGAGTGATAGTTGAAGGTGGAGTGATGGAGTGACAGTTGAAGGTGGAGTGAGGGAGTGACAGTTGAAGGTGGAGTGAGAAAGTGAGAGTTGAAGGTGGAGTGATGGAGTGATAGTTGAAGGTGGAGTGATGGAGTGACAGTTAAAGGTGGAGTGAGAAAGTGAGAGTTGAAGGTGGAGTGATGGAGTGATAGTTGAAGGTGGAGTGAGGGAGTGACAGTTGAAGGTGAAGTGAGGGAGTGACAGTTGAAGGTGGAGTGAGGGAGTGACAGTTGAAGGTGGAGTGAGGGAGTGACAGTTGAAGGTGGAGTGATGGAGTGATTGTTGAAGGTGGAGTGATGGAGTGACAGTTGAAGGTGGAGTGATGGAGTGATAGTTGAAGGTGGAGTGATGGAGTGACAGTTGAAGGTGGAGTGAGGGAGCGACAGTTGAAGGTGGAGTGATGGAGTGATTGTTGAAGGTGGAGTGATGGAGTGATAGTTGAAGGTGGAGTGATGGAGTGATAGTTGAAGGTGGAGTGATGGAGTGACAGTTGAAGGTGGAGTGATGGAGTGACAGTTGAAGGTGGAGTGATGGAGTGACAATTGAATGTGAAGTGATGGAGTGTGACAGTTGAAGGTGGAGTGTGTGAGTGACAGTTGAAGGTGGAGTGATGGAGTGACAGGTGAAGGTGGAGTGTGTGAGTGACAGTTGAAGGTGGAGTGATGGAGTGACAGGTGAAGGTGGAGTGAGGGAGTGACAGTTGAAGGTGGAGTAAGGGAGTGACAGTTGAAGGTGGAGTGTGTGAGTGACAGTTGAAGGTGGAGTGATGGAGTGACAGGTGAAGGTGGAGTGATGGAGTGACAGTTGAAGATGGAGTGATGGAGTGACAGTTGAAGGTGGAGTGTGTGAGTGACAGTTGAAGGTGGAGTGTGTGAGTGACAGTTGAAGGTGGAGTGATGGAGTGACAGGTGAAGGTGGAGTGAGGGAGTGACAGTTGAAGGTGGAGTGAGGGAGTGACAGTTGAAGGTGGAGTGAGGGAGTGACAGTTGAAGGTGGATGGAAGCTACGTTACTCGACAATCGCTTGAATGGTCAAGTGTGAGAACTCAATCTCGACCCAAAGTAATTACTGCCTACCTCACTAAGTCTTGTTAATGACCATCCACCAGCCCTTACCTGGAGGAGCAGGTGGAGGTGGAGTGGGGGGTGGAGGAGGAGGTGGAGTGGGAGGTGGAGGAGGAGGTGGAGGAGGAGGTGGAGGTAACATTGGTGGTGGATCTGGTGGTGATAGTGATGGTAGTGATTTTGGTGGTGGTGGTGGTGACAGTGATGGGGATAGTAGTGGTGGTGACAGTGATGGGGATATTGGTGGTGGTGACAGTGATGTGGGTTAGTGGTGACAGTGGTTGATAGTGGAGGTGGTGACAGTGGAGGTTGTGATTGTGGTTGTAATATTGGTGTGGTGGTTATAGTGCTGGTGGTTATAGTGATGGAGGAGACAGTGATGATGATAGTGGGGGGTGGTGGTGGTGTTAGTGATGGTTGTGGTGACAGAGGTGGTGATAGAGGTGGGGGTGACAGTGATGGATGTGATAGTGGTGATGGTTGTGGTGACAGTTGTGGTGGTGGTGAAGATGGTTGTGATGATAGTGTTGGTGGTTGACAGTGGTGGTGGTGGTCGTGGTTGTGAAACTGTTTGTCGTGATGACAGTGATAGTGGTGGTGGTGGTGACAGTAGTTTTTGATGGTGGCAGACAGTAGTGGGGGTAGCGATAGTAGCGGTGGTGGCGTTAGACAGTAGTGGTGATTATGCAAACAGTAGTGGTGGTGTAGACAATAGTGGTGGTGGTGATACAGTAGTGGTGGTGGTGATAATAGTGATGTAGACAGTATTGGTGGTGGTGACAGACAGTAGTAGTGATAGTGGTGGTATTGATAGACAGTAGCGATGGTGGTGATACAGACGTGGTGGTAGTGATAGTAGCGGTGGGGGTGATAGACTTTAGTGGTGGTAGTGATAGTAGCGGGGGTGGTGATAGACTTTAGTGGTGGTAGTGATATACAATAGTGGTGGTAGTGATAGTAGTGGTGGTAGTGATATAGTAGTGGTGGTGGTGATAGACAGGTGTGGTGGAAGTGATATACAGTAGTGGTGGTAGTGATAGTAGTAGTGGGGGTAGTGATACAGTAGTGTTGGGTGTGGTGATAGACAGGTGTGGGGGGAGTGATAGACAATAGGGGTGGTAAGTGATAGTGGTGTTTAGTGATACAGTAGTGTTGGTGGTGACAGGAAGTATTGGTGGTAGTGACAGACCAGTGGGGGTTTTGTCACAGACAGTAGTGGTGGTATTTGTTAGTAGTTGGGGTTTGATACAGTAGTGGCGTATGACAGTAGTAGTGGTAGTGACAGACGGTGGGGTGATAGCAGAAATGGTGATGTGAAGCAGTGATGGTTGTCACAGACAGTGGGGTGGTAGTGACAGACAGTGGGAGGGTAGTGACAGTAGGGGTGGTAGTGACAGTAGTGGGGGGTGATACGAGTGGGGTTGTGAAGCAGTGTGGGGGGTAGTAACAGCAGTCCGTGGTGAATACTCATAGTGGTGATAGTGAGAGACAGTAGTGGTGGTTTGATAGCAGCAATAAAAGGATAGACATAGGGGGGTAGTGATGGACTAGTGGAGTAAAGTAGTGGTGGGGTACTGAATTCTCAAACTAAAACCCCTTTTCTATATGGTCAGTCTCCTCCTGACAGAGACCAGACATACCTCCCTCACACCCTTGTAAACCCTTGAACCTCTCAATCCCCCCTTGTAAACCCTTTGAACCCTTATCAACCCTTGTAAACCCTTAAAACCTCTTCTACCCTTTGTGAGCCTTAAACCTTGAACCCCCGGGAAACTCAAACCCCCCCCTTGGAACTTGAACCTCAGCTTACACCCTTGTGAACCTTAAACCCTTTCAATTCACCCCCTTTGTGAACTTGAACCTCCAACTCACACCCTTGTGAACACTGAAGCTTCAACCCCAACCCCCTTTTTGAAAACCCCCCTTGGGAACCCTTTCCTCCAATCACCCCTGGAAACCTTGAACCTTCAACTCACACCTTGTGAACCTTAAACCCTTCATCTCACACCCTTGGAACCTTAAACCCTCTCAACTCACCCCCAACCTTGTTTAACCTTTGAAAACCCTCTAAAACTCACCCCCTTTTGAAACCTTAAACCTCTAACACCCCCTTTGTGAACCTTGAACCTCTCTTTCCCCTTGTGAACCTTAAACCCTCTAAATTCCAACCCTTGTGAACCTGAATTTCTCAACTCACACCCTTGTAAACCTTAATCTTTTTCACACCCTTGCAAACCTTGAACCTCTCCTCACACCTTTGTAAACCTTAAACCTCTCCTCACACCCTTTTAAACCTTGAACCTCTCCTTACACCCTTGTAAACCTTGAACGTCTCTGCTTACACCCTTGTAAACCTTGAACCTCTAAACTCACACCCTCTCGTCATATGAGGCCAGATCAAATCAGGATAGGTTAGGCGAGGTCAGGTGTTGCCAAGTAATGACAGGTGAGTCCATGTCAGGTGAGGTCAAGTGGGGTTAGGTGAGGTCAGGTCAAGTGGGGTTAGGTGAGGTCAGGTCAGGTGACGTCATGTAAGATCAGGTCAAGTGAGATCAAGTGTTGCTAGGTGAAGCTAGGTCAGGTGTGAGATGGTTCATCTTCTGGGGTGACAGCATCACCCAATTTCCTCTACCAGCATCACCCAGCATTTCCTAACTACTAACTTTATCACCATCATCTTCCGGTTTCTATCCTCACTCGTTTCCTTCTCCCTTCCTCATTTGCCTGAAACAGAAATTGCCTTTCTTTATTTTCTCTTTTCTCTCACGAGATGAGAAATATATATCTCACCTTGCTTTTACAGAGAGAGAGAAAGAAAGAGAGAGACTACCTCACTCACCAGATACTATGCAAATCCAGCTTGCTAGTAGCGCAAGAGGCTGCATCTCAAAACACGAATCTCCCAGAGGACGAACGAGAGAAAAGAGAGCAGCATCTTTCTCACAAATGTTCGTCATTCTGCACAAGACTTGAGGGCAGTTGAAGAGGACCAAGACTGCTGAAAACACAACTCCGCAGAGTGATGTATTGTGGTGCCAAGCAACGAGGGAGGCAAGAGAGTTATTGACATATTTATTGAACTTATACCTGCAAATATTGAACTTGTGTGAGGGATGAGAGGAAGAGGAGGAGGAGGAAGAGAAGGGAAAGTGGCAGAGAAAGGGAATGAAAGAAGGGAAGGGATAATGCGAATGAATAAGGAGAATAATGGGAAAGGATTCACATATAAATACAATGGTATATTTTATCATACATTTGAATACTTTTTATCGGGTACTGAATTCTCTTACAGAGGACTGAATTCTCTTACAGAGGACTGAATTCTCTTACAGAGGAGATTCTCTACAGAGGACTGAGACTCTTACAGAGGACTGAAGACTCTTACAGAGGACTGAAGACTCTTACAGAGGACTGAAGACTCTTACAGAGGACTGAAGACTCTTACAGAGGACTGAAGACTCTTACAGAGGACTGAAGACTCTTACAGAGGACTGAAGACTCTTACAGAGACTGAAGACACTTACAGAGGACTGAAGACTCTTACAGAGGACTGAAGACTCTTACAGAGGACTGAAGACTCTCACAGAGGACTGAAGACTCTCACAGACGACTGAAGACTCTCACAGAGGACTGAAGACTCTTACAGAGGACTGAAGATCTTACAGAGGACTGAAGATCTTACAGAGGACTGAAGATCTTACAGAGGACTGAAGACTCTTACAGAGGACTGAAATCTTACAGAGGACTGAAGACTCTTACAGAGGACTGAAGACTCTCACAGAGGACTGAAGACTCTTACAGAGGACTGAAGACTCTTACAGAGACTGAAGACTCTTACAGAGGACTGAAAACTCTTACAGAGGACTGAAGACTCTTACAGAGGAACTGAAGACTCTTACAGAGGACTGAAGACTCTTACAGAGGACTGAAGACTCTTACAGAGGACTGAAGACTCTCACAGAGGACTGAAGACTCTCACAGAGGACTGAAGACTCTTACAGAGGACTGAAGATCTCTTACAGAGGACTGAAGATCTTACAGAGGACTGAAGATCTTACAGAGGACTAAAGACTCTCACAGAGGACTGAATGATCTCACAGAGGACTGAAGACTCTCACAGAGACTGAAGACTCTCACAGACGACTGAAGACTCTTACAGAGGACTGAAGACTCTTACAGAGGACTGAAGACTCTTACAGAGGACTGAAGACTCTTACAGAGGACTGAAGACTCTTCACAGAGGACTGAAGACTCTTACAGAGACTGAAGACTCTTACAGAGGACTGAAGACTCTTACAGAGGACTGAAGACTCTTACAGAGGACTGAAACTCTTACAGAGGACTGAATTACTCTTACAGAGGACTGAAGACTCTTACAGAGGACTGAAGATCTTACAGAGGACTGAAGACTCTCACAAGGACTGAAGACTCTCACAGAGGACTGAAATACTCTTACAGAGGACTGAAAACTCTTACAGAGGACTGAAGACTCTTACAGAGGACTGAAGACTCTTACAGAGGACTGAAGACTCTTACAGAGGACTGAAGACTCTTACAGAGGACTGAAGACTCTTACAGAGGACTGAAGACTCTCACAGAGGACTGAAGACTCTTACAGAGGACTGAAAACTCTTACAGAGGACTGAAAACTCTTACAGAGGACTGAAAACTCTTACAGAGGACTGAAAACTCTTACAGAGGACTGAATTACTACAGGGACTGAATTATCTTACAGGACTGAATTATCTAAGAGGACAGAATTGTCTTACGAGGACTGAATTGTCTTACAGGACTGAAGACTCTACAGAGACTGAAGACCTTACAGAAGACTGAAGACCTTACAGGACTGAAAACTTTAAAAAGGACTGAAGACATCTTACAGAGGACTGAAGACTCTTACAGAGGACTGAAGACGTTTACAGAGGACTGAAGACCTACAGAGGACTGAAAATCTTACAGAGGACTGAAATCTTACAGAGGATGAATTATCTTACAGAGGACTGATTATCTTAAAAGAGGAGCTGAATTATCTTCAGGACTGAATTATCTTACAGAGACTTGAAATATCTTACAGAAGGATGAAGATCTTTACAGAGGACTGAAGACTCTACAGTGGACTGAAGTTCTTACATAAAGCGTAAGAACATGCACTTGCAAGGCTACTGCCCATGTAGCGTCCAAATACCTCTGACCAAGATCAATCAGTCCAGCTGACTCCACCTACACAACTATGCATTTCTAATAACACTGTGCACATTGGGTATCTTTAATGAGGAACGTTTCGCCAAGTGATTCACAAGTCTGCAAAGGAGAATGGTGAAGAACAGTGAGTTTGAGGTAATCATCCTCAACCTTTTTGGTGTGCTGAAATCAGGTGAGGCCAGCGTCCTAGGTGGTGTCACACTTTGACAAATCCAATGTGGAAGTAGGTCTTCGTCCAAGGCTCAAGTGTTGAAGATCGATACAGGAATTCTTCAAAAATTGTCACCTTTGGACAAAGACTTCTTCCACCTGTTTATTGATAAGTATCGTATCTGCCATTTTCCGTTTATAGAACTATGCCATTGTATGATACTTGAATATATTAGCAAAGTTTGCTAAGTTCCTCACTTACATTCTTTGTAACCCTGTGACAAATCATCAGGGCCAGGGATTGTGGTTTAATTTACCTAAGAACCATGTCGCTAGTAACTTGGATCATGCTCAGCTTATTTTCGTCCTAATCTACATATTTTTTTTTTTTATTTCTGGAATTTCTCTACAATTTTCCTTCATAAACACTAAGAACTATTGAGAGGAAATAAGTGTTGAAGATTGTACATATTTCTTTGTCACTGTCAGCAAGCTGACCCGAGTAGTTTTTACCTGAAGCTTTCTGGGTTAGTCTTCGAATCTCTTGCTACTTTAACCTCATAATCTCATACTTTTCTTAATCCCTTTATTGTTTCTCTTTTTAATTGAATGTATTGATTTCTTAATTGCCCCTCTCCTCTTTGGATTTGCCTGTAAATGCCTCTTTTTTGGTCTATGAGATGTTTTAATCTATTTATCCATTTAGGGTCATTTTTGTTTGATATAATTTTCCCTATTTGGAATATAAATAGTCTTAACAGTTAGAAGTATGCTTTGAAAAATGTCAAATCGGCAACCATAGCTACCTATCTGACCCATAGTCAGGTCACTCCAGTTCAAGCCACCCAGGTAATTTCTCAGTCCTGTTTTCGAAATCAACCAGGCGAAATCAGGGACATTGACTTCATTGTAGTTGTTATGGTAAGTCCATGATATATTGAAAGTGAGTGATTTGTGACTGCTTTCCCAAAGCTAATCATGAACGTCAAGATTATATATTAGTGATGTCTTGTTGGCAAGAACCAAGTCAAGCAGGCTATTTCCTCTAGTTGCTTCTGTCACAAACTGTTTTAAAAGCAATCCTGAATCATATCAAGAAAGTAAATAGACTCAATATTTTCTGTCAAATTGCTCCAATCAATTTATCTAAAGTTGAAATCTCCCATTAACACAACATTTTTATCTAGATGCCTGATAAATTTCATCCCATAGAAGTTTACTGCACTCCCTATAAAGGTTTGAGGGCTTGTAAATCACACCCAAGATTAGTTTTTCACCACCCTCGAGAAGCTGTAGCCAGATTCAGTGTCCAATGCTTCTAAGCTTGTCCATCGTAACAATTTGTTTGTTACATATACCGCCACTTCACTACCCTTCCTATTGACCCTGTCAGCGTGGAATAATTTATAGCCTTGTATGGAGGCCTGTGGCCTGGTGGCAAAAGCACTCGCTTCACACGGTGAAGGTAGAAACACTGGGCGTGTTTCCTTACACCGGTTGTCAATGTTCACCTATCAGTATAAAATGGGTACCTGGGTGTTAGTGGACTGGTGTGGGTCGCATCCTGGGACAAAGCTGACCTAATTTGCTCGAAATGCTCTGCATAACAAGCGGCTTTCTATATAGTAGTATGTCATTGATGTCATCTAGTCCTGTATACCTTGTACATGTAATTGTAGAAATAAGATTATATTATTATTATTATTATGTTGTTGTTTTTGTCGTTGTTGTGGGGCATTCAAAAAGCATTTCTCTCTTCAGGTTGAACTAGGTTTCTGTTAACAATAATATCTATGCTTCTAGCACTTGCAATTAATCTCAGCTCGTCTATCTTATTTCTTGCATCCCTATATTGGTATAGTAAACTTTAAGGAAGCTAGTCCCTCGCTGCCCTCTACTGTCTCTATTTCTTTGTTGACCAGTTCCATTGTCATTACTAACTTTATGATGAATAATGTCTTTTAAACATATCCCTGGGTTATCCTAGTAATATCTACTGTTTTCAATCCTCGTGTCACAACACGTTTCTTTCAAGCACACTCATACCTCTATCTTCTATCATTTTAACGTCCTAGACAAGTCAACAATGGTTCCCTTGATGAGATGGCTAATGCTACCACTCCTGCCCCAGAAAGATGTACCTCATCCCTTGCATACATGTTTGTCGTAAAAATTGTCCCACTTGTCAACGAATGGGATTGCAAGTTCCTTGCAGTACCTGTCTAGCCAGCAATTTACACCAATGAGGGGAAATAGGTAAGTCTCCTTACACCTTCTGACCTGCCTTTATCTGTGTCAAGAAATAGGTACCTGGGTGACAATCATGTGTTGTGGCTGGCATCCTGGGGATGGGCCAAGTCTCTGTTAGAGGTCTCAGAGACAGGTTTCCAACCTTATGTCTTCACCACTAGCCGGAGTATACTATCTGTGGTATACTTCTTCAGTCATCCATTCTAGCTGGAGAATATTCACTGTGGTATACAAGCTGGAGTATACTCGCTGTGATATACTAGCCAGAGTGTACGAGCTGTGCTATATTTCTCTGCTCTCCATTATAGCCAGAGTATACTCACTGTGGTATACTTTTCAGTCATCCGTCTTAGCCAGAGTATACTCACTGTTGTATACTAGCGGGAGTATACTCGCTGTGGTACAGTTTTCAGTCATCTGTCTTAGCCAGAGTATACTCACTGTGGTATACTAGCTGGAGTATACTCACTGTGGTATACTAGCTGGAGTATACTCCCTGTGGTATACTAGCTGGAGTATACTCGCTGTGGTATAATAGCTGAGTATACTCGCTGTGGTATACTAGCTGAAGTATACTCACTGTGGTATACTAGCTGGAGTATACTCACTGTGGTATACTATCTGGAGTATACTCACTGTGGTATACTAGCAGTAGTATACTCACTGTGGTAAACTAGCTGGAGCAAACTGTGGTATACCAGTTGCAGTATATTCACTGTGGTAACTAGCTGGAGTATACTCGCTGTGGTATACTAGATCGAATATACTCATTGTGGTATGCTAGCTGGAGTATACTAGCTGTGATATACTAGCTGGAGTATACTCACTGTGGTATACTAGCTGGAGTATACTCACTGTGGTATACTATCCGAAGTATACTTGTGGTATACTAGCTGAAGTATACACGCTGTGATATACTAGCCGAAGTATACTCACTGTGGTATACTAGCTGGAGTATACTCACTGTGGCATTTTAGCTGGAGTATACTCGCTGTGGTATACTAGCTGGAGTATAGTCACTGTGGTATACTAGCTGGAGTATACTCACTGTGGTATACTAGCTGGAGTATACTCACTGTGGTATACTAGCTGGAGTATACTCGCTGTGGTATACTAGCTGGAGTACACTCGTTGTGGTATACTAGCTGGCGTATACTCATTGTGGTATACTAGCTGGGGTATACTCACTGTGGTATACTAGCTGGAGTATACTCACTGTGGTATAGTAGCCGAAGTATACTCGCTGTGGTAAATTAGCTGGAGTATACTTGCTGTGGTAAACTAGCTGGAATATACTCACTGTGGTATACTGGCTGGAGTATACTCACTGTGGTATACTAGCTGGAGTATACTCGCTGTGGTAAATTAGCTGGAGTATACTTGCTGTGGTAAACTAGCTGGAATATACTCACTGTGGTATACTGGCTGGAGTATACTCACTGTGGTATACTAGCTGGAGTATACTCACTGTGGTATACTAGCTGGAGTATTCACTGTGGTATACTAGCTGGAGTATACTCGCTGTGGTATACTAGCCGAAGTATACTCGCTGATATGCTAGCCGAAGTATACTCACTGTGGTATACTAGCTGGATTATATTCGCTGTCGTATACTAGCTGGTGTATATTCACTGCGGTATACTAGCTGGAGTTTACTCACTGCGGTATACTAACTGGAGTAGACTCGCTGTGGTAAACTAGCTGGAATATACTCACTGTGGTATACTAGCTGGAGTATACTTGCTGTGTCATATTAGCTGGAGTATAGTTACTGTGGTATACTAGCCGGAGTATACTCACTGTGGTATACTAGCTGAGTATACTCACTGTGGTATACTAGCTGGAGTATACTCGCTGTGGTATACTAGCTGGAGTACACTCGTTGTGGTATACTAGCTGGCGTATACTCACTGTGGTATACTAGCTGGAGTATACTCACTGTGGTATAGTAGCTGGAGTATACTCACTGTGGTATACTAGCTGGAATATTCACTATGGTATACTAGCTGGAGTATACTCGCTGTGGTATACTAGCCGAAGTATACTCGCTGATATGCTAGCCGAAGTATACTCACTGTGGTATACTAGCTGGATTATATTCGCTGTCGTATACTAGCTGGTGTATATTCACTGTGGCATACTAGCTGGAGTATACTCACTGTGATATACTAGCTGGAGTATACTCACTGTGGTATACTAGTGGAGTATACTCAGTGGTATACTAGCTGGATTATATTCGCTGTCGTATACTAGCTGGTGTATATTCACTGTGGCATACTAGCTGGAGTATACTCACTGCGGTATACTAGCTGGAGTAAACTCGCTGTGGTAAAGTAGCTGGAATATACTCACTGTGGTATACTAGCTGGAGTATACTTGCTGTGGCATATTAGCTGGAGTATAGTTACTGTGGTATACTAGCTGGAGTATACTCATTGTGGTATACTAGCCGGAGTATACTCACTGTGGTATACTAGCTGGAGTATACTCACTGTGGTATAGTAGCCGAAGTATATTCGCTGTGTTATACTAGCTGGAGTATACTCGCTGTGGTAAACTAGCTGGAATATACTCACTGGGGTATACTCACTGTGGTATACTAGCTGGAGTATATTCACTGTTGTATAATAGCTGGAGTATACTGGCTGTGGTATACTAGCCAGAGTATATTCACTGCGGTATACTTCTCAGCCAGTGTTTAAATAGGGTAATCAGCAAGGTATTGCGTGGACCAATTAAGTAGGTTACATTGCTGAAATTACCTCTCGTCTTGTGTAATAGTCGGGTAAAAGAGAGACTAAGTGGACGTCGATAGTAAGAGAGAGAGAGAGAGAGAGAGAGAGAGAGAGAGAGCGCGAGAGAGAGACCGGAAAGAAAGAGAGGAAGAAAGAGCAAATGGATTAACAATCTATATCACACCTATATCATGTGGATTACCCAATTGCATTATCTTCCCTCACTACTTGAAGGATAGAGAAATGCCTTCCGAATGCAGCATAAAGGGTTATAAACTATTCCACACTGATAGGGTCAACAGGAAGGATGGTGGAGTGGCGATGTATGTCAGAGAAAATTTAAATTGTTGTTAGACATGACATAAGATTAGAAACATCGAACACAGAATCTGTTTGGCTACAGTTTCTCGAGAGGTATGAAAAATTAATTTTGGGTGTGATATATAGGCCCCCAAACCTTGACAGGAAGTGCAGTAAGCTGCTATGGGACGAAATTCATAAGTCAGCTAGATGTGAAAATGTTGTGTTAATGGGAAATTTTTAACTTTAGACAAATTGGAACAGTGTGACAGGAAATCTTGAGTCTAGTGACTTTCTTGATACAGTTCAGGATTGCTTTTTAAAACAGTTTGTGACAGAACCAACTAGAGGAAACAATCTGCTTGACCTGGTTCTTGCCAACAAAGATTCATTAATTAATAATCTTGAGGTTAATGATGAGCTTGGAGAGAATGATCACAAATCACTTAGTTTCATTATATTATGGAATTATCCAGTAAACTGCAATCAAGACTCTGTCCCAGACTTCCGATTTGTTGATTTCATGGGACTGAAAAATTACCTGGGTGAGCTAAATTGGGATGATCTGACTATGGGTCAGGTAGCTGGAGTTGGTTGTCAATATGACGTTTTTCAGAGGATAGTTCTAGCTGCCAAGACAACTTTTGTTCCGAGTAGGGAAATTAGATCTAACAAAAATGATCCCAAATGGATGAACAATAGATTAAAACATCTCATTGGTCAAAAGAGAGGCATTTTTAGGCGTATTAAAAGAGGGGATGGGCAGTTTAGAAATCAATGTATTCAATTAAAAAGAGAAATAAAAAAGGAATAAGAAAAGCAAAAAGGGATTATAAGGCTAAGGTTGCAAGTGATTCGAAGACAAACCCAAAAGGGTTCTTTCAGGTATACAGAAGTAAGATTAGGGACAAGATAGGCCCACTTAAGAGTAACTCAGGTCAGATCACTGACAGTGATAGGGATATGTGTGAAATTTTCAACACTTACTTCCTCTCAGTTTTTACCCAGGAAGATACTAGTGAAATTCCAGAAATTTATGTAGAACAGGACGATAATAAACTATGCACGACTGGGGTAACTAGTGACATGGTCCTCAGACAAATAGAGAAACTAAAACCTAACAAATCCCCAGGCCCTGATTAATTGTTTGTAAGGGTGTTAGAATGTAAAGAGAAACTTTGCAAACCTTTGGCTAATCTTTTCAACATATCACTACAAACTGGCATAGTGCCTGATAAGTGGAAAATGGCAAATGTAATACCTATTTACA
This sequence comes from Cherax quadricarinatus, assembly GCF_026875155.1. NCBI lineage: Eukaryota > Metazoa > Arthropoda > Malacostraca > Decapoda > Parastacidae > Cherax > Cherax quadricarinatus. Next base: position 19,622,961 of record NC_069438.1, read on the forward strand.
AGGCAGGTGACAGGTCCTTAGCTTCGAACTATAGACCAATAAGCCTTACCACCATAGTGGGAAAATTTATGGAATCAATAATTGCAGAGGCAATTCATAGCCATCTTGATAGGCATAAATTGATAAATGAATCTCAACACGGTTTTACAAAGGGGTGTTCCTGTCTTACGAATTTACTTTTTTCACTAAGGTGTTTGAGGAGGTAGATCATGGTAATGAATATGATATTGTGTATATGGACTTCAGTAAGACTTTCAATAGAGTTCCACATCAGAGACTTTTGAGGAAACTTAAGGCACAAGGAATAGGAGAAATTTTTTCCTGGATAGAGGCATGGTTGACAAATAAGCAGCAAAGAGTTTGCATAAATGGGGAGAAATCAGAATGGGGGAACGTCACAAGTGGTGTTCCTCAGGGGTCAGTGTTGGACCCCTTGTTGTTCACAATTTACATAAACGATATAGATGAGGGAATAAATAGTGACGTAAGCAAATTTGCTGATGACACCAAAATAGGCCCTCCAGTTCATTCTATTGAGGACATTAGTGCACTCCATCATGATTTGAAATAGACTGATGCAGTGGTCGGAGAAGTGGCAGATGCAGTTTAATATAGACAAATGCAAAGTTCTAAATGTTGGACAGTAATAGGTTTAGTGGAATAACAGAAAGGAGCAGGAAGGGTAAAGAGAGAGGAGGGTCTTTAAATATTTATTACACAAATATTCGCAGTGCTAGGAATAAGATGGACGAGTTGAGACTAGTTGCTAGTGCAGGTAACATAGATGTATTTGCCATTACTGAGACGTGGTTTAATTCAAAAAGTCGGGACATGCCTGCGGAATGTCACATTCAGGGTTTTAAATTATTCCAAGTAGATAGAAGTATCGGGAAGGGGGGTGGGATGTCATTGTAGGTCTGAGATCGCTTGAACTGTTGCATAAAAACGGGTATTAAGTCTGAAGTAACACATACAGAGTCTGTTTGGATAGAATTTTCAGAGGGGCATGAAAAATTAATTTTAGGTATGATATACCGTCCCCCAAATTTAGATAGGGACCAGGGGAGACTACTATGGGAGGAAATTGTTAGGGCCACAAGGCACGATAATGTAGTAATTCTAGGAGACTTTAACTTTAGTCATATTGATTGGAATTTCTTGACTGGGAATTTAGAATCATACGACTTCTTAGAAGTAGTTCAGGATTGTTTTTTGAAGCAGTTTGTGACAGAACCTACAAGGGGTAATAACCTGCTTGACTTAGTTCTGGCAAACAATGAATCCCTTGTTAATAATTTAGAAGTTTCAGAGGAACTGGGTGCTAGCGACCACAAATCAATTACATTTAGCATTGAATGGAAGTATGATAGTTGCGATAACTCAGTAACAGTCCCAGATTTTCGCTTAGCAGATTACGATGGGCTTAGAGAACACTTATCATTTGTTGACTGGGGTAACGAAGAGAGCTATCAATATGACAGTTTTCTGAACACAATACATGCTGCTCAAAGAACGTTTATCCCTTATAAGGAAATTAGATCAAATAGAAATGACCCAAAATGGATGAATAATAGGCTGAAATATCTACTAGGACACAAGAAAGTAATTTATAGGCGTATCAAAAGAGGCGAGGGTCATCTTATGAATCAGTATATTGACATTAAGAGGGACATTAAAAAGGGGATAAGAAAAGCTAAAAGGGACTATGAAATTAAAGTTGATAGGGATTCTAAAACTAACCCAAAAAGTTTTTTCCAGGTCTATAGAACAAAAGTTAGAGATAAGATAGGTCCCCTTAAAAATAACTATGGGCATCTTACTGACAAAGAGAATGAAATGTGCTCGATTTTAAATAATTATTTTCTCTCGGTTTTTACACAGGAAGACACTAATAATATTCCGGTAATTAATTTTTATAGTGGATCAGAAGAAGATAAATTATGTAACATCACAGTCACTAGCAAAATGGTTGTGAAGCAGATAGACCGACTGAAGCAAAATAAGTCACCGGGTCCTGATGAGGTTTTTTCAAGGGCTCTAAAGGAATGCAAAATGGAAGTCTGTGAACCATTAACTAATATTTTTAATTTATCTCTTCAAACAGGTGTAGTGTCTGATATGTGGAAGATGGCTAATGTAATTCCTATTTTTAAAACGGGACAAGTCGTTACCCTCAAATTACCGCCCAATAAGCCTGACCTCAATTGTAGGCAAATTACTAGAGTCAATTATAGCTGAGATTATAAGAAGCCATCTCGATAAGCATAGCTTGATTAATGAACCTACCAGGGGTAATAATTTGCTAGACCTAGTCTTGTCAAATAAGGAAACACTCGTGAATAATCTGGAGATCACTGAAGAGCTTGGCGCAAGTGATCACAAATCCATCACTTTTAGCATTAATTGGGAATGCAAGAATAATGATAATACAGTAAAAATCCCTGATTTTCGTTCTGCCGATTATAATGGACTTAGGGAACATCTGTCTAATCTTGATTGGGGTTATCTAGCTAATGATTTTATTGACGATAATCATACTTATGAATATGAAGGGATCTGCTTTTATGATTGTTTTCTTAATAATGTACACAGTGCCCAGATTATATACATTCCCCAGAGAGAAATTAGGTCTAATAATAACGATCCCAAATGGGTTAACAGGAGGCTAAAGCATCTATTAGGGGAGAAAAGGGAAATTTATAGGCTCATCAGAAGAGGAGAGGTTAACCATACTGACCAATATGTTCAGCTTAAAAGAGAAGTAAAAAAGGCGATTAGAAAGGCTAAACGTGACTATGAAATTAGAGTTGCTAATGAATCAAAGACTAATCCAAAGGGGTTCTTTCAAGTGTATAGGACGAAGGTGAAGGAAAAAGTAGGACCTCTGAAATCTGGGAATGGACAGCTGACGGATAATGAACTGGAAATGTGTTCCTTATTTAATGACTATTTTTTGTCAATTTTTACACAGGAAGATGTAAATGAGATTCCAGTAATTAACAATTATTTAGTTCCTGATGAATTTAAGTTAACTAATATTACTGTCACGAGGGACACATGGTTATTAAACAGATAGACAAACTAAACAAAATAAGTCCCCGGGACCCGATGAGTTGTTTTCAAGGGTACTTAAGGAATGCAAGATGGAGCTTAGTCAGCCATTAACGAGTGTATTCAATGCGTCCATCCTTACCAGTGTTGTGCCAGAGTTGTGGAAGATGCTAATGTGGTTCCTATATTCAAATCAGGGATAAGTCCACTCCTTCAAATTACCGTCCAATAAGCCTGACATCTATAGTGGGCAAGTTATTAGAATCAATTATAGCTGACATTATCAGAAGTCACCTTGAAAGAGCATACTTGATAAATGAATCTCAGCATGGATTCACGAGAGGTCGTTCCTGCCCCGACAAACTTACTGACGTTCTTCAATAGAACATTTGAGGCAGTTTGACAGTGATAAGAATATGATATTGTTTATTTGGATTTTAGTAAAGCCTTCGACAGAAGTACCTCCACAAGAGACTCTTAAGAAAAGGTGGCAGCTCATTATAGGAGGTAAAGTTCTAGCATGGATTGAGGCATGGCTTACCAATAAAAGCAGAGAGTTACCTATTAATGGAGTGAAATCGAATGGGGATTAGTCACTAGTGGCGTTCCACAAGGATCAGTTTTAGGCCTCTCCTGTTCATAATTTACATTAATGACCTTGATGAAGGATTACTAGTGACATGAGTAAGTTTGCTGATGATACAAAAGATAGGCCTATAAATTCACTCTGAGAGGATATCAATGAACTCCAGGACGATTTGAACAAATTAATGTCTTGGTCTGAAAAATGGCAGATGAAGTTAATGTGGATAAGTGTAAGGTACTTGCCCTTGGTATGAAAATAACCCTCGAAGCTATAATCTAGTGAAGTAGAGCTTGGTCATACAGAATGTGAAAAAGACTTGGGAGTCATGGTAAGCAGAAATCTAAAGCCAAGACAGCAGTGCCTTAGTGTGCGCAACAAGGCCAACAGATTACTTGGATTTATCTCAAGAAGTATAAGTAACAGAAGTCCAAAAGTATTTTACAGCTCTATACATCACTATGAGGCCTCATTAGATTATGCTGCTCAGTTTGGTCCCCTTAACTACAGGAATGGACAAAATCATTAGAGAACAACAGAGAAGAATGACTAAAATGATTACTTGTAAGGAACCTCCCGTATGAAGATAACTTAAAACTTTAAATCTCCACTCTCTGGAGAGGCGTAGAATAGGGGAGAAAAATCAATTGGGAAATGTTAAAGTGGATGACGGGCATAAACAAAGGGGGGAAAATTAAAAAAAGTACTGAGGGAAATAGTCAATGTGGAAATATTCAATGTGGAAGTAGGTCGTGCCAATTCTTGGGCACGACCTACTTCACATTGAACAAATGTAACACGACCTATGACTGCTGCTAACCTCTCCTGCCAAACGGTTTAAAGCTATTCTTTCCCCTATATGCGTATTCTATTCAAGATTGATGGACTGAACACATCGACTAAAGGTTGAGGGACTGATTACCTCATTCTCCTCCTGTTCTTCAAGTTTCTCCTTCCGTAATGACGAGAAGCCACTGTGTGGCGAAACGTTTCCTCAATAAAGATATCCAAGAGTTGCATATGTGTCTATTTATCAACATGTCGGTTCTCTGAACCATTCATCTACAAATCTGTCAGGGACACTCCCAACTTTTGGGATCTTAATACTTAGGAATTCTTCGCTTGCTAATTCTTGGACACGACCTACTTCCACATTGAAACAAATGTAACACGCCTATGACTGTTTCACTCTCTCCTGCCATACGGTTTTATAGGCTGCTTTCTCCCCCTGAAATGCCGTATTCTATTCAAGATTGATGGACTGAACACATCGACTAAAGGTTGAGGGACTGATTACCTCATTCTCCTCCTGTTCTTCAAGTTTCTCCTTCGTATGGACTGATGAAGCCACTGTGTGGCGAAACGTTTCCTCAATAAAGATACCCAAGAGTTGCATATGTGTCTAATTTATCAACATATCGGAGTAATTGAAATTTCTCATCGTTGAACTTCATATTGTTTTCTGCAGCCCACTGCAAGATTTGGTTGTCCGCCTGGAGCCTTGCAGTGTCTGCAACGGAAGACAGTCATGCAGACTCGGGTGTCATTAGTGTTCGCAATAAAGCTAGCAGAATTCTTGGCTTTATATCTAGAAGTATAAATAATAGAAGTCCTCAGGTTGTTCTTCAACTCTATATATCCTCGGTTAGGCCTCATTTAGACTATGCTGCTCACTTCTGGTCACCGTATTACAGAATGGATATAAATGCTCTGGAAAACGTACAAAGGAGGATGACAAAGATGATCCCATGTATCAGAAATCTTCCCTATGAGGACAGACTGAGGGCCCTGAATCTGCACTCTCTCGAAAGGCGTAGAATTAGGGGGGATATGATTGAGGTGTATAAATGGAAAACAGGAATAAATAAAGGGGATGTAAATAGCGTGCTGAAAATTTCCAGCCAAGACAGGACTCGCAGCAATGGTTTCAAGTTGGAAAAATTCAGATTCAGGAAGGATATAGGAAAGCACTGGTTTGGCAATAGAGTTATGGATGAGTGGAACAAACTCCCGAGTACAGTTATAGACGCTATGATCTTGTGTAGTTTTAAAAATAGGTTGGATAAATACATGAGTGGGTGTGGGTGGGTGTGAGTTAGACCTGACTAGCTTGTGCTGCTGGTCTGGTGCCATGCTCCTTCCTTAAGTGGAAGTGACATGACCTGTGGTCATTGTTCTAGGCCGGGGACTGGCATGGACCTGCTTCGCATGGGTCAGTAGGCCTGTTGCAGTGTTCCTTATGTTCTTACCACCTTATTCTCTCTCTCTCTCTCTCTCTCTCTCTCTCCTCTCCCCTCTCCTCTCCCCTCTCTCTCTTCTCTCTCTCTCCTCATCATTTACAACTTTCCCCCTCCTTTTCCACAAAATATAGTACAAACATAACTCTGCCCCCTTAGCAAAACTCTCCCCAACAAGTTTCACTCATGTTTGCCTCGTTTCTCTCCTTTTTTCGCTACTGTTCTTATTCCCTTGTTATTGTTTTATACCTCTCTTGTGTTGTCTGGTAGCAGGAACTGCTGACTGCTTGTTACTGCTGCTTCCTCTGCTTGAAGAGCAGCAGTCAGTGCTGTAAGTGGCTGTTCAGTATCAACCCCGGAAAGTTTAAAGTGCCAGGAGCTGCGACTCAACCTCCCCTGCAACCACAAATATGTGAGTACGCACATACATACATTTTGTATCCCTGTATCATGTATTCCTGCATCATATATCCCTGTATCATGTATTCCTGCATCATATATCCCTGTATCATGTATTCCTGCATCATATATCCCTGTATCATGTATTCCTGCATCATATATCCGACTGTATACTGTATTCCTGCATCATACTATCCTGTATCATGTACTTCCTGCATACTATATCCCTGTATCATGTATTCTCTGCACTCTATATCCCTGTACATGTATTCCTGCATCAATATCCCTGTATCATGTAATTCCTGCATCATATACCCTGTAATCTTGTATTCCTGCAACTATATCCTGTATCTTTTTCCATTTTTTTTGTTAAAAAAAATTTTCCTCTTTTTTCTTAAAAATTTCCTTTTTGTTTTCCTTCCTTTTTTTTGGGGTTTATCCCCCTTAAATTTTTGTCCCCCCTTTAATCCAACCACTCAACCCCTCCCCAACCAAAAATTTGGTGGGGGCCTCTTTTTTTTCCCAAAATTTTTTCTTAAAAACCCCGAAAGTTTTAAACCCTTTATTTTCCCTGCAAACCCCTTTTTTTTTTATTTTTGCACATATTTTTTTTTTCTTTTATTCCTGCATTTTTACCCGGAAAGAAAATTTCCTGCATCTAACCCTGATCATTTTCCCGAAATCTAAATTGTACAGTTTTGAAAAAAAACCCCTGTATCATGTAAAATCCTCATAAATTACCCTTATTTTTTCCTGCAACTTTTAATCCCTTTGTACTGTATCCATTACTGACTGACTGACTGATTGACTGCTGTGACTGACTGACTTGACTGATGATTGACTGATTTTGACTGACGTTGACGGGACCTTGCCCTTTTTTCTGATGATGACTAACGACTGCCCGACGGTTGACTGACAACTGCTGTTGACTTTTGTCTGACTAACAAATGACTGATGGCTGCTAATGACTGTTCCCTTGTCTGCTGGGATTGGCTGCTCCGGGGCGGGCCCTGCGGGGCTGGCGGCTGATAACCTGATGTGAACTGCTGCCCTGAGACTGAAAGACTACGGACTGCTGCTGAAGACTGACTGACTTGACTGTGGGGGCGACTGATACTGGTGTGACTATGACTGCTGCCTGACTTACTGACTGCTGGCTTTGTTGATGGGCTGTCAGCTGACTGCCTGACTGACTGACATGACTTACTGACTGATGCTATGTACGACTGACTGACTCCTGCCTGACTGGCTGATGACTTATTGACTGACTGCCCGCAGACTGGCTGCTGGTGGATCTGACTGACTGAATGACTGACTGGCAAAATAGCTGAAAATGACTGACTGTGACTGACGGGTGGTGGGGCTGGCTGGCTGGCGGGTGACTACACTACTCACTCTCCAACTCCGATCATTCCTGACTCACTGATTCATGACGGCGTTCATGACTGACTGCTCATTGACTTTGATCATGACTGACTCACTGATTCACGATACTACTAGCTCACTGACTCCTGACTCTGACTCACTGACTGACCTTCTGCCCTTTTGACCACTGACTGTTCCCCCTTTGATCATTGACTCACTGAATCACTGATTCCGCTGATTATGACTCTACTGACTCACTACTTACTGCTCACTCCCGTTAAATGACTAAGACTACTCACTGATGACCACTGACCATGGCTGACTCCTGACTGACCCCACGACTCACGACTGATTTCACTGACTACTCTGACTCCAACCTACTGATCACGACTGACTACTGACGACTCAGACTGACTCACTGACCATTGACTATAAACTACTCACCTGACTCACTGACTGACTCATTGACTGCCCCGGCTCACTGACCACTGACTGACTCACGATTCCACTGACGACTCACTGACCCACTGACAGGTTTGAAAATTTATAAATTATTCGAAAAGGGAAAAAAAAAATTTTGTATCGCCATTATTTATATTTCCCAAAACATACCTTTTAGGTTGTTTGTGTGTGGTGTGGGTGTGTGTGGTGTGTGTGTGTTTTGTGTGTGTGTGTGTGTGTGTGTTTTATCTTTTTATTAAGGGTCGATTCATAGCTCCTTTTCCCCGCCTTTTCGGGTCGTACTCTGTCCCCTCTCTCCTGCCCTGAGCATAATCGTCCCTCTTTTTAAAAGCTATGTATGGATCCTGCCTCCACTACTCCTCTCCGTTGTTCCATTCCGACACTTCTTTTTAAATTAAGAAATATTTCCCAAACACCTGTGCTCTCCGGGGCTTCTTCCAATTGTCCCCCTTGTTGTTTCCCTCCACCTTTCATTCCTCTCGTTTTTATAACGTTCCCATGCCCCCCCCTATCCCTCCTGCCCTCTAGTGTCGTCAGGTTCATTTCCCTTAACCTCTCCTTGCAGAACATAACCATTATCCCCAAAAACTAGTCTTTTTGCAAATTTTTTGCATTTCTCCATTTTTTGATACTTCCCAAGGGTGGGTTCCATTCTGGTGTGCTATTAAATTTGGGGGCCTGACTTACGCGGTGTACAGAGTTTGAATGATTCCTAACCAGGCATTGAAACGTTTTTCTTGGGTTTGCGGGGGCCACCCACATCAGCAGTTATCTGGTTTGATGTCCCCTCGGAAGGGGCCCGGGTATGATATTCCCCCCAAGATCCTTTTCCTTGAACGAGGTTTGCACCCTTGGCCCCTCATGTGTATTCCGCTGCATCTTTTTTAACCACCCCAATTTCTGGCTTTCCACTCCAGGACCCAGTTGTTGCCAGGCTCGCAGCCTGTCCAGACCGTTTGTAGCCTCCCCTAATCCTTCCCGCTTTAATTTTTCGCATTTTTTTTTCACACGGCCCTTAAAACACGGACACCACTGAATCTATCCCTTCATCATGCCATTCGCATACACACTTGAAAAACCACTGACCCTTGTGAACCCCCCCGCCCTTCACTGGGGGCCCACACTGACACTCTTTAAAGTCCCATCACTGATGTTTCCCCTTTTCTCAGGTATTCCCGATCAATTGCATGGCCCCGTTTTTCCCGCCTGCTCCCATACTTTTGCACTAATCCTTGTGTGAATTGTGTCTACCAAAACCTTCTTACAGTCTAAGAAAATGCAGTCTACTACCTCTCTCTCCCTACCTTCTTTTGTTAAAGTGTTAAAACTCGTTTGTGACACAGATTTTTCCTCTCTGAAGCCTTTGCTGGTTTCGTTTTCCTCATTCCTTTCTAGGGCTCCCCTACTCACCCGAAATATTTTCGCAAATTTATACTTAATGTCATGACACTGGTCGAGTTATTGCTGTCTGTTCCTTTCTGGTAAACTGAGCCACATTTCGCCTTTTGCACCTAGGAGCTTTTCCCTTTTACGAAAATGTGGCAAACGGGGCCCCTGCCCTTTTCGGACCAAGGGAGATGTTTTCCCTCCCCGCCTTTTAGGATCTAGTTTTTAGCAGCCTTTCCCTCTTTCTCAGTTGTTTGTAAGTGTCCACACTTGTTGGTGTCCAACCATCCCGGTTTGCGGAGTCCTTTCTTCTCCATTTAAAATACTTCCCAAATCTTAATTGATTTTTTCACTACTTTTCCGGTGTTTTGTGATTCTCATCCTTTCCCTTTCCCCCCTTTTTTTACTGGTCCCTTGACGTTTTTTTTCCCCTATGTGACTGTACAACAGCTTGGGGGCAGATTTTTACTATCGATCTGTATCTTCCGTAATGCCACTGGCCTCCCTCCCTTTAAAAATGCATATTTACTTATGGCCTTTCTACTTATTTTTCCTGTGTCCTTTTTTTTTCATACTTTTTTCCCTTTTTCTAGCACACTTTGTTCTGGCCTCCACACCTCTGGGTGAACCAAGGTGTTTGGTCTTCTCATTTTTCTGTGTCTTTGGGGGAGAAACCCCTCCTTCCATCCTTTTTTTTGTGGTTTTACAGATCACAAGGCTGTGTGAAGGTACTCCGTCTCGTTTGACTGAGATAGAGAATCAGACAAGACAGGCCCCCTCAGCTCACGTCACATCACCTTTAACCCCACCTTCGCCCACCTCACTTCCATCACTTTTACTTCATTTCAATTCAACTTCAAAACCCACCTTCCCCACCTTTACTTCCCCTCATTTTTAAACCCTTTACCCCACTCACCTTCCCTAACTCACCTTCAGCTCAACTCACCTCACTCCCTACTTCCAACTGAACTCAAGAGTCATTAAAACAGTAATACACATTAAATACATTCAACACATTAACATACTTTAAAAACATTCAAAACTTAAATAAATTTACACAACATATTTCATACACATAACATAATTCAAAAACAACTACATTTCAACACATTAACATAATTCATACACATTAACTACAGTACACAATTAACCTTCAACCAACAAAATTCATACACATTAACATAATTTTTTAAAATTTTTAAAAACATTAATAACTTAAAAACATTAATACACATCAACATACTTCATGCACATAACTCATTCCCCTAAAAAACATTAACCAAATACATTCATACACATTAACATCATTTACACATTAAAAAACATTCATAACATTAACTACATTCATCCATTAAAATACATTCATACACATTAACATAAATCAAACATTAACAACTTCTACAAAAACAAATTATAAAAACCTTTTTCATTCTACCATTAAAATTCATACACTTAACATAATTCAAAACCCTTAAAATAAACATACAAAAACTTAAAACATAAAATTAACAACACATTAAAACATTCAACACATTAACAAAATTCAACACATTAACAAACATTAAACATTTAAAAAATTCATACACATTAAATAATTTAAAAACATTAAATACTTTTTTACACATTAAATTCATAACATTAACTACTTTTTATACACATTACATACTTTCATACCATTTTAAAATACTTTTTAACACATTAACATACATTCATCACATTTAAAAACTTTAACACATTTAAAATACATTTATACACATTAACTACATTATAACATTTAAAATACTTTCATACCTTAACATAAATTTTATACACATTAAAATACATTCATAACATTAACATTTTCATACACATTAACATAATTCATACACATTTAAAATAATTTTACATACATAAAATTTTATAACTTCCAAAATTCATAACCAAAAAAAATTTATACCTTAACCAATTTTTTTTATTTTTTTCCCCAAAATTAACTTTTTCATTTCATTTCACATTAAAAAATTATAAAAAAAATTAACCTTTTAAAATTCCTTTTTTAAATTAACCCAAATTTTAAATTAAATAACCCAACAACCAAAAAAAAATTCATTCATAACATTACAAACCCTCAAACATTTTCCTTTTACCTTCTTTCCATAACTACTTCAAACTTCTCTTCTACCGTTCTTGTTTACTAAAAAAAATACGAAAATTCCTGATTTTCCTCATTTAGTTTTTTGATTTACTCTAAAATTTAACATTTTTTCAGTAACCCCAGGGGGTGTTTTAAAACCCCATTTGAAATTTGGGGAAAATAAACTCCTATATTACGGAAAAGGGGGGAGGGGGGTGGGGGGTCACTGGTACTACGCCGTCAACAAGGTCGATCTTTCAACCCCGTGAGCGTGTGTGTGGCGATCGACCGAAGCTTTGCTCAGGGGTTACAACACTCTCTCACCCCAGCATCGTTTATCAACAAACTCTGGCTGGGAGATGACTGAGGGGGTTGGGGGAGGGGGGATTTGGGAGCAGTATCAGCTTGAACCATCATAACTTTCTCTAACTTTCAGGTGGAAAAAATGCAGAAAATTGTGCCCCCTGTGAGAACGGGATATCTCACACTTCGCTTGTGTTCAACAATTACATGGCGGATAACACAGGTAAACTCAGTGCCAGTTTAGGAAAAATGGCAACATCAATTACATTATTATTTTATAAAGAACATTATCGTTGTTCGGTGATGTGTACCTTGCTCCTGTGAAGACGTGTCTAGTGAGTTCTCTGTAAATCTGAACCGAGAGACCTACTGACCAACTCTACCAGCAGCTTAAAAAGGAGGTAAGGGTGGCCAGGCTCGAGATTCGGCGATTGAGTGAGGAAAACAAGAGGATTTTTAGTAATCCTGTTGTAAATCCTCAGGTCAAGAATGGAAAGTGGACAGTGGCTGGGCAGCATGGAATGAAGCTGAGGATCAAGAGGACAGATAGAGAGGTAGAAACAACGAAGATCCAGGAGACTTGGCGTGGAAACTTAAAACTCATTCTCCGTGCTACCAGACAAATGTGAATCGACTCATGGTATAGGAGGTAAACTTCTAACATGGATCAAGGCATGACTAACCAATAGAAAGCAGAGTTTCCATTAATGGGATCAAATCTGAATGAGGATCCCTCACTAGTGGCATTCCATGAGGATCAGTTCTAGGCCCATTGTTATTCATAATTTACATTAACGATCTTGATGAATGAATTACAAGTGACATGAGCAAATTTGCTGATACAAAAATAGGATGAATGATTCTGAGGAGGATACCAGTGAACTCCAGGAGGATTTGGTCTAAAAGGAGAGTTGCAGTTCATTGTGGACACATGTATAGTCCAAGTCCTTGGGAATGAAAATAACCTTCCAAGTTATAAACTAAATGATTATTACGCAGAGCATTGATGAAAATACGTGAAAAAAAACGCTCCATTAATAATGCATGATTTTAAATACTGAATTTTTTTTCGCTTCCAAAACCCTTGGAAAACCCCCTACCCCCAAAATTGAACCAAAGGGAACAGGGACCTTTTTATGTCCCAACCTCTCCTCCCCATAACGGTTTATAACTGTTTTTTCCCGCTGATATGCCGTTTTTTCTATTTCAAGATTGTTGGTTTGAACACATCGCGAAAGGTTGAGGGACGGGATTACCTCATTCTCCCCCCTGTTCTTCAATTTTCCCCTTTTCGTAGGACTGATAAGCCACTGTGTGGCGAAATTTTTCCCAAAAAAAGAAAACCCAAGATTTGGCTTTATTTTCCCTAATTTATCAACTTTTCGGATAATTAAAAATTTTCTCTTCTTTGAACTTCATATTTTTTTCCCGGCACCCCCACTGAAATTTTTTGGGTTTGTCCGCCTGGACCCTTGCATTGTCGGCAAGGAAACAGTCATGCAGACTCGGGTGTCATTGGGGTGTTCGCAATAAAGCTAGCAAAAATTCTTGGCTTATACTAGAATAAAAAATTTAATAAAAGTCCTCAGGTTGTTCTTCAACCTATTATCCTCGGTTAGGGCCTTTCATTTAGACTATGCGCCACCCCGGGTTCCCCGTTTTTAAGAATGGATAAAAAATTGCTCGGGAAAAACGTCCCAAAGGGGGATGACAAAGTTGACCCCCATTATCAAAAATCTTCCCTATGAGGACAAAACGAGGGCCCCTTTGAATCGGCACTCCCAAAAGGGGCGAAAAAATTTAGGGGGATTTTTATTGAGGTGTAAAAATGGAAAACGGGAAATAAATAAAGGGGTTTAAAATAGCGGCTAAAAATTTTCCCACCAAGGGGCGGGAATGAAAAGGAAAAATGGTTTCAAAGGTTGGAAAAATTTTAAAAGATTAGGAAGGGAAAATAGTGAAAGCAATTTTTGGTTTGGAAAAATAGGTTGGGAAACAAATTGGGGGTTGGGTAATTAGCCCGCTATTGGAATTTGGGTGAGTTTTTAAAAAAGGTTGGAAAAATACATGATGGGTATTTTTTGGGGGTGGGGAGTTTGCCGGGGTAGTTGGCCTGCTGGGTTTTCCTTTTTTGCCATTTCTCCCTTTTTCCCCTTTAATTCCCTTTTCCCTTTCTTTTCTCCCTCCCTTTTCTTTCATTTCTCCTGTTTTCAATTTCCCCTTTTTTTAAAAAATTATTCTAATCCCCCTTCAAAAACTCTCCCCCTTTAAACCATTTTCCTCCCTCTTTTTTTGAGATCTTTTCCCTTTTTATTTTTTTCCTCTCTTTTTTCTGTCTTATATTCTTTTCTCTTTTCCCCTCTGCTTTAAGAAACTTTCCCCTTTTTTCCCCAACCCCCAAATTTTAAAAAGTCCAAACTTGGAAACTCCCCCCCTTTGCAAAACCCCCCCAAAATTTTTCCACTCATTTTGCCTTTTCTTTTCCCTCCCCATTTTTTCGTACCTGCTTTTTTCCCTTTAAAGTTTTGCTTTTTACCTTTTTTTGGGGGTTCCGGGGTTAACTAGGAATTGCTGACAGGGTTTGTGTACTGCTGCGGGGGGGTCTGCGGGAAGGAAGGCAGATCCCTGACTTTTGTGCGGTGTTTCTTAATCAACCCCAAAAAGGTTTTAAATGGAGCCAGCGACTCAAAAACCTCCCCTTTCCCAACTAATGTGAGTCCCCCCACTTCTTCTTTTGGTAATTTTAACCTGATTCCGACATTATTCCCTGACGTTTCCCTGATTAATGCCCCCTGTAAAAATGTATTCCCTAACTTTTCCCTGTATCGTGTATCCTGTATATACTGCTGACTTTTTTGGACGGGGCGGTGACTTAAATGACGTGTAAACTGAGGACGGGTGCCCTGACTTACGGGACGGGTTGTGACGTCCTGAACTGACTGTCTGGCCGGATGTGGCTGTCTGACTGATGACTAACTGACTTGAACCGACGGATTGACTGAACACACGGGAACTGATTGCCTAAATGCTGACTAACAGACTGAAACGACGGGTCGGGCGGGTTTTTCTGACTGACTAAATGTTGCGGGCGTCTAAAAAAACTACGGGCCGGCTGACTGACGTTTGGGGGCGGGCCGGCTGGTTGCCCTGCCCAAACTAATTTCCCCAACTATTAAATTTTCCCAGGGCTACGATTACTGACGGACTTAACTGACTGCTGATTTTGGCGGGTTTGACTACTAACTGGACTGATTTTGACTACTGCCCGTCTACTGATTTGCCCAGGAACTGACTGAATTTCCTGGTTTTGGGGGGAACCTTGGACTTTAACGGCCCCCTTTCCCTTAAATTTACTGCTCCTTTTGCTTATTGATTTGGGGCCCGGGCCGATATCCCCGCAACTGACCTGTTTGCCCCCCCGGTTTTCTATTTGATGGCCTTTCCGGGATTAGACTGACTGACTGACTATTTTGCCCCTTCCAGCCCCCCGCTTTGATTGTCGACTTATTTTAACTCCCCCCCCCCCCCCCCCCCCCCCCCCCCCCCCCCCCCCCCCCCCGGCATCTAAACTATTATAAATACTGACGGGCAAAAATAGCGAAAAAAACCCGGATATGTAAACATTTCTTTTTCTCTGGCTGGCGTGACAAAAATTTACTTATAAACCTTACCAACCACTTTTTTCTTTCACCTAAAACCCCGTTTCCCCATTTGCCTATCACTAAATTTTTCCGCCCTAATTGGGACTGTCCTTTTCAACCCAAGTTTCCCACGCTGTTATCCGTAACCTCCCCTGTCTTTGACTACGTACTGACTACAGCCTCCAATATATAATTTAAACCCACTCCCCCCCTTGACTCTTGTCTCCTTAATCCCGGTTCGCATTTGGAAACACCTGGACTTCATTTTGACTCCTGCCCCGACCCATGACCACCGGGTTTGTTTGAAGTACTTCAGGCCTGCTATACGCTGGACCCAATTTGACTAAATTGCTTATCAACTGACTGCTCAAAAACTCAAACCTGACTACTCAACTAAAATGATTTCTTTTTGACTCACTGGACTGGACTGACGGTACCGCCTTTTCATGATACTAACTGTCACTCATAATTTTTCCCTTGACTAAAGTATACCCCGCTGACTACTAGATATGCCCTTTTTGACAACCCCGATCAACCCCTGACCCCCCCTGACTACTAAACCCCGATTTCACTGACTCCCCCCTATTTGCCCTCACTGCCTCCTCCCCCCCCCGGTTTTGAAAAAAAAAAATTAAAAAATTTTTTCCCGAAAAGGGAAAAAAAAAAAATTTGTATCGCCATTTTTTTATATTCCAAACTGACGCTTGTTAGTTGTTATGTGTTTGTTTGTTGTGTTGTGTGTGTGTTGTGGTGTGGTTTTTGTGTGTGGGGTGTGTGTGTGGTGGAAACTCTTTTTTTATTTTGAAAGGGGTCGAGTCAAGCTCCCCCCCCCGCCTCTTCCCCGGGTCGCTACTCTGCCCACTCTCTCCCTGCCCCATGAGCAAAAACGTCCCCTCTTTTTAAAGCTTTTGGGGACCCTGCCTCCACTAACACTCTCCAGATTTTCCCCTTCCTGACTACTTCATGTTTTTAATTAAGAAATATTCCCTTTAACCCCGTGTGACCATCCGAGGCTTCTTCCAATTTTTGCCCCCCCTTGTTGATTTTTCCCATCCACCTTGAAATTCCTCTCATATTTTAAATATCGTTCCCAATCCCCCCCTATCCCTCCTCCCCTTTCTAGTTCGTAAAGGTTTTCATTTCCCTTAACCTCTCCTTGAAAAACAAAAAACCATTATCTCCGAAAACTGGTCTTTTTGCAAATTTTTTCACTTTTCCAATTTTTTTTGGCGTACTTGACCGGGTTTGTAGGTTCCATCTGGTGCGCAAAATTGCAATAGGGGCCCCGGGACTTACGGGGTTTGTACGGGAAGTCTTGAATGTTTCCCTTTTTACTCAGGTTTGAAAAACGTTATTCTTAGGTTTGGGGCCCCCCAAACCAGGCAGCATTTTCTGGTTAAATGTGCGCACTCAGGAGATGGGGCTCGGTAGATTTTCACCCCAAAGCCCTTTCCCTTTTGAACGGGGTTTTTGCAGCCTTTGGCCCCTTGGGGTTGAAACCCCCGTCTGCAGCCCCTTTTTTAACCACCCCCAACCCTTCAGGGTTTTCCACCCGGGACCCAAAGTTGTTGGGCCCAGGCTCGCACCTGTCCAGATCCTTTTGGTAGCCCTCCCTAATCCTTGCCGCTTGAATTTTTTTCGCATTTTTTTCACATCGTCTTCAAACACGGACACCACTGAATCTACCCTTTCCATAAATCCCATTCGCAAACACACTTGAAACACCCCCTGACCCTTTGTAAAACCCCTCCCGTCACTTGGGGGCCACATGACACCTCTTTAAAGGGAAAACCATCACCCCGATTTTTTCCTTTCCCTTCTCAGGTTTTCCCTGATAAATTGGGCAGTGCCTTGTTTTTTCCTCCCGGCTCCTTAGCTTTTGCACAAACCCTTTTGTGGGGAATTGTGAAAAAACCAAACCCCTTTCTTACAGTCAAAAAATTTGCAGTTACTCACCCTCTTTTTCCCCCTACCTTACTTCTGTTAACTTGCTAAAACTCGTTTGGACACGGGTTTTTTCCCTTTTGGGAACCTTGCGGGTTATGTGTATTCCCTCATTCCTTTCTAGGGGCTCCACTACTCCCCTGTTTTAAAATTTTTTTCTGAACTTTTCTACTTAATTCATGACACGGGTTTCTGTAGTTTATTGCTGTCTGTCTTTTTTCTGGTAAACGAGACCACATTTACTGCCTTCCGCCCCCCTCGGGTTGCTGTTTTGTATCAAAATTGGGAATGTGGCCCAAAAGGTGCCTCTCCTCCCTTTCTAAAGGCCCAAGGAGAAAAGTTATCCAGTCCCCCCGGGCCTTTGAGGTATCTAGTTCACTTAGCAGCCTTTTCCCACCTCTTTCTCAGTTGTTTTGAAAAGTGTCCACACTTTTTGGGTGTACCATACCATCCCGGTTTGTTTGGAGTCCTTTCTGTCTCCATGAAAATACTTCCAAATTTTTAAATTTGAGTTATAAAACATATTTCACGGTCGTTTCTTGTGATCTCTCATCCCCCTTCCTCAGTCGGGGTTACCTGGTTTTGACTTTTTTTTTTCCCCCTATGTGACTGTACAACACTTCGGGTCAGTTTTGGGACTATCGTGCTGTTTTAAATTCTCGTAATGCCACTGGGGCCTTCCCCCTTTAAATACATCCAAAATTCACTTTTTGGTTTCTTTGGCTGATCTTTTTTTCCTGTGTCCTTTGTTTTTTCTATTTTTTTTCCCTTTCTCAGCACACTTATTCTGGGCCTTTCTTACACCTCTGGGTAAACCCAAAACGGGTCGTTCTGGCCCTTCTCTTGTTTCTGTTGCCCTTTTGGGTACAACCCCCCTCCTGTCCATCCTTTCATTTTGTGGTCAAAAGATCACACGGCGTGGTGCAAATTTTTTAAAAAAATCCCCCCCTTTTTCGTTCTTGATCTGAAAATAGAAAAACCCAAAAATTGACGGGTCCCCCCCTCAGCTCACGTCACATCCCCTTCCCCTCCCCTTCCCCCCTCACCTCCCTTAAACATCACTTTAACTTCATTTCAATTAAACTTAAACCCTCACCTTCACCTCCCCTTTAACTTCACGTCTTTTTTTCCTTTCACCTCACGTCCCCTTTCCCCCCAAAACTCACCTTCAGCTAAACTCCCCTCCCATCCCACTTCCTAACTGGAACTCAAGAGTCTTTAAAAAAAGTTAATACACTTTAACATACTTTTCAAAACCCCTTAACTTACTTTAAACATCCATTCATACCCCTTTAAAACATACATTCATACACAACATACTTCCCTACACATTAACATAAAATTCATAAAACAACATACTTTCATACACATTAACAAAACTTTCCCTTTCAAAATTAACATACAGCCCACAACATTAAAAAAAACATTCATACCCCAACATACATTCATACAAATTTAACAAAATTTTTCATACATTTAAACCCATACTTTTAATACACTTTAACACAAAATACACATCAACATAAAATTCATGCCCCATTAAATACTTTCCTACACTTTAAACATAAATTCATACACTTTAAAACATCCCATTCATACACATTAACTTTACTTTCCCATCCCCTTTTTTAAACATACATTCAAACAAATAAAAATACATTATGAAACTTTTAACCCATACTTTCATACACATTTAAAAACATCCATAAAACATTAACATACTTTTCATACACTTTAACTTAAAATTCCCATTTCCCCTTAAACATAAATTTTCTTTAACTTTAAAAATACATTCATACACATTAACATACTTTAAATACACATTAAAAATACTTTCATAAAAATTAACTTAAATTCATCCTTTAAAACATTCATAAACTTTAAACATACATTCACACACATTAACAAAACATTCATACCCCCTTAACATACAAAAACACACATAAACCAATTACATTCATACAAAATTAACATAAACCCAAACACTTTTAACATACAATTCAACCCCCTTTAAAAACTTTTCATACCCATTAACTTTACATTTTTTCCACTTTAAACCCCTTTCTTTCATTCACTTTAACATTTTTCCCTAACTTTAACATACATTAAAAACAAAAAACATACATTCATACCCCTTACATACTTTAAAACACATTAACATACATTCATACACATTAACATACTTTCATAAACTTTAAAACATACATTCAACCATTTAACTTTACATTCTTTAACAACATTAACTTTCCCTTTCTTTACTTTTTAACATCTTTTCATACAAAATTAAAATCCATTCATACATGGGCTTCTTTATGTAATTACGAAAACCCAAAAATTTCACAAAACCCCAAAAAAAAATTCCCCTTTGTTTGTTCCGTGTAAAATTCGGGTTTTTTTTCGTGTTTTTTTCTCTAAAATTTTTAACTTTTTTGGGCCCCGGGTTTGAATTTTCAGGTGTTTCGCGCAAAAAGGGAAAATAAATAAAGAAACTTTAAAACTTTAAAAAATTTCCCGTTTTTTAATTAAAACCAAATTTTTTTTAAAGGGGTGGAGAGATAAGCCGGGGGAAGGGAAGGGTCAAACGCCCAAAAAAGCTTCAGTGGCGAGCCCATAAAAATTGATAAGACCCAGCGTAAGGAAACATTTTGTCCTGTTTCCTGACCAGTTTACCAGGGTGGGGGGACCCGACTGCCCCCAAAAATTCTCGTCGTCTTCCACCGTTCTTTTCTGGGGTTGGACTGGAAGAAGCCTTTTGGCCCCGGTTGGCTGTGCATGTGTTTTCATTCTTACGTTCCCGAACCCTTGGGACGCAATATTTTGGAAAACCCTCCTTTCACACTAAGGGCCCCCGGGGGGGAAGGGGGGGGTTTTTAATAGCCCCCATTGAATTTCGGAAAATTAAACGAAAGCCCTCTGATACAGGAGGGGAAAAAGGGGGGGGGGGGGGTTTGGGGGGTTTACTTTGGGACTACGCCGTAACAAAGTTTGATCTTTAAACCCCGGTGGGGGTGGGCGATTTGACCCAAGCTTTTTTCTCAGGGGTTAAAAACACTCTCTCACCCCAGCATCGTTTATCAACAAACTCGGTGGGAGTTGGGCTGAGGGGGGTTTGGGGGGAGGGGGGATTTGGGGGGCAGTTCGCTTGAACCATCATAACTTTCTTAAAATTTCAGGGGGGAAAAAAAACAAAAAAAATTTTGCCCCCGTTTAGGACGGGATAAACTCACACTTCGCCCCTTTTGCAACAATTACTGGCGGATAACACAGGTAAACTCTTGCCCCGTTTAAAGGGAAAAAAGGGAACATCAATTACATTTTTATTTTATAAAGAACATTATCTTTTGGGGGGGTTTATGTGTACCTTTTCTTTCCCGTGAAGACGTGTCCTTTGGGGTTCTTTTTGGGAAAACTGAACCGAGAGAAACCCACTGACCAACTCTAAACCCGCAGGGTTAAAAAAGGGGTGGTAAAAAGGGGGCCCGGCTCGAGATTCGGCGATTGAGTGAGGAAAACAAGAGGATTTTTTTTTGTAATCCTGTTTTAAAAACCTAAGTCAAAATGGAAAAGGTGGACAGTTTCTGGGGGAGCTTGGGAAAAAGCTGGAAAATCAAGAGGAAAAGGGTAGAAAAGGTAGAAACCCAAAGAAGATTTCCCGGGGACTTGGCGTGGAAACTTAAAAAATCATTCTCCGTGCAACCCAACCCAAAAGTTTTAAAAAGACTCAGGTATAAGGAGGTTTAAAAATTTTTAACATGGATCAAGGCATGACTTTAAAAAATTAAAACAAAAGTTTCCCTTAATGGGGTCAAATCTGAATGAGGATCCCTCATAGTGGCATTCCAAGGAAGGGGTCAGTTCTGGGCCCATTTTTTAATTTATTTTTTACATTAACCCATCTTTTATGAAAGAATTACAAGTGACAAGAGCAAATTTGCCGGGTAAAAAAAGGATGAATGATTCTTTAGGGGGATACCAGTGGGAAATCCCGGAGGATTTTTGGTTTTAAAAGGAGAGTTTGCAGTTTTATTGTGGAACAGTATATTTCCCAAATCCTTGGGTAATGAAAATTTTTTAAACCCTTTCCAATTTTAAAAATTAAAAAATTAATTTAAGGGAGAGCATTGATGAAAATACGTAAGAAAAAAACGCTCCATTTAAAAAAGCCGGGGCGGGTTTTTCTCCTTTTAAAAAAGAAACTTTTTAACCCCGGTCAAGTAGCCAGGACAGGTAAAGGGGTGTGTGTTTGTGTGTGGGGGGGGGTCTCACCTAGTTGTTTCTCACCTAGTTAATTGCAGGGGTCAAATTTCCCAAACTCCTGGGCCCCCCCTCTTCACTGGGCCTTTCTAAATTTACTTTTCCCCAACCCTGAGCTTTATCGTACCTCTGCTTAAAGCTATGGGATGGATCTTTTCCCTCATACGGGCGTTCCCAATATTCCCCTTTCCCGATACTCTGGGCTGAAGAAATACTTTCCCAACATCCCCTTTGGGTTCAACTGTGTCTTCAGCTTCCAACTGTGTCCCCCTGTTGCTGTGTCCCCGTTCGGGCATCCGGGCTTTTTCCCCCTTTTTCAAATTCCCCCTTTAGTATTTGTATGTCGTTAAACCCTTTTCCCCCCTACTCTCCTGTCCTCCAGGGTCGTCAGGGTTTATTTCCCCTTTAAACCCCCCTCGTGGGGAAAAACCTCTTAGCTCAAAGGGCTAGTCTTTTTGCAAACCTTTGCACTTTCTCTAGTTTTTTTCACGTGCCTTTGGCTAGGTGTGGGTTTTCCAAAATGGGCCGCATACTCCAATATGGGGCCAACGTACAAGGTGACGGGTCCTGAACGATTCCTTAAAATTAAAATGTCGGAAAAGCTGTTCTGAGGGTTTGCCAAAGGGGCCCCCTATGCTGCGGCAGTGTGTGTGTGTGTTGTGTGTGTGTGTGTGGGTGTGTGTGGTGTTTGGTGTGTGTGTGTGTGGTGTGTTTTTGTGTGTGTGTTATGTAAAAGTGTGTGTGTGTGGGAGTACCAGGAAAAGCCATGGGTTGGGAAAGAAAAAACGTTAGGGTTTGGGTTTTTGAGTTTTGTGGGTGGCAAATTTTGAGTAAGTTTTAGGGCAAAATTGTATTTTTGAATGTCCCTTTTTACTCTTTTTGATATTACATTAAGGTCCAGGTGAAAAGGGGGCTGTTTTGGAGAGTACAGGTGAAGGGCAAAACAAAACAAAGTTTATTTCTAAAAAGGATTAAATGCGGGGTTTAAGTTTTGGGGTTTTTTGTGTGGTTTACATGTAATAAAAATACTAATTACAGAGGGGGGGGAAATAAACAAATAGCATGGCCCAGGGAATTTGGGCAACTTAGATTAATTTTTTAACCCCAAAAAATTTAAAACAATTGGGAGTAATTGACAAAATACCCAAGTGACTAAAACTTTGTTTGTTTAGTTTAGCAATGTGAAAGCTTTTTTTTTGGGTTGGGCCCAAGTAAAACAAAAAGGCCCGGGACAAGTATAGGGTCTGTGGGGGCCCAATGTTTATATATATTTTTTTTGGTAACTAGTAACCCCCGTAAAGGGGGGTTTAAGGGAATATTTTGTAGATGGCCTTTTTTGTAAAAACCTGGAAAAGGTATTTCTGGTTTTTTATGAATATTTAGAGGAGTAGGGTTTTTATAAAGGGAAGTTTTTTTTTAATATAGTTTTTTTTGTAAAAATTTTTTTTGTTCTTGATTAAAAAAATGTTTTAAGGCCCCTGGGCAAATTTTAGTTTTTTGTGAAGAAAGGGAAACTAGGCTCTAGGTTGGTGTATTTTGCAGGGCCAGATTTTGGGGGGGGGCCCCAGGGGCCCCGGGGGGGGGCCCCCAACCAAAGGTGGAAAATATTTTTGAACATACGAGAACGAAAGATCACAAAAAGAAAATGTAATTCAAGGGTTGGGAATTTTGGGGGTTTGGGCATGTCAAAAACATCTGATTCGCTGGTTTTTACATCGCCCCAAATGCGGGGCGGGGCGTCTGCTGGGGATGACGCGGGATGAAAATAACCCAAAACTCATCATCCCGGGGTGTGAAGGGGCGCTGCAGAAAGGGAAAGACTTTCTTGATCATGGTCAGGGAAAAAAACAACTTTTTGGTAGTTTAAAACAGGTTTTCAAAACGAGCATTAAGCAAGGGGGGGCTTTGGAAACCCGAAGGCCCTTACATAGTTTTTTTTTAATAAGTTTTTACACCCCATAAACCCCTTTCCGTTGGGGGGTAGTCCCAAAAAATTTCGAGGTTTCTTTAAAAGGGTCCCGGGGGGGCCTCAAAGTTTTGGTAGCTGAGCAAGTTACAGAGGGAATGAATTTACAATTTTCAAAGGTAATGAACTCAAAAATTTACAAAGGTAAAGAACTCCAGGTTAAAGGGCTAGTCAAAATCAAAACAATTTACAAAGGGATTTTACAGATTACAGGGTTTCTTTAAAGGGGGCCAGGGGCCGGGGTCCAAAGTTTTTTTGGCTGAACTAGGTACAAGGTAATGGACTCACAAGTTACAAAGGTAATGAACTCACAATTAAAAGGTAAAAGAATACTGTAAGATGGTTATTTTTCCCTTTATAAAAATGGGTGCAATCAAAACAAAATTTTTAGGGTAATTTAGCCAAATTTACACTTCCACACCCCGGTTTACAACTGTAGTGAAATTATTGGGCAAATATTGATTGCTGGGGTTTTTCTCACACACACACACCCACACACACACACAACACACCCACACACACACAAAACACACACACAACAAATTCAAAATTTTTTAAAAACCACACGCACGCGCGCCCCCAACACACACACACACACAAAACCCCCAAAAAACACACACACCACCACACCACAAAAAAAAATAAACAAACTTATACCCACACACGCACACACACTCCCTTTCACACACACTCATACACACACCACACTCATTTTCTTACACCCCACAACCCCTCCCACACTCCCTAAAAATACACACAAACACACACCTTTCACACACCACACAAACCCCACACAAACCCACAAACACATGCCCATATGTGGTAATGTTTTTTTTTACAATAGCAAAGGGGTTAAAGGGTTTTTTCCTCCAAAATGGTTTTTGTTAAAATACCACTGTGGGGTAAAATACTTAGCCATTTCTTGAACACTTTTGAAATGAGTTTTTTTCTAAATTCATTAATTTTATCGCATTCCGTACATTAAAGACGCAAGGTGTGACAATATCCCTCTGGGAAAAGTTTTTCAATTTTGTTTGGGGGGCTACATTGGGGGTGGTGGTTTTTAAACCCGCCCAAAAATCCCTTTTAAAACCCCGCCGGGGCCCGGGGGGGAATGAATCCAAAAGTTTTGGTTATTTTTGTTGGGATTGACCATAGACATTGGCTCCCCCCTGGGATGATGAATGATGATAAAATGGCCACTGGGGGGGCAAACTCCCCGAGCCTTAATCCATAAAATTTAGCCGAAATTCTTTTCGTTTTTGTTCTCAAAATACCAAACCGACAAGCCCAAAATTGTAAAACTACTCCTCCCCTTTTAAAACAAAAACAACTTTGCCAAAATTTTTCAGTTCTATCATGCATCTGAAAACCAAAAGTGAGATGGAAACCACAGCATGTTTCACCTTTTTGAAACCCCTGTCCCCCAAACCTACCCTAAACCCGGGGGGTTTTGGTTCTGACACAAGCTTGGCCCCAATTTAAGCTTAATGAGTTGAAGCATTTATGGGTGACAGAAAAAATCAGTTTTCAATTTTAAAAAGTCCCCAAACTTTGATACAAAGATGCATTTCAGGGGAAAGGGGGTGGCAAACAGTTCGTTGGGAAAAAATTTGAGGCCCAATTTTTGATTTCGTGCTCCAATTTTTTTAAAAAGAGCCCTCACTTTTGTACGACAACAGCAGCACTACCAGCGCAAACCCGTGGAAAAGGGGAAAGAACCATCAACGTAAATAAATTTTCAAGTGTGTTGTGGGGTACCCAATTTCAATACAGTTTTTGGGCCCCTGTTGGCTTTAAGGGAATTTTTTTTGTGATTTTAAGAAGTAGTTTGGGGGGGAAAAAGGAGGAATGGTATTTTGGGAAAGGGGTAATATTTCCCTGGAGCCCGGGGAGGCCCCCTGTTGCCTTACTTGACAAAGGTATTTGGGTTCATGCGGAGGTCGGTTCCAGCTTTTCCAAACCCTCGGAGGATGTTTTACCGTGTGAGGAAAGTTTGGAGGGTTCTGTGCAGGGTTTTTTAATGAGCTTTGCCTGGATATTAACCCCAAATTTGGATATTTTTTTTTCATAACACGATCTTGATGCTTGGAATATAAAAATTTTTTTGCATATTTAAAATTTTGGGGAGTACGAGGGGCTTCCTAGGATGATCCTCATTGGGTTCGTTCTGGGAGGTTTTTTTCCCGCCCCCCAAACTTCCAGTCAGACACAAGACAAGTAGGGGGCGCAGCATAACAACCAATTATCTTTAAAATAAAACAAAATACATCCCTTTTCACAAATTTTTAAAATTAGCACCATACCTTGGGGGTGAAGCCCCGCCCCCAAAATCAAGTGCTCTTATCGTTCTTTGTTTTTGGGACAAAGTCTTTTACAACAGGCCCAAATAGGTTTAAAAATAAAAACCTAGGTACCTGTACGCTTACTTTTTCGAAGAGGGCCCCTCATGAAATTGGAATTTTGACCCCAACTTGGGGCCCCTGTCGGGAGGAGCCATTGAGATCTTTGTTTTATCCCGAAAAGATTTCAACCCCCGGCCCGAAAACGAGGCTAGTACATGATTAAGGAATGTTTTGGGGGTTGGGGAAATTTCCGGGGGGGTTGAATCATTTATTCATCAGCAAAACTAATCACAAATTTTGGGGTGGGCTTGGGATTTGCATTAAGTAATGGGGATTAATTAGAATATTGACATGTTGGGGGCTGAGCACACCCTCCCGTTTTGGGGGGTTTCCCAATTTAAAAAATCTTTAGTTACACTTCTATGTCCCGGAACAACACAGACTTTTTCCCGTTGGACAGGGGAGCCTTTAAAACCACGGGAAAAAAGCCATCCCCCCCAAAATCCATTCTGGCAAGTTCACTAAGTAATTTCAGGCGGTTGGCTACATCAAAGCGGAAATTTTAAAGGGCAAGGAAGGGGTGTAGGAAACTGTCAGTGGCAGGGGGAGGGAAAAGGGGGCTATGCAATGATGCAAAGCTCCCCTTTCCCTCTGAAACCAAAGTAACCCGGGGGGACCCAAAAAATTTTTGGGTTCTTTTACTGAGACGATTAAGAATCATTTTTCCCCAAAAAATTTTTACACAAGCAGCAGTAAGGATATTGGGGGAAATGCCCTTTTGTTTTATTGGGGGTTAGGAATTTTGGAAAAGATGAGGCTGTTGTCCAAAATAGAGGGGGCTCCCCAGTTACATAGCTCATGTTTTAATTTAAATTTAATTTTTTAAATTTACCTGGGACTCAACACAAAACTGAGTAAAAATTTTTAAAAAATACCAAACCTCACCAAGGGCCCCTTTTTAGTTGCCCTTTGTTAGTGCTGCATCAAGTTCATAATTAGTGAAAAGGGAAAGTTGCAATCATCTGCCTTACTGAGATAAAGCAAAAAAAGTCTCCCCCTGCATCATATTTGTCATTTAATTTTGCCCGTGGGGGTACTGGGGAAAAAATTTTCAAGCTAGATGTAGCAAAACCCCAAACACTGGACTCATTCCCCCTATGCAAAGGGATGAAAGGGGGCGCGATCTGCCCAGCCCCCGGGTTACCCCTTTAATTCTATTTATGGGCCCCCCATGCCCGGGGTAAGTTGGGTTTTGAGCATTAAACCGTTGAAAAAATTTTTTTCCCCTCGGGGTTTGCCGCAGCTCGTCATACGCTCTCGGCAGCGCAAGGGTCAGGTTTGGAAGAAGGGCCCCTTCCCGTTTTCCCGGGGTACGATGTTTTTATAGGCTACCCCAGTCGCGACAGGGACGTTTCAGTGTACGAAGTTTAGAAAACATTGTAATAATTTTGGTTTTTTTAAAAAAGGTTTTGATTATTATGGAAGTTTGGTTGGGTTTAAAAAGTTCAAGAGGTTTTGGCAGTGGCGGGCCTTTAAATAGTTTTTGAATACTCCCCAATCATTGTTTTAAAGGGGGGTTCCCGAGGGAAAATCGTAGGGGGAATTTTAACCCTCAGTCACATGTGCAACAAAAATCACCCCGCTGATTGGGGGGAAAATTAAAACGTTTCCCGGGTTTTAATATCCCCCCAGGGAAGGGAAAATATTACCAAATTTTCTTAAGAGGTTAGCCCAGGGAAAAAAATCAAACCTTTTCTGTTTTCAATGGAAGACTCAAGGGTGGCAGAAGTTTAAAGGGTTAAACCCCGCCGTTTAAGGACGCCTCCCCTAGATATGTTGGGTTCAAAGGGCCCCCTAAATTTTTCACATTTTCATTACGTTTAAAGAGGGAAAAAGTTAATTGCCATTTCGATTACCAAAATATGAGTTTCCAATGCTTTTTTGCTCGGAAATTTTAAACGCCAAAAAATTAAAAGAAAGGTAAAAATGAGCACAAAAATTTGGGGGCTCCAAGAAAATTAAAAAAATTTTCACAGGGGCATACAAGTTAAAAAAATTTGAAAGCAGAGTTTCCCCAAAGCATGGGAACTGAGCCTTAAATACTGTCGAAGGTGAGGTGAAAGATGGAAATATAAACACAAATGCAGTATAATGTGATCCTTTATTGACTACGTTTCGCCCACACAGTGGGCTTTTTCAAGTCACAAACAGAACTACCTGGGGTGGAAGGAACGCGAGTATTTATAGTCCGGTTCAGAAAGCTGAGGTCAGGTGAAGAATGCTGCATCTGATGATGTACCGAGTTGGGTTATAGAGTCTAAAAACTTGGGTAGTTTGGAAAGGAGATTGGATAAGTTTGTGAACAGACCTTCTACAGTGTTCTTATGTGGGATAGCGATGAAGAAGTTTCTTGGCAAGTGGTTCAGCTATGTTATAGAAGCCACTATTCTGGTTGAAGTTGTCGGATGTAGAAATAAGTGATGATTCCAGGATTCGTCGGTATTGAGTGTTGTCTTCTGTGGCGATAAGTCTTGAGTTTCTGTAGTTTATCAAGTGGTTGTGTGAATTACGGTGTTGTACGCAGGCATTCCTTGTGTCGTCAGACCTGCTTGCGTATTGGTGTTCTGAAACACGTGTTTGGAGGTTCCTTGATGTTTCGCCCACGTATAACTTGTTGCAGTCATTACAAGGGATTATGTATACCCCTGCAATGACTGCAACAAGTTATACGTGGGCGAAACATCAAGGAACCTCCAAACACGTGTTTCAGAACACCAATACGCAAGCAGGTCTGACGACACAAGGAATGCCTGCGTACAACACCGTAATTCACACAACCACTTGATAAACTACAGAAACTCAAGACTTATCGCCACAGAAGACAACACTCAATACCGAAGAATCCTGGAATCATCACTCATTTCTATATCCGACAACTTCAACCAGAATAGTGGCTTCTATAACATAGCTGAACCACTTGCCAAGAAACTTCTTCATCGCTATCCCACATAAGAACACTGTAGAAGGTCTGTTCACAAACTTATCCAATCTCCTTTCCAAACTACCCAAGTTTTTAGACTCTATAACCCAACTCGGTACATCATCAGATGCAGCATTCTTCACCTGACCTCAGCTCTCTGAACCGGACTATAAATACTCGCGTTCCTTCCACCCCAGGTAGTTCTGTTTGTGACTTGAAAAAGCCCACTGTGTGGGCGAAACGTAGTCAATAAAGGATCACATTATACTGCATTTGTGTTTATATTTCCATTGTGTCGGTATTTTATACCATTTACTTCCGAGGTGAAAGATCTTGAATCTTGAAGGCGTTGTTGGGGATGGGATTAACTAGTAGATGTGGGAAGGCAGATCTCTCCAGAGTCCAACCCTTTTTACTTGTTACTATTAGATGCGCGATGAAGAGTGGAAGATGTTCTCTGTACCAAGATATCGTTGTGTTGCAGTGTCTGACAGTTAGGTTGGAAATACCTGGATTCTGGAGGGACCTGCCTGTTTTATATATATATATAAGCTGAGAGTTCGATTTAATCACTATTTTAGGTATTAAAATATTCTTGACTGCTGGTGAATAAGGTTTCGTGTAGTCGATAGGCTTGAAACCCTCGTTAACCAACCAACTTTCTCGAAATTCTCTCCCAAGTGTGAGAAATTATATTACATGAATTTCACAGGTACAATCCTGAATTAACATTTCACACACATAACTGGGGATAACTCTGGCACATTTAAAACAGATTACGCTTACTGATACAGTTATACCTGGTAGACAGGTGGGTCTTTAGCAACAACAGGTCACCGTTATACCTGGTAGACAGGTGGGTCTTTAGCAACAACAGGTCACAGTTATACCTGGTAGACAGGTGGGTCTTTAGCAACAACAGGTCACAGTTATACCTGGTAGACAGGTGGGTCTTTAGCAACAACAGGTCACAGTTATACCTGGTAGACAGGTGGGTCTTTAGCAATAATAGGTCACCGCATTACTCCTCCTTCGACGACCACCTTCACAGCTCCCCAACTCACATATCTGGACGTTAAATTATGTGAACTTGTGGTTCTCGAATTTATTAAACAAAATATTTCAAGCCAGTAACACTGGCTGTATTAAATTTAGTTGTGGACTGTATACCTGGAGTATACCTGGAGAGAATTCAGGGGGGTCAACGCCCCCGCGGCCCGGTCTGTGACCAGGCCTCATGGTGGATCAGGGCCTGATCAATAAAGCTGCTGCTGCCGGCCGCACGTAATCCAACGTACGAGCCACAGCCCGGCTGGTCAGGTACCGACTTTAGGTGCTTGTCCAGTGCCAGCTTCAAGACAGCCAGGGGTCTATAGGTAATCCCCCTTATGTATGCTGGGAGGCAGTTGAACAATCTCGGGCCCCTGACACTTATTGTGTTGTCTCTTAACGTGCTAGTGACACCCCTGCTTTTCATTGGGGGGATCTTGCATCGTCTGCCGAATCTTTTGCTTTCGTTGTGAGTGATTTTCGTGTGCAAGTTCGGTACTAGTCCCTCTAGGAGTTTTCAGGTGTATATAATCATGTATCTCTCCCGCCTGCGTTCCAGGGAGTACAGGTTCAGGAACCTCAAGCGCTTCCAGTAATTGAGGTGTTTTATCTCCGTTATGCGCGCCGTGAAGGTTCTCTGTACATTTTCTAGGTCAGCAATTTCACCTGCCTTGAAAGGTGGTGTTAGTGAGCAGCAATATTCCAGCCTAGATAGAACAAGTGACCTGAAGAGTGTCATCATGTATATATTATTGAAAAATTACTTTGGACAACCTTAAGTAATTTGTTGGTCCACTGTTTCAGTTGATTATACACACAATTTTCATATTACATAAAATCAATACAATAATTATAAGTGTACATGAAATTAAAAGACAACCAATTATTCTTTAGTTGATACCTGGAGATAGTTTCAGGGGTCAGTGCCCCCCGCGGTGTTGACCCCTGAAACTATCTCCCTCTAACAGGACGGTAAAATGTTGGCCAATAAATGGATACCTTACCTGTTCTGTTTTGTACTACACATAAGGTGAGAATATCTTATTCCAATACACACGGTGTTCAGTATGTCGTCCAGTCATGGCTTCCATTATTACCTTCATTATCAGCATTAATGACAGTTATTTCAAGGTTCTGGAAGTTACCAGATACACTGTCTATTCGTTTATCCCGACGTTAAATCACTTTGCCGATATATTCTCTATCGGCTACGATTACACTGGATTAAATGGCCACAAATTCCGGACTGTTCTTCCATTACGCCATTACCCGGCTTCCTCTCCCTGAACATTCTTGAACACATCTGTTCAATTAATTTAATAACATTTCCAGGCGTGTAATACATTTTAATTATTGAAATATTAGTTTTTTCAACATCATACCAGGGAACATTAAGACAGGGGACTTTCTCATACACCTGGGCTCACCCGGGTATCGAACCGGTGATATTTTGCTTATCAGCCGAACGTTCTCCCACCAGAACCTTCTGTAGTGTTCTTCTAGGCCTGCTGCAGTCTTCCTCTGTTCTTATGTTCTCAATTAGATTACACATTAACCAAAAATTTAAACATATAATATTGAACATATGGTCTGGAAATCTAACATAGTTTCCCATTGGCATCGTATCATTTTCTATAAAGGACACAAAATAAGGGACACTAAAGAATTTTAACGAGAAAGAGACAGACAAGCAAATGTGGACTCCCTTCAGCTTAAGCACATAATAATTGTTGGTGACCTCAAATCATCATCTCATACAGAAGGACTTTGATAACCTTGCAGTGTTTGACATGAGAACATTTGTTGATTTCCCTACTCATATGTCTGGCTCCTCCCTTGACACAGTAGTGAGTGATCTGGCAGAGGGTATTTTTACGACACTGAAAATTCCAACAGAACGAGGTGAATCTACAAGTACAACCTGGCTCTGGGAAAGAGGTAACTGGCCAGCCCTTTGTTCTGAGCTAGTCACCTTCGATTGGAATGTTCTTCTCCAAGGTGATGTTGACAACCAAGTGAATGCCTTCACTGGGCACACATTTAATCTCCAGCAAGAACATATCCCTCACCGTGTGTGACGAAGCCTACAGATCAGCCTTGGTTTGGCTTTCGTTGTAGAGAGGCTGCTACTGCTAAGTACAAGGTTTGTAGAAGGTATAAGATGCTTCCCATTATCTATAATAGGAACCTGCACAGGCAAGCCTGTAGGCAAATGGGAGAAGTCAAAAAGTGGGCCATCTCTAAAGGGAGGCTGATACGAAAAGAAAGCTGGCACCAGGTAGTGGGCTCCAAAACTTGGTGATCCTTGGTCAAGTACCGACAAGGTTTTTCACCTGATGAAATTATTCCAACTCTAGATCGACAGAATTGAACCATCTCTACTAGCAGTCAGGAGAGAGCTAACCTCTTTGCCGAACACTTTGTTGCCAAAATGCAAGTTCCTGATCCAGCAAGGGATCCTCCTGGCTAGCTGCAAGAACTGTGTCAAAGTTGTCAGTGGTGACAATAAGGTAGGAGGTGTGTCTTCGCTGGACCAAGAAAAGGCTGTGTGTCCAGATAAACTAAGCCCAAATTCACGGAGTAAATATGCAGAGCATCTATCAGCGCTGTCTAGCAAAGTGTAAATGACCTCTGTGGACAGAGGCAAATGTAGTCCCTGGTCACAAAAAGAGCAGAGTACAAATCAGCAACTACAGACAAGTGTCACTCCTATCAATCACTGGCAAGAGTCTTGAGACAATAATCTCACGACAGATGACAGTTTCACTTATTTGTGACCGTCAATATGGCTTCATAAAAGGTTACCCTGCTGCTGACCTGCTGTTTAATCTCTCCACTAAGTGGCACCAGTCACTGGATAAATCCCTAGTCAGCTGCGTAGTAGCACTGGACATTACTGGTGCTTTCGACCGAGTATGGTACCAGGGACTCTTGGCAAAACTGCAAGCACTCCTCAGTGATTACCTTCATGGTAGATCTCTAAGCAAAATTCTCAACAGGACCGAGTCAGTTAGATATCCTATTGGTGCAAGCGTTCCACAGGGAAGTGTGCTTGGGCCATTGTTATGGAATGTCTACTTCAATTACCTTTTTTATCTCATCCCAGAATCTGAGGCATATGCCGACGACTGTATCTGACATTTGCTTATCCAAGAGATAAAGTTAGTTAATTAAGTGAAAATGTTGACCCACAGATGGCTCCAACTTCATCCTGTTCCATACTTGTATTTTTCATAACAATAACAAGACTTTTAAATGAGATGATGTAGGTAACAACTCTTAGCTTGTAAATAAAGTTAGAAAGCTTAACCTAACCTTGTAAAACACTTAGAGATATATATAAAGAGAGAGAGAGAGAGAGAGAGAGAGAGAGAGAGAGAGGAGGGAAGGTGCAAACTCTCATAATATATATACACCGAGAGGTGTATACTCTACACATCTCGGTGTATAGTATACTCCAATAACTAATAAAAACCAGGCTATCACGTTATCCTTTAATAAATCCCCAATAAATCCTGCTTCTTAGAGAAAAGATTAGTTATCTATACTTAATTTTTAAACCCTGGATTAGGTCTAATCTTCATTCTTATATTGTAAAGATTAGAGAGGATTGGTAGTCGAGTGTCAGAGTACGCCTGAGTTGATGGATTAGTTGACTGATTAGTCAGTTGAAAATTGACTGTACTCACAAGGCATACTAATAATAAACTCCAGAAGTAAAGACTTGCTTATTACTGTATGTTTTATTGCTAAGAAAACACACACACACACACACACACACACACACAACACACACACACACACACACATAATATATATATATATATATATATATATATATATATATATATATATATATATATATATATATATATATATATATATATATATATAATATATATATATATATTCAACAAGTCGGCCGTCTCCCACCGAGGCAGGGTGACCCAAAAAGAAAGGAAATCCCCAAAAAGAAAATACTTTCATCATCATTCAACACTTTCACCACACTCACACATAATAACTGTTTTTGCAGAGGTTCCCAGAATACAACAGTTTAGAAGCATATACGTATAAAGATACACAATATATCCCTCCAAACTGCCAATATCCCAAACTCTCCTTTAGAGTGCAGCGTCGTCATCAGCTCCTTCTCTCTTATGTGCAGTTTATTTGTATACATAACTCTCTTTCTGGTGTTTAGGCTAGGTTCTGAAAACCATTTTGCATCAACAACAGCAAACAACAACAAACAACAGCAAACAAAAACAAACAATAAACAACAACTAACAATAACAATAAATGTCATAGCGAAATACCATCTGCCTTGACACGTATTACTCAACAGATAACATCGATAAAGATAGCAAGGTCTTGTGTTATCTTGTGTTATCTTGCTCTCCTCTGCACTCGTGCACACACACGCTCAAGAGACGGGGCCAGGAGCTGTGAATCGACCCCCGTAACCATATATAGGCGAGCACACATAGGTGAGTACACACACACAGGAGCTGAGAATCGACCCCTGTAATCACATATAAGTGAGTACACACGACATACCAAGTGATCAGGCAAGTATAACAGCTAGAAAAAGATTAAAGTTTCCCAACAAAACTAGTCCCAGAGCTGAGGGGGACGAGTTATGAAGCGACATTTCAGGAATTGAACCTGACGACTTCAGATGAAAGAAGACTTTGAGGAGACATAATCACGATATACACGATTCTCTTTTTCGCATTCAGAGCAATTAAGATCTACATTATTTAGTTTATAAGCGGCATTGTTATTTTGGTTTCCTTGCATTTGTCTATTAAACGGCATCTGCCGCTTCCCGGCCTATTTTGGTGGCGTCGGCAAACTTGCTTATGTCGCTGTTTATTCCTTCATCTGTGTCGTTACTGAAAATTGTAAACAGCAAGGGGCCCAATACTGACCCCTGTGGAGCACCGCTTATGACGCATCCTCTCATTTCTCTGTTTATTCAAACTCTGTTACCTATCTATCAGCCACGCCTCTATCCAGGAAAAAATTTCTCCTCCTACTCCTTGTGCCTTGACTTTCCTCAATAGTCTCCGATGTGGAACTCTGTCAAAAGCCTTACTGAAGTCCATATACACAATATCACATTCATTACCATGATCTACATCCTCAAATACCTTAGCGAAAAAGTTTGTAAATTCGTTAGGCAGGAACGCCCCTCTGTAAAACCATGTTGAGATTCGTTAATCAATATATATCTTTCAAGGTGACTTGGAATAGCCTCGGCAATTATTGATTCCATCAAATTTACCACTATGGAGGTTATGCTTATTGGTCTATAGTTGGAAGCTAAGGACCTGTCACCTGCTTTATAGATAGTATCACATTTGCCATTTTTTGCATATCAGGCACTGTGCCAGTTTGTAGTGATAAGTTGAAAAGATTAGCCAAAGATTTGCTAAGTTCCTCCTTACATTCCTTTGTAACCCTTGTGAAACAATTCATCAGTACCTGGGGATTTGTTAGGTTTTAATTTATCTGTCTAAGAACCATGTCACTTGTAATTTGGATCATGCACAGTTTATTTTCGTCCTAATCTACATATATTTTTTTATTCTGGAATTTCTCCAGTATCTTCCATCGTACAAACTGAGAGGAAATAAGCGTTGAAGATTGTACAAGTGTTTGTCACCGTCAGTGTGCTGGCTAGACCAGGTTTCGAGAGGGTCTGTTTTGTTACTAATCTTACTTCTATATACCTGAAAGAAATCTTTTGGGTTAATCCTCCAATTCCTTGCGATTTTAACCTCATAATTTATCTGGCTATCAATTAACCGGTCAAAATAGGTGATGGCAATAGCACACGAGCACGGATGCCTGTTACAGTAGATCACAGTAGATCACAGTAGATCACAGTAGATCACAGTTGTGAATGGTAATAAAGGATTTACAATCATTTAATTGACAATTCGCACGAGTTTTAGAGGGAATTTTAGTGGTGTTGATAGATAAGGATTTTTATTTCTTGCTGAGGAAGTGAACATCGTATTTTGAGACGTTAGGTTTATAAAGCACTTGTGACAAGTGCAGTGGAACACTTGTGACAAGTGCAGTGGAGCACTTGTGACAAGTGCAGTGGAGCACTTGTGACAAGTGCAGTGGAACACTTGTAACAAGTGCAGTGGAACACTTGTGACAAGTGCAGTGGAACACTGTGACAAGTGCAGTGAACACTGTGACAAGTGCAGTGGAACACTTGTAACAAGTGCAGTGGAACACTTGTGACAAGTGCAGTGGAACACTTGTGACAAGTGCAGTGGAACACTTGTGACAAGTGCAGTGGAACACTTGTGACAAGTGCAGTGGAACACTTGTGACAAGTGCAGTGGAACACTTGTGACAAGTGCAGTGGAACACTTGTGACAAGTACAGTGGAACACTTGTAACAAGTGCAGTGGAACACTTGTAACAAGTTCAGTGGAACACTTGTGACAAGTGCAGTGGAACACTTGTGACAAGTGCAGTGGAACACTTGTGACAAGTACAGTGGAACACTTGTAACAAGTACAGTGGAACACTTGTGACAAGTGCAGTGGAACACTTGTGACAAGTACAGTGGAACACTTGTAACAAGTGCAGTGGAACACTTGTAACAAGTGCAGTGGAACACTTGTAACAAGTGCAGTGGAACACTTGTAACAAGTGCAGTGGAACACTTGTGACAAGTACAGTGGAACACTTGTGACAAGTACAGTGGAACACTTGTGACAAGTACAGTGGAACACTTGTGACAAGTGCAGTGGAACACTTGTGACAAGTACAGTGGAACACTTGTGACAAATGCAGTGGAACACTTGTGACAAGTGCAGTGGAACACTTGTAACCTGTGCAGTGGAACACTTGTAACAAGTGCAGTGGAGCACTTGTGACAAGTGCAGTGGAACACTTGTGACAAGTGCAGTGGAACACTTGTGACAAGTACAGTGGACACACTGTGACAAGTGCAGTGGAACACTTGTGACAAGTGCAGTGGAACACTTGTGACAAGTGCAGTGGAACACTTGTGACAAGTGCAGTGGAACACTTGTGACAAGTGCAGTGGAATACTTGTAACAAGTACAGTGGAACACTTGTAACAAGTGCAGTGGAACACTTGTGACAAGTGCAGTGGAACACTTGTAACAAGTGCAGTAGAACACTTGTGATAAATGCAGTGGAACACTTGTAACAAGTGCAATGGAACACTTGGTGTATCAGAGAGATTCTTGTACCATGTGTTGTGTTGCAGCTCTCCAGGAAGACTGTAAACACTGGTTCAGTGTAGTGAACACTGACAGTGTAGGATGAACACTGGGTCAGTGTATAGTGAACACTGGGTCAGTGTATAGTGAACACTGGGTCAGTGTATAGTGAACACTGGGTCAGTGTATAGTGAACACTGGGTCAGTGTATAGTGAAAACTGGGTTAGTGTAGAGTGAACACTGGGTCAGTGTATAGTGAACACTGGGTCAGTGTAGAGTGAACACTGGTTCAGTGTAGAGTGAGCACTGACAGTGTAGAGTGAACACTGGGTCAGCACAGAGAGAACACTGGCCCAGTGTAGAGTGAACACTGGGTCAGTGTAGAGTGAACACTGACTCAGTGTAGAGTGAACACTGGGTCAGTGTAGAGTGAACACTGACAGAGTGAACACCGGGTCAGTGTAGAGTGAACACTGAAAGTGTAGAGTGAACACTGGCTCAGTGTAGAGTGAACACTGACAGTGTAGAGTGAACACTGGGTCAGTGTAGAGTGAACACTGGCTCAGTGTAGGGTGAACACTGGCTCAGTGTAGAGTGAACACTGACAGTGTAGAACGGACACTGACAGTGTAGAGTGAACACTGACAGTGTAGAGTGAACACTGGCTCAGTGTAGAGTGAACACTGACAGTGTAGAGTGAACACTGACAGTGTAGAATGAACACTGGCTCAGTGTAGAGTGAACCCTGGCTCAGTGTACAGTGAACACTGGCTCAGTGTAGAGTGAACACTGGCTCAGTGTAGATTGAACACTGGGTCAGTGTAGAGTGAACACTTGGTCAGTGTAGAGTGAACACTTGGTCAGTGTAGAGTGAACACTTGGTCAGTGTAGAGTGAACACTGGGTCAGTGTAGAGTGAACACTGGGTCAGTGTAGAGTGAACACTGGGTCAGTGTAGAGTGAACACTGGGTCAGTGTAGAGTGAACACTGGGTCAGTGTAGAGTGAACACTGGGTCAGTGTAGAGTGAACACTGGGTCAGTGTAGAGTGAACACTGGGTCAGTGTAGAGTGAACACTGGTATAGGTGTAAGAGCTGAGTATTCTGTATACATTTATATACACAGCAGTAAGTGTGCATAGTATGTATACTAGCAGATTTTTTCTAATCCTTATATAAACATAATTTTAAAAGTGGTGGAGAGGTAAGCCGGCGGACGGCCTCGGTCAGATGACCAAAAGCTCTAGTTGTGGGTCGTCATATGACTGAGACCTGTGTCAGGAAACACTTGTCCTGTTTCCTGACAAATCTTACCCAACCTAATTTAACCTAAGGCCAGGTCAAGATTCTTCAACAAGACGGCGTGTGTGAAGGTTAAAATGTTTATCCTGCCTTTGTGTCTCTAGACATCTTCCCTTCTTATTACATTGTTATATGCTTCATAACACACCTGTTGTCCATGTTCACCCATCAGTAAAATAGGTAAGTGGTTGTTAGTGGACTGGTGTGGGTCGCATCCTGGGACAAAACTGACCTAATTTGCGGGAAAATGCTCAGCACAACAAGCGGCTTTCTATGTCACCTAGGACTGTATACCTTGTGCTTGTAAATAAAGATTATTATTATTATTATTATTATTATTATTATTATTATTATTACTATTATTATTATTATTATTATTATTATTATTATTATAGGACTGAAGAAGCCACTCATGGCGATACGTTTCCTCTAATATATTACACACGTCATGTTCCACGGTATCAGCAGACTATGTTACACACGTCATGTTCCACGGTATCAGCAGACTATGTTACACACGTCATGTTCCACGGTATCAGCAGACTATGTTACACACGTCATGTTCCTCGGTATCAGTCATTTTTAAGGTTAGTAAAGAAACTCGCTGAAGACTCATTATCATCTATCAGTGGTAATCACCCACTGACCCACATAATACCAGTGGTGTCAACATTGGCCATGGAATACAACAAATCATTATCTAATCAGTTGATTGGTTGCCCTAAATCCATTGTAAAGGGACGTCACTTGCAGGGCTAGGTGGGACCTGGAGCTGCAGTCTATCCCTCACCATCGTCCCAGTAATACCTCCAGCACACCCCACTAACACAGCTGGCAAGTCGACATTTCTACGTGTATATAAACACAGGTAAGTCTTGTATATTCAAGTGTGGTAGAGATTAATACATGTGTCCTTTTACTCACACTCAGGATACCTATTTACTGCTAGGTGAAACAGGATTCGAGCCCAGGTCTACTCGCTTGTGAGATGAAAGTTCTATCACTGACCATTTCATTTTTTTTTGACTTGACAAAGCTTTATAGAGCTCTGCTGGTCCTCCTGCTTCCCACCTTCCTCTGTCCCTCCTGGTCCTCCTACTTCCCACCTTCCACTGTCCCTCCTGGTCCTCCTGCTTCCCACCTTCCACTGTCCCTCCTGGTCCTCCTACTTCCCACCTTCCACTGTCCCTCCTGGTCCTCCTGCTTCCCACCTTCCACTGTCCCTCCTGGTCCTCCTACTTCCCACCTTCCACTGTCCCTCCTGGTCCTCCTGCTTCTCACCTTCCACTGTCCCTCCTGGTCCTCCTGCTTCTCACCTTCCACTGTCCCTCCTGGTCCTCCTGCTTCTCACCTTCCACTGTCCCTCCTGGTCCTCCTGCTTCTCACCTTCCCCTGTCCCTCCTGGCCTCCTGCTTCCCACCTTCCACTGTCCCTCCTGGTCCTCCTGCTTCTCACCTTCAACTGTCCCTCCTGGGCCTCCTGCTTCCCACCTTCCACTGTCCCTCCTGGTCCTCCTGCTTCCCACCTTCCACTGTCCCTCCTGGTCCTCCTACTTCCCACCTTCCACTGTCCCTCCTGGTCCTCCCGCTTCTCACCTTCCACTGTCCCTCCTTTTCCTCCTGCTTCCCACCTTCCACTGTCCCTCCTGGTCCTCCTGCTATCCCATCTTCCACTGTCCCTCCTGGTCCTACCTGCTTCCCATCTTCCACTGTCCCTCCTGGTCCTCCTGCTTCCCATCTTCCACTGTCCCTCCTGGTCCTCCTGCTTCCCATCTTCCACTGTCCCTCCTGGTCCTCCTGCTTTCCCATCTTCCACTGTCCTTCCTGTCCTCCTGCTTTCCATCTTCCACTGTCCCTCCTGGTCCTCATGCTTCCCGTCTTCCACTGTCCCTCCTGGTCCTCCTGCTTTCCATCTTCCACTGTCCCTCCTGGTCCTCCTGCTTCCCGTCTTCCACTGTCCCTCCTGGTCCTCCTGCTTTCCATCTTCCACTGTCCCTCCTGGTCCTCCTGCTTCCCGTCTTCCACTGTCCCTCCTGGTCCTCCTGCTTTCCATCTTCCACTGTCCCTCCTGGTCCTCCTGCTTCCCGTCTTCCACTGTCCCTCCTGGTCCTCCTGCTTTCCATCTTCCACTGTCCCTCCTGGTCCTCCTGCTGCCCGTCTTCCACTGTCCCTCCTGGTCCTCCTGCTTTCCACTTCCACTGTCCCTCCTGGTCCTCCTGCTTCCCGTCTTCCACTGTCCCTCCTGGTCCTCCTGCTTTCCATCTTCCACTGTCCCTCCTGGTCCTCCTGCTTCCCGTCTTCCACTGTCCCTCCTGGTCCTCCTGCTTCCCGTCTTCCACTGTCCCTCCTGGTCCTCCTGCTTCCCATCTTCCACTGTCCCTCCTGGTCCTCCTGCTTCCCGTCTTCCACTGTCCCTCCTGGTCCTCCTGCTTCCCATCTTCCACTGTCCCTCATGGTCCTCCTACTTCCCGTCTTCCACTGTCCCTCCTGGTCCTCCTACTTCCCGTCTTCCACTGTCCCTCCTGGTCCTCCTACTTCCCGTCTTCCACTGTCCCTCCTGGTCCTCCTGCTTCCCATCTTCCACTGTCCCCTCCTGGTCCTCCTACTTCCCGTCTTCCACTGTCCCTCCTGGTCCTCCTGCTTCCCATCTTCCACTGTCCCTCCTGGTCCTCCTACTTCCCTCTTCCACTGTCCCTCCTGGTCCTCCTACTTCCCGTCTTCCACTGTCCCTCCTGGTCCTCCTGCTTCCCATCTTCCACTGTCCCTCCTGGTCCTCCTGCTTCCCATCTTCCACTGTCCCTCCTGGTCCTCCTGCTTCCCGTCTTCCACTGTCCCTCCTGGTCCTCCTGCTTCCCATCTTCCACTGTCCCTCCTGGTCCTCCTGCTTCCCATCTTCCACTGCCCTAAACAAAACAACACAAGTGATCTTGTAACTGCTGCCATTTTCACATCTACAGATTACTTCAGTAACCAAAACACGTATAATAATGATTGTGCATAATGAATAAGATATACACACCGAGATGTATATATCACGGTGTATATACACTAAGTTTACATTAGTCACTGTTATAGGTATTAAAGTATTCCTGAGTGATGGTGAACAGGTGACATGCGGTCTTACGAGGCACCTAAGTTCCCTCGTCTTCTAATAACATGTTCATTTTTCGACTATAATCTACTTTGTACATAATTACAGCCACATTTGCTTTGAGAATAATTGTGCTGGAGAGCTCTGAGCTTTGACTGAAGAAGTCTACTGTGTAAGTGATACATTCCTTCAATAAAGACACCCAACTGTTGCACATGTGTCTTAATCATCAACTTGTCAGTATTTTATACTATTTCCAACACTGACGACCATGCATCACGTCTCCTCCAGTACAGGTGAAGTACCAGTGACCTGGTGATCCTTGTGGGACCAATACTTTAACAAGGGTGACCTGGTGATCCTTGTGTGATCAATACTTTAACAAGGGTGACCTGGTGATCCTTGTGTGATCAATACTTTAACAAGGGTGACCTGGTGATCCTTTTGGGACCAATATTTTAACAAGGATGACCTGGGTAACAGGAGGGACCATACTCTAACAAGGGTGACAAATACAGTGGAACCTCGGCTTGCGAATTTAATCCGTTCTGTGGCCTTATTCGTATCCCGATTTGTTCGTATGCTGAGTCAATTTTCCTCATTTAAATTAATTGAAATGGCATTAATCCGTTCCAGCGGAATTCCTGCTCTCAGGAGGCACGACAAAATACTTCAATATGATACTAATATGAACTCTACGACTTATATATATATCACAATTCATCAAATTTCACCATCACTCAAGGAATGCACAAGAGGCGCATCATTGTCAATGTTCAGCATTTCTTCGGTGTCAGTTTCCTGTAACTACATTAGCACACAGTTAAGATGAGTAAATAGAATTGGCAATGCTTAATGCTTGAGTACATTCATTCTGTTAGTGATTATCAAATGGTATATAATACCGACAGGTTGGTAGATAAAACACATAGGCAACATTTAGGCAACTTTATTCCGAAACGTTTCGCCTACACAGTAGGCTTCTTCAGTCGAGTACAGAAAGTAGGCGGGAGCAGTAGAGATGTGAAGACGATGTAATCAGTCCATTACCCTTGAAGTCGTAGAATTTGAGGTTATCAGTCCCTCAGCCTGGAGAAGTTCAGTTCCATAGTCAGAAGAAGCCTACTGTGTAGGCGAAACGTATCAGAATAAAGTTGCCTAAATGTTGCCTATGTGTCTTATCTACCATTCTGTTAGTGGGTTGGATCTGTGAAGGACCTGCCTAGTAAGAGCCAAGAGGCCTACTGCAGTATTCCTCCTTTCTCATGTTATTATGTACCCACGACACCAATCATACCCAGCCCCTCCCACCAATCTCTTTTTAAAGCTACCCAAGGCTCTATCAAAGTTAAACCTTGGGTAGTTTCAAATTTAGGTTGGATAAATACATGAGTGAGAGGGGGTTGGATTTGAGTGGGACTTGCACATGAGTAAATAGAATTGTCAGAGCTTATTGCTTGGATAGCATTGAAAACTGAGCTGGGCAAATATTCTGTTAGTGGGATGGATTGTGAAGGACCTGCAGTGTATTATTATTAGTACATATGCATTATTATTATTATTATTAATGCTAATTTAGGGAAGTGGAGCACAGATCCAATTCCTTTGATCAAGAGCCCCTCACCAAGGAACCTCCCTTGAGAGGGAAGTTTGCATCCTGAAATTTCGTTCGTATCCAGAAGCAAAAAATCGATCGAGTGACTGTTCGTATCCTGAAAAATTCGCATGGTGGGGCATTCGTAAACCGAAGTCCCACTGTACAAGTGTTAACCAGCGCAGCGGAAGTAACTACTGCCAAGATAACTATTGTGATACTGTCAACATGTCCAGGACAAATACCGAGAAGGAACAACAACAGCAACAACAGTCATGGGTGAGCAGTCTCACTTCTTTTTCATCAGTAATTTAATACAATAATTTAATAATAAACAAACACAATGAAATATAATTTTCACGTTAGGTTCAGAATCATTTTTGCGAAATTATTGCATACACAAATTTTCGCTTGACTTGTATATATATCCATTCTGTA
Source organism: Cherax quadricarinatus (assembly GCF_026875155.1). Taxonomy (NCBI): domain Eukaryota; kingdom Metazoa; phylum Arthropoda; class Malacostraca; order Decapoda; family Parastacidae; genus Cherax; species Cherax quadricarinatus. Next base: position 19,666,683 of record NC_069438.1, read on the forward strand.
ATACGGTGACCAAAACTGCGCAGCATAATCTAAATGAGGCCTAACCAAGGATATATAGACTTGAACAAACCTAAGGGCTTCTATTTATACTTCTTGTAAAGTAAAAGGACACAAGTGCAACTAATGTGACATTTTATTGTGGCAACGTTTCGCTCTCCAGGAGCTTTATCAAGCCATTACAAACAATACATGGACACAGAGGGTATATATAGGCTCAGAGTGAGGTGCAATACTAGTGGTAGTAGTAGTAGTAGTAGTAATGTCAAAAGTTGTAGTAGTAGTAATACAATATGGTAGAGCAATTAATTCGTACATGAGTAAAAGGATAAAAGCCATTACTTGGGTAACAAAAACAGGTTAGACAAATATAGACTGGATAGAGGCAGCTTGTTTCAGTGTTCACTCTCTGTAATGTGCTTTGTGTAGTATAACAGGATGGCAGGGTTTACTGTTTTCAGGAGGATTCTTGCTAAGACTTCAGAGATGGTGAAGCTGCCGTTGTTTTGTTTAATTGTATTCGCAGCGATCAGTGCTGATTCGAGGCACTTGCGTCTGCGGAAATTAGTTTCTTTGATCACTAATTGGGCGTCCCTGAAACAAACAAACAAACAAACAAACCTACGGCATGGAAATGGGGTCCCCCATCAGTGCCGTCCTAGCCAACTTACACATGGAACACCTAGAGTCCGAACACTTCGCCAACATCATCCCTTCAAGCGTCACTTGGTTACGTTACGTGGACGACGTCCTCATAATAACTCCCAAACGCTTTGATATACGGAATCTACAGGCAAGGCTCAACGCAGTTGAACCGGCGATCCAGTTTACACTAGAAGGAGAGTCCAATGACAAGCTACCTTTCCTCGACGTCCTCATTCACAAAGTAGACAACAACCTAAGATTTCAAGTTTATCGGAAACCTACCAATAAAAATTATCTCACACACTTCTATTCCAGTCAAGATACCAAGACCAAAAGAGGCATCATCATCTGGTTTTTCCTAAGAGCATACCGAATTTGTAGTCCTGAGTTTCTTGACGAGGAATGTACATACATTCACCAAACATTCACTGAGTTACATTTTCCTTCCTTTTTCATCAAAGACTGCAAGAAAAGAGCTCTTCAGATCCTTAATTCTCCACGCATCAACACCACTCCCAACAAAGTTATAATTCTTCCCAACAGCCAGGTTGCACTGAACGTTTCTAAAGTACTTTCACAAGCTAACACCAGAGTCGCCATCGCTTCTAGCACTTCAATAAAGGATCTAACCAGGACAAAATCAAAGCACCACGAACCAGTCAACGCAGGAGTTTACACTATGAACATTAAAATGGTATAAAATACCGACAGGTTGTTAGGTAAGACACATATGCAACTGTTAGGTATCTTTATTTCGAAACGTTTCGCCTACACAGTAGGCTTCTTCAGTCGAGTACAGAAAAGTTGATAGAAGCAGAAGAGACTTGAAGACGATGTAATTAGTCCATCACCCTTAAAGTTTTGAGGTGGTCAGTCCCTCAGTCTGGAGAAGAGCATTGTTCCGTAGTCTGAAACTATATTGTTTCAGACTATGGAACAATGCTCTTCTCCAGACTGAGGGACTGACCACCTCAAAACTTTAAGGGTGATGGACTGATTGCATCGTCTTCAAGTCTCTTCTGCTTCTATCAACTTTTCTGTACTCGACTGAAGAAGCCTACTGTGTAGGCGAAACGTTTCGAAATAAAGATACCTAACTGTTGCATATATGTCTTACCTAACAACAGTTTACACTATACCCTGTGGAGGCTGTGACAAGATTTACGTAGGTGAAACAGCAAGAAACCTCGACACCCGCCTCAATGAACACATTTACGCATGTAGGAACGATTACTTGAACAACGCCTGTGTACAACACCGAAATTCCACCAATCATCTCATGAAATTCAGGGACGCCCAATTAGTGATCAAAGAAACTAATTTCCGCAGACGCAAGTGCCTCGAATCAGCACTGATCGCTGTTTCGAATACAATTAAACAAAACAACGGCAGCTTCACCATCTCTGAAGTCTTAGCAAGAATGTGCAAGAATGGTATATAATACCGACAAGATGAAATTAAGACACATGTGCAACATCTGGGTATCTTTATTGTAGACGTTTCGCCATCCAGTGGCTTTATCAATACAAATTCTAGGACCTAACTTGAAGACAGTAGGACTATATACAGAAGATGAGGTAATCAGTCCCTCAACCTAGGAGTAGGTGCGAAGAGCACCATAGTCGTGGAGATTCTGAAGCAGAAGCAAGGAGCCTGGCGCTTATATAGTAACGTCAGGTGTAGCAGACGAGGGCATAGTCACTGGTGACTATGCCCTATGTCACAGTGACTATGCCCTCGTCTGCTACACCTGACGTTACTATATAAGCGCCAGGCTCCTTGCTTCTGCTTCAGAATCTCCACGACTATGGTGCTCTTCGCACCTACTCCTAGGTTGAGGGACTGATTACCTCATCTTCTGTATATAGTCCTACTGTCTTCAAGTTAGGTCCTAGAATTTGTATTGATAAAGCCACTGGATGGCGAAACGTCTACAATAAAGATACCCAGATGTTGCACATGTGTCTTAATTTCATCTTAGCAAGAATCCTCCTGAAAACAGTAAACCCTGCCATCACATAGTCTCTCCTGTTATACTACACAAAGCACATTACAGAGTGAACACTGAAACAAGCTGCCTCTTTCCAGTCTATATTTGTCCAACCTATTTTTATGTTACCTATTACAACCCAGGATTCCAAATGGCCTGTTATCCCGGGTGTAATGGGAGCAAAATAAACACAGTAGAAAAAGTTTAGACTTATATTATCCTTCACCAATTTAGAACAGCAATATGTACACTATGTACAGTGATAAGTATAGTGCACTCCACGGTAAGCAAAGCAGAAATAGAAGCCACAAGATAGCAGACCGTGCTTCAACCAGCTCTAGAATGGGAATGACAAGGGCAGACAGGAGAGCGGTACCCACATAACCTCTGCGATTGCCAAAACCATCTTCTTATTGGCTAGAACCTGGTCACTAGTTGAACGACGGGGCCCCATCATCAACTCTTAGCAACCTGGTTCGCTGGTTGGGGGAGATAGCCTGTAAATGAGGGTGTGTACATGCGCCGAATAAAGGTTACGTACTCTTTGCATGCCACATTACCCAAGTAATAGCTTTTATCCTTTTACTCATGTACGAATTAATTGCTCTACCATATTGTATTACTAATACTACTACTACTACAACTTTTGACACTACTACTACTACCACTAGTATTGCACCTCACTCTGAGCCTATATATACCCTCTGTGTCCATGTATTGTTTGTAATGGCTTGATAAAGCTCCTGGAGAGCGAAACGTTGCCACAATAAAATGTCACATTAGTTGCACTTGTGTCCTTTTACTTTACATATTGTCGGTAATTCTACCAACTTTATACTTCTTAATATGAAGCCAAGGATTCTGTTAGCTTTATTGGGAACACTAATGCACTGTTGTCTTGGTTTTAGATTACTGCTAACCAGAACTCCTAAATCCTTTTCGCAATCATTAATATTATGATCTACATTATTTAGTTTATATGTAGCATGGTTATTTACCTGTCCAATGTTTAGAACTTTGTATTTGTCTATATTAAACTGCATCTGCCACTTCTCCGACCACTGCATCACTCCTTACACCCTCCCCTGCCACTACATAACCCTCCCCTGCCACTACATATACCCTCCCCTGCCACTACATAACCTTCTCCTGCCACTACATATACCCTCCCTGCCACTACATATACCCTCCCCTGCCACTACACATACCCTCTCCTGCCACTACATATACCCTCTCCTGCCACTACATAACCCTCTCCTGCCACTACATATACCCTCCCCTGCCACTACATAACCCTCTCCTGCCACTACATATACCCTCCCCTGCCACTACATAACCCTCTCCTGCCACTACATATACCCTCCCCTGCCACTACATAACCCTCTCCTGCCACTACATATACCCTCCCCTGCCACTACATAACCCTCTCCTGCCACTACATATACCCTCCCCTGCCACTACATAACCCTCTCCTGCCACTACATATACCCTCCCCTGCCACTACATAACCCTCTCCTGCCACTACATATACCCTCCCCTGCCACTACATATACCCTCCCCTGCCACTACAATACCCTCTCCTGCCACTACATATACCCTCTCCTGCCACTACATAACCCTCTCCTGCCACTACATATACCCTCCCCTGCCACTACATAACCCTCTCCTGCCACTACATATACCCTCCCCTGCCACTACATAACCCTCTCCTGCCACTACATATACCCTCCCCTGCCACTACAATAACCTCTCCCCTGCCACTACATATACCCTCCCCTGCCACTACATAACCCTCTCCCTGCCACTACATAACCCTCCCCTGCCACTACATAACCCTCCTCCTGCCACTACATATACCCTCCCCTGCCACTACATAACCCTCCCCTGCCACTACATAACCCTCTCCTGCCACTAACATATACCCTCCCCTGCCACTACATAACCCTCTCCTGCCACTACATATACCCTCCCCTGCCACTACATATACCCTCCCCTGCCACTACATATACCCTCCCCTGCCACTACATAACCCTCTCCTGCCACTACATATAACCTCCCCTGCCACTACATATACCCTCCCCTGCCACTACATAACCCTCTCCTGCCACTACATATAACCTCCCCTGCCACTACATAACCCTCCCTGCCACTACATAACCCTCTCCTGCCACTACATATAACCTCCCCTGCCACTACATATACCCTCCCCTGCCACTACATAACCCTCTCCTGCAACTACATATAACCTCCCCTGCCACTACATATACCCTCCCCTGCCACTACATAACCCTCTCCTGCCACTACATATAACCTCCCCTGCCACTACATATACCCTCCCTGCCACTACATATACCCTCCCCTGCCACTACATAACCCTCTCCTGCCACTACATATACCCTCCCCTGCCACTACATAACCCTCTCCTGCCACTACATATACCCTCCCCTGCCACTACATATACCCTCCCCTGCCACTACATAACCCTCTCCTGCCACTACATATACCCTCCCCTGCCACTACTTATACCCTCCCCTGCCACTACATATACCCTCCCCTGCCACTACATATACCCTCCCCTGCCACTACATAACCCTCTCCTGCCACTACATATACCCTCCCCTGCCACTACATATACCCTCCCCTGCCACTACACATACCCTCTCCAGCCACTACATATACCCTCTCCTGCCACTACATATACCCTCCCCTGCCACTACATATACCCTCTCCTGCCACTACATATACCCTCCCCTGCCACTACATATACCCTCTCCTGCCACTACATATACCCTCCCCCTGCCACTACATATACCCTCTCCTGCCACTACATATACCCTCCCCTGCCACTACATATACCCTCCCCTGCCACTACATATACCCTTTCCAGCCACTACATATACCCTCCCCTGCCACTACATATACCCTCTCCAGCCACTACATATACCCTCCCCTGCCACTACATATACCCTCCCCTGCCACTACATATACCCTCTCCTGCCACTACATATACCCTCCCCTGTCACTACATATACCCTCCCCTGCCACTACATATACCCTCTCCTGCCACTACATATACCCTCCCCTGCCACTACATATACCCCTCCTGCCACTACATATACCCTCACCTGCCACTACATATACCCTCCCTGCCACTACATATACCCTCTCCTGCCACTACATATACCCTCCCCTGCCACTACATATACCCTCCCTGCCACTACATATACCCTCAACTGCCACTACATATACCCTCTCCTGCCACTACATATACCCTCCCCTGCCACTACATATACCCTCCCCTGCCACTACATATACCCTCTCCTGCCACTACATATACCCTCCCCTGCCACTACATATACCCTCCCCTGCCACTACATATACCCTCCCCTGCCACTACATATACCCTCCCCTGCCACTACATATATACCCTCCCCTGCCACTACATTATACCCTCCCCTGCCACTACACTTTATACCCTCCCCTGCCACTACACTTTATACCCTCCTCTGCCACTACACTTTATACCCTCCTCTGCCACTACACTTTATACTCTCCTCTGCCACTGCACTTTATACCCTCCCCTGCCACTACACTTTATACCCTCCCCTGCCACTACACTTTATACCCTCCCCTGCCACTACACCTTATACCCTCCCCTGCCACTACATTTTATATCCTCCCTGCCACTACACTTTATACCCTTCTCTGCCACTACATTTTATACCCTCTCCTGCCACTACACTTTATACCCTCCCCTGCCACTACACTTTATACCCTCCCCTGCCACTACACTTTATACCCTCCCTGCCACTGCCCTTTATACCCTCCCCTGCCACTGCCCTTTATACCCTCCCCTGCCACTACACTTTATAACCCTCCCCTGCCACTGCCCTTTATACCCTCCCTGCCACTGCCCTTTATACCCTCCCCTGCCACTGCCCTTTATAACCCTCCCCTGCCACTACACTTTATACCCTCCTTGCCACTACACTTTATACCTTCCTCTGCCACTGCACTTTATACCCTCCCCTACCACTACACTTTATACCCACCCCTGCCACTACACCTCATGCCCTCCCCTGCCACTACTCTTATACCTTCCCCTGCCACTACACCTTATACCCTCCTCTGCCACTACACTCTATACCTTCCCCTGCCACTACACCTTCTACCTCCTCTGCCACTACATTTTAACCCTCCCCTGCCACTACACCTTATACCCTCCCCTGCCACTACACTTTATACCCTCCCATGCCACTACACTTTATACCCTCCTCTGCCACTGCACTTTATACCCTCCCCTGCCACTACACTTTAAACCCTCCCCTGCCACTACACTTTATACCCTCCCCTGCCACTGCCCTTTATACCCTCCCCTGCCACTGCCCTTTATACCCTCCCCTGCCACTACACTTTATACCCTCCCCTGCCACTACACTTTATACCCTCCCCTGCCACTACACTTTAAACCCTCCCCTGCCACTACACTTTATAACCCTCCCCTGCCACTGCCCTTTATACCCTCCCCTGCCACTGCCCTTTATACCCTCCCCTGCCACTACACTTTATACCCTCCCCTGCCACTACACTTTATACCCTCCTCTGCCACTGCACTTTATACCCTCCCCTGCCACTACACTTTATACCCTCCCCTGCCACTACACTTTATACCCTCCCCTGCCTCTACACTTTATACCTTCCTCTGCCACTGCACTTTATACCCTCCCCTACCACTACACTTTATACCCTCCCCTGCCACTGCCCTTTATACCCTTCCCTGCCACTGCCCTTTATACCCTCCCCTGCCACTACACCTTATACCCTCCCCTGCCACTACACCTTATACCCTCCCCTGCCACTACACCTTATACCCTCCCCTGCCACTACACCTTATACCCTCCCCTGCCACTAACACCTTATACCATCCCCTGCCACTACACCTTATACCCTCCCCTGCCACTACACCTTATACCATCCCCCTGCCACTACACCTTATACCCTCCCCTGCCACTACACTTTATACCCTCCCCGCCACTACACTTTATACCATCCCCTGCCACTACACCTTATAACCCTCCCCTGCCACTACACCTTATACCCTCCCCTGCCACTACACTTTATACCATCCCCTGCCACTACACCTTATACCCTCCCCTGCCACTACACCTTATACCATCTCCTGCCACTACACCTTATACCATCCCCTGCCACTACACCTTATACCATCTCCTGCCACTACACCTTATACCCTCCCCTGCCACTACACCTTATACCCCCTCTGCCACCTACTGTTCAGAGTGCAGTGACATCTGTCATATATTAATGCATGTTTGTCATACAGATGACGGCGGTGTATGCTGTGTTATCACTATCGTTGTTCCTGGTGATGTTTGGGTTTGTCCTGGTATTGGATAATGTTACCCCTGGCATCTCTTACACCTGTGTTATCCTAGGAGGTAAGTACTGCTGCTGATCTTTCTCTCTCTCTCTCTCTCTCTCTCTCTCTCTCTCTCTCTCTCTCTCTCTCTCTCTCTCTCTCTCTCTCTCTTTCTCTCTCTCTTTCTCTTCTCTCTCTCTCTCTCTCTCTCTCTCTCTCTCTCTCTCTCTCTCTCTCTCTTTACACAGGTTTGACAAGGTTAGGATTCGTAACTTTATTGACAAGCTAAGAGCTGTTACCTATATCAACTCATTTAAAAGCATTGTTATGAGACATACAAGTAGGGAACAGGATGAGGTTGGAGCCATCTGTAGGCCTGCATTTTCATTTGATCAACTGACTTTATCTCGTTGACATCATAATGTTGTACTAATGTGTTCCATACTCGAGTCATCCTGGGGATAAATGATCTCAGATGAAGTGATGTTCTGGAGAAGGGTACAGCCAGAGTGAAGTTGCTGCTGGCTGCCCGTCTTGTGGTATAGAAACTTGCTTCACGCTGTCCTCGAAGTGGAGCTAAGTGTGGTACTTTGACAATATTGGCATTGTACATAACAGTACATAACTGACCTTGTACATGGTCAGTTTGGAGTCAAATTTCACCCGAAGTATATCATCACCTTCCCTGGGTACCAACACTTTCCCAGTCATACTTACTACTGCTCCAGAATCACCGTAATGGTGCCTAGAGACAATCGTCATTTGTGTTTTCTCAGGTTCAAATGTTACTTGCCATCGGTTTCCCCAATCTGATATAGCTCTTAGCTGGCGATTGATGTAGCTTAGAGCAGCTGGCATTTCTTCTCTTGGATAAGTAAATGTCAGTGTACAGTCGTCTGCATATGCATGGGATTCTGGGATGAGATGAAGGTCATTGAGGTAGACATTCCATAGCAATGGACCCAACACACTTCTCTTTGGGACACTTGCCCCAATAGGATGTCTTGCTGAAGATTGAGACACTTATGCAACATATGGGAATCTTTATTCAGGAAACGTTTCGCCACACAGTGGCTTCATCAGTCCAATACAAAGAGGAAGGCGTAAGGAGAGGAGAAGTATGAGGTAATCAGTCCCTCAGCCTGGAGTCGATGTGTTCAGTCCATCAATCTTGTAGAATGTACAGCATAGGGCCGTAGACGTGGCTTATATACTGTAGTGAGGTGAGGTGAAGCAGGCGGAGGCGGGGTCATAGTGGTACCATCCACTAGTCGAAGTAGGTCTTCGTCCAAAGGTTGAACAAGTGTTGAAGAATTCTTTGTAACAAGATCCCATGATGCTGCAACTGTCAGACACTGGAGCATCATGGGATCTTGTTACAAAGAATTCTTCGACACTTGTTCAACCTTTGGACGAAGACCTACTTCGACTAGTGGATGGTACCACTATGACCCCGCCTGCTTCACCTCACCTCACTACAGTATATAAGCCACGTCTACGGCCCTATGCTGTACATTCTACAAGATTGATGGACTGAACACATCGACTCCAGGCTGAGGGACTGATTACCTCATACTCCTCCTCTCCTTACGCCTTCCTCTTTGTATTGGACTGATGAAGCCACTGTGTGGCGAAACGTTTCCTGAATAAAGATTCCCATATGCTGCATAAGTGTCTCAATCTTCAACTTGTCGGTTTTTCAAACCATTCATCACACAGGATGTCTTGCTGATTCTGTTCCATTGAGAATTATCCTTAGAGATCTACCATGAAGGTAATCACTGAGTAGACATAGTGTAGAGCCTTCAATTCTCAGTGCTTGAAGTTTTACGAAGAGGCCCTGGTGCCACACTCGGTCGAAATCACCAGCAATGTCCAGATCTACCACACAACTGACTTTGGATTCATCCAGTGACTGGTGCCATTTAGTGGAGAGGTTTAACAGCAGATCAGCAACAGAGTAACCTTTCCTGAAGCCATATTGACGGTCACAAAGTAGTGACAGGTAGTCAAAAATCTGTCATTCGTCTCGAGATTATTGTCTCATGGATCTTGCCAGTGATTGACAGGAGTGACACTGGTTTGTAGTTCCTGATTTCTGCTCTGCTCTTCTTTTTGTGAACAGGGACTACATTTGCCTCTTTCCGCAGAGAATACCATTTACACTGTACTAGGCAGTGCTGAAAGATGCGAGTTAGAGGTGCTGCTAGCTGGTCTGCACATCTTCTCAGCAATCTTGGGCTCAACTTGTCTGGGCCCTCAGCATTTTCTTGGTCAAGCGGTTTAAGAATAAGATGCACCTCCTTCTGCCTTATTGTCACCACTGGCAGTTTTGACACAGTTCTTGCAGCTAGCCAAGGAGGGTCCCTTGCTGGATCAGGAACTTGCAGTTTGATAGCGAAGTGTTCGGCAAAGAGGTCAGCTTTCTCTTGACTATTTGTAGAGGTGGTCCAATCCTGTCGATTTAGAGGTGGAATGAGTTCATCAGGCAGATAACCTTGTTCGTGCTTGACCAGGGACCACCAGGTTTTGGAGCCTACCCTACCTGATGCTAGCTTTCTTTTTGTGTCCACCTCCCATTTAGAAATGGTCAACTTTTGAACTTCACCCATATGCCTACAGGCTTGCCTGTGCAAGTTCCTGTTATAGGTAGTAGGATGCCTCTTTTACCTTCTACGAGCCTTGTACTTAGCTGTAGCAGCCTCTCTACAACGAAAGCCAAACTAAGGCTGATCTGTAGGCTTCGTCATATAATGCCGGTGAGGAATGTGCTCTTGTTGTAGATTAAGGATGGGTTCAGTGATGGCTTTCACTTGGTTGTCAACATCCTCTTGGAGAAGAGCATTCCAAACTGAGGTGGTGAGCTCAGAGCAAAGTGCTCTCTCTCTCTCTCTCTCTCTCTCTCTCTCTCTCTCTCTCTCTCTCTCTCTCTCTCTCTCTCCTCTCTCTCTCTCTCTCTCCCCTCTCTTTCCCTCTCTCTCTCTCTTCTCTCTCTCTCTCTCTCTCTTTCTCTCTTCACTCTATCTATCTATCTATCTATCTCTGACTTTATCATATCTTCCCCAGGCAGTATGATGTTGATGTGTGTGGTTTTGTCGGTGGTGAAGCAGCTGGGAGGAAGGAAAAGAGGCCTCTTGGTCCTCCACCAACCTACAGAGATTCCTGGGCCTACGACTACCATACCTCCAGGTACGTATGTGTGTGTGTGTACTCACCTATATGTGTTTGCAGGGGTCGATTCAGAGCTACTGGCTCCGCCTCTTCGCTGGTCGCTACTAGGTCCACTCTCCGGTCTTCAAGGGCCGGGAGTGTGTGAGTAGTGTGTGTGTACTCACCTAGTTGTACTCACCTAGTTTTGGTTGCAGAGGTCGATTTATAGCTCTTGGCCCCGCCTCCTCACTGGTAGCTACTAGGTTACTCTTCCTGCTCCGTGAGCTTTATCATACCTTTTGTTAAAGCTATGCATAGATCCTGCCTTCACTACATCACTTCCCAGATTATTTCACTTCCTGACTACTCTGTGACTGAAGAAATACTTCCAAGTGTGACCCCTTGTTGCTGTGTCCCATCTCTGGAACATCCTGTATTTGTCCACCTTGTCAATTCCTCTCAGTATTTTATATGTCCTTATCATATCCCCCTATCTCTCCTGTCCTCCAGTGTCGTCAGGTCGAGTTCCCTTAACCTCTACTCGTAGGACATTCTTCTTAGTTCCGGGACTAATCTTGTTGCAAACCTTTGCACTTTCTCTAATTTCCTTAGGTGATTGGCTAGCTGTGGGTTCCAAACTGGTGCCGCATACTCCAATATAAGCCTGACGTACACGGTGTACAAAGTCCTGAGCTATTCCTTATTGAGATGTCGGAAGGCTATTCCTTGGTTTGCTAGGCACCCAAATGCTGCAGCAATTATTTTGTTGATGTGCACCTCAGGAGATGTGTTCGGTGTTATACTCACCCCAAGATCCTTTTTCTTGAGTGAGGTTTGTAGACTTTGGCCCCCTAGACTGTACTCTGTGGTCTTCTATGCCTTTCCCCAATCTTCATGACTTTGCACTTGGTGGGGTTGAACTCCAGGAGCCAGTTTCTGGACCAGGCCTTCAGCCTGTCCAGATCCCTTTGTAGTCCTGCCTGGTCCTCGTCCGATTGAATTCTTCTCATTAACTTCACATCATCTGCAAACAGGGACACTTCGGAGTCTATTCCTTCCGTCATGTCGTTCACATATACCAGAAACAGTCCGTGTGTGTGTGTATGAAAGAGAGGAAAAAATCATTGGAATTTACAGGTTATATTCCGTATAATGTAGTAAACAAAACCACTATTAAATTATAAATATATATATATATATATATATATATATATATATATATATATAATATATATATATATATATATATATATATATCTCGTGCCGAATAGGCAGAACTTGCGATCTTGGCTTAAATAGCAACGCTCATCTTGCCATATAGGACAAATGAAAATTTGTGTATGCAATAATTTCGCCAAAATCATTCTGAACCTAACGAAAAAAATATATTTTACTGTGTTTGTTTAGTATTAAATTATTGTAAACAAATCTAAAATATATTTAATTGGGTTAGGCTAAAATAAATTGTTCTTGTTACAATAAGGTTAGGTAAGTTTTCTAAGATTCTTTTGGTGTAAAATTATAAATTTTTACATTAACATTAATGAAAAAAATATATCTTTAAACGTATAAGAGAAAATTTCAGAAAGGACTTAATTTTAAATTAGTTCTTGCTAATTGACCAGTTTTACATATTTTACATATGGTGGTTGGGGATTTCAATGCTAAAGTGGGTAAAAATGTTATGGAGGGAGTAGTAGGAAAATTTGGGGTGCCAGGGGTAAATGTAAATGGGGAGCCTTTAATTGAGCTATGTGTAGAAAGAAATTTGGTAGTAATACATATTTTATGAAAAAGAGGATAAATAAATATACAAGGTATGATGTAGCACGTAATGAAAGTAGTTTGTTAGATTATGTATTGGTGGATAAAAGGTTGATAGGTAGGCTCCAGGATGTACATGTTTATAGAGGGGCAACTGATATATCAGATCATTATTTAGTTGTAGCTACAGTTAGAGTAAGAGGTAGATGGGAAAAGAGGAAGGTGGCAACAACAAGTAAGAGGGAGGTGAAAGTGTATAAACTAAGGGAGGAGGAAGTTCGGTTGAGATATAAGCGACTATTGGCAGAAAGGTGGGCTAGTTCAAAGATGAGTAGTGGGGGGGGTTGAAGAGGGTTGGAATAGTTTTAAAAATGCAGTATTAGAATGTGGGGCAGAAGTTTGTGGTTATAGGAGGGTGGGGGCAGGAGGAAAGAGGAGTGATTGGTGGAATGATGAAGTAAAGGGTGTGATAAAAGAGAAAAAGGTAGCTTATGAGAGGTTTTTACAAAGCAGAAGTGTTATAAGAAGAGCAGAGTATATGGAGAGTAAAAGAAAGGTGAAGACAGTGGTGAGAGAGTGCAAAAGGAGAGCAGATGAAAGAGTGGGAGAGGCACTGTCAAGAAATTTTAATGAAAATACGAAAAATTTTTGGAGTGACTTAAACAAGTTAAGAAAGCCTAGGGAAAGTATGGATTTGTCCGTTAAAAACAGAGTAGGGGAGTTAGTAGATGGGGAGATGGAGGTATTAGGTAGATGGCGAGAATATTTTGAGGAACTTTTAAATGTTAAGGAAGAAACAGAGGCAGTAATTTCATGCACTGGTCAGGGAGGTATACCATCTTTTAGGAGTGAAGAAGAGCAGAATGTAAGTGTGGTGGAGGTACGTGAGGCATTACGTAGAATGAAAGGGGGTAAAGCAGCTGGAACTGATGGGATCATGACAGAAATGTTAAAAGCAGGGGGGGATATAGTGTTGGAGTGGTTGGTATTTTTGTTTAATAAATGTATGAAAGAGGGGAAGGTACCTAGGGATTGGCGGAGAGCATATATAGTCCCTTTATATAAAGGGAAAGGGGACAAAAGAGACTAAAAATTATAGAGGAATAAGTTTACTGAGTATACCAGGAAAAGTGTACGGTAGGGTTATAATTGAAAGAATTAGAGGTAAGACAGAATGTTGGATTGCGGATGAGCAAGGAGGTTTCAGAGTGGGTAGGGGATGTGTAGATCAAGTGTTTACATTGAAGCATATATGTGAACAGTATTTAGATAAAGGTAGGGAAGTTTTTATTGCATTTATGGATTTAGAAAAGGCATATGATAGAGTGGATAGAGGAGCAATGTGGCAGATGTTGCAAGTATATGGAATAGGTGGTAAGTTATTAAATGCTGTAAAGAGTTTTTATGAGGATAGTGAGGCTCAGGTTAGGGTGTGTAGAAGAGAGGGAGAATACTTCCCGGTAAAAGTAGGTCTTAGACAGGGATGTGTAATGTCACCATGGTTGTTTAATGTATTTATAGATGGGGTTGTAAAGGAAGTAAATGCTAAGGTGTTCGGGAGAGGGGTGGGATTAAATTTTGGGGAATCAAATTCAAAATGGGAATTGACACAGTTACTTTTTGCTGATGATACTGTGCTTATGGGAGATTCTAAAGAAAAATTGCAAAGGTTAGTGGATGAGTTTGAGAATGTGTGTAAAGGTAGAAAGTTGAAAGTGAACATAGAAAAGAGTAAGGTGATGAGGGTATCAAATGATTTAGATAAAGAAAAATTGGATATCAAATTGGGGAGGAGGAGTATGGAAGAAGTGAATGTTTTCAAATACTTGGGAGTTGACGTGTCGGCGGATGGATTTATGAAGGATGAGGTTAATCATAGAATTGATGAGGGAAAAAAGGTGAGTGGTGCGTTGAGGTATATGTGGAGTCAAAAAACGTTATCTATGGAGGCAAAGAAGGGAATGTATGAAAGTATAGTAGTACCAACACTCTTATATGGATGTGAAGCTTGGGTGGTAAATGCAGCAGCGAGGAGACGGTTGGAGGAAGTGGAGATGTCCTGTCTAAGGGCAATGTGTGGTGTAAATATTATGCAGAAAATTCGGAGTGTGGAAATTAGGAAAAGGTGTGGAGTTAATAAAAGCATTAGTCAGAGGGCAGAAGGGGGGTTGTTGAGGTGGTTTGGTCATTTAGAGAGAATGGATCAAAGTAGAATGACATGGAAAGCATATAAATCTATAGGGGAAGGA
Source organism: Cherax quadricarinatus (assembly GCF_026875155.1). Taxonomy (NCBI): domain Eukaryota; kingdom Metazoa; phylum Arthropoda; class Malacostraca; order Decapoda; family Parastacidae; genus Cherax; species Cherax quadricarinatus. Next base: position 19,681,855 of record NC_069438.1, read on the forward strand.
AGGTGGGGTAGGGGTCGTCCTCGAAAGGGTTGGAGAGAGGGGGTAAAGGAGATTTTGTGGGCAAGGGGCTTGGACTTCCAGCAAGCGTGCGTGAGCGTGTTAGATAGGAGTGAATGGAGACGAATGGTACTTGGGACCTGACGATCTGTTGGAGTGTGAGCAGGGTAATATTTAGTGAAGGGATTCAGGGAAACCGGTTATTTTCATATAGTCGGACTTGAGTCCTGGAAATGGGAAGTACAATGCCTGCACTTTAAAGGAGGAGTTTGGGATATTGGCAGTTTGGAGGGATATGTTGTGTATCTTTATATGTGTATGCTTCTAGACTGTTGTATTCTGAGCACCTCTGCAAAAACAGTGATAATGTGCGAGTGTGGTGAAAGTGTTGAATGATGATGAAAGTATTTTCTTTTTGGGGATTTTCTTTCTTTTTTGGGTCACCCTGCCTCGGTGGGAGACGACCAACTTGTTGAAAAAAAAAAATGTATATGTATATATATGAACATTATCTCTCGGTCCACACCAGGATTCGAACCTGCACACTGCAGTGGACTGGGAGATAATGTTTGTTAACAGTTCGCCTGTTTGAATATGTTGTATAATAAATCAGTGTTACTGATTTCTCATTTTTCCCCACAGAGTGTTGGGTGAGCATCATCCATCTTTCTACAACCAGGAGAGTGAGCCGGTCATCCTCTCTATCCCTAGGCTCTATTCTCCCTCATCCTCACCATCCACCACCACCACCACCACCACCACCACCGCCAGCAGCAGCGCCACACTACCAGCAACACACACAACAACCACTTCCGGGGCCAGATATCATCCTCCCATCTCTGTTACTTCCGGTCAACGTGTTCCGGCACATTTCTACTTGCGTTTCATGCGGTAGATGCGCCGGAGGCTCCTCTAGCGTAGAACTGAACCTCACTACTACAAGCCAAGTAAACATATTAAAAAGGGTACCAGACCAGTGTGTAGGTGTTTTGTATATTGGAGTACTTGTGTGTGATAGTACTCTCAAGACATGAGTACTTATACTAGTATGTGCTTGTAGCGTCGAAAGTGAGGTCATGTACTCACCTTATTGTACTCACCTAATTGTGGTTGCAGAGGTCGATACTCAGCTCCTGGCCCCGCCTCTTAACTGGTCGCTACTAGGTCCTCTCTCTCCTTGCTCCATGAGCTTTATCATACCTCGTCTTACAGCTATGTATGGTTCCTGCCTCCACTACATCACTATCACTGGACTATTCCACTTCCTGACAACTCTATGAGTGAAGAAATATTTCCTAACATCCCTTTGACTCATCTGAGTCTTCAACTTCCAATTGTGACCCCCTGTTTCTGTGTCCCATCTCTGGAACATCCCGTCTTTGTCCACCTTGTCTATTCCGCGCACTATTTTATATGTCGTTATCATGTCTCCCCTGACCCTACTGTCCTGTGTGTGTGTGTGTTGTGTGTGTGTGTGTGTGTGTGTGTGTGTGTGTGTGTGTTTGAGTGTGACCTACCATTCACCCTAATTTCTGACACGAGTTAAAATATCCTCCCCATCTATCCATAATTCCCCCCTCACCCTCCACCTGGGTGACTGGTGTCACCCACGTGAGAGAAGAGCTAAACTCACAGGAGTCACGGAGCGCCCGCACTCACCCAGGCTCCTGGAACCCCCTCCCCCTTCCCCTTCCTTCCTAGATTTTGGAAGAGGGGAGAAGGGGAGATAGATTCACAATGTAGGTAATAATTTTGTGTCAATTATTATATTTATTGAAGTACTGAGGTGACTTATCCTCAAGAACAAATTATTATTTATATAACTTTTAAGTTTGTGATATTAGTTAATAAATTAACTCAATTGTCTTATGTAAATAAGTCAGATTTTACCACTTAAGTTTCTTATATATATATATATATATATATATTATATATATATATTATATATATATATATATATATATATATATATATATATGTATATATATATATATATGTATATATATATATGTATATATATATATATATATATGTATATATATATGTATATATATATAATATATGTATATATATATGTATATATATATATATATATGTATATATATATATATATGTATATATATATATATATGTATATATATATAAAATAATGTATATATATATATATGTATATATATATATATATATATATATAATATATATATATATATATATATATATACATGTGCCGAATATGTAAAACTGGTCAATTAGCAAGAACTCATTTAAAATTAAGCCCTTTCTAAAATTTTCAATTATACGTTTAAAGATATATTTTTTCATTAATGTTAATGTAAAAATTTATAATTTTACACCAAAAGAATCTTAGAAAACTTACCTAACCTTATTATAACAAGAACAATTTATTTTAGCCTAACCCAATTAAATATATTTTAGATTTGTTTACAATAATTTAATACTAAACAAACACAGTGAAATATATTTTTTTCGTTAGGTTCAGAATGATTTTGGCGAAATTATTGCATACACAAATTTTCACTTGTCCTATATGGCAAGATGAGCGTTGCTATTTAAGCCAAGATCGCAAGTTCTGCCTATTCGGCACGACATTATATATATATATATATATATATATATATATATATATATATATATATATAATATATATATATATATATATATATATATTTATATATATAATCTTAACACGTCGGCCGTTTCCCACCTAGGCAAGGTGACCCAAAAAGAAAGAAAAACTCAAAAAGAAAGAAAAAAACTTTCATTATTCAGCACTTTCACCATCACTCATACATAATCACTGTCTTAGCAGAGGCGCTCAGGTACGACAGTTCAGGTGTCCCTCCAAACTGCCAATATCCTAAACCCCTCCTTTAAAGTGCAGACATTGTACTTCCCATTTCCAGGACTCAAGTCCACTAACTGGTTTCCCTGAATTCTTTCACAAAATATTAACCTGCTCACACTCCAGCAACTCGTCAGGTCCCAAAAACAATTCGTCTCCATTCACTCCTACCTACATGCTCACGTACACTTGCTGGAAGTCCAAGCCCCTTGCTCACGAAACCTCCTTACCCTCCTCCCACCAACCTTTTCAGGGACGACCCCTACCCCGCCTTCCTTTCTCTACAGATTTAAACACTCTCCAAGTCATTCTACTTTGTTCCATTCTCTCTAAATGACCAAACCACCTCAACAACCCCTCTTCAACCCTCTGACTAATACCTTTATTAACTCCACACCTTCTCCTAATTTCCACACTACGAATTTTCTGCATAATATTTACACCACACATTGCTCTTAGACAGTACATCTCCACTGCCTCCAACCGCCTCCTCGCTGCAGCCTTTACAACCCAAGCTTCACACCCATATAAGAGTGTTGGTACTATTATACTTTCATACATTCCCTTCTTTGCCTCCATTGATAACGTTTTTTTGACTCCACATATACCTCAATGCACCACTCACCTTTTTTCCTTCATCAATTCTATGGTTAACCTCCTCTTTCATAAACCCATCCGCTGACAAGTCAACTCCCAAATATCTGAAAACATTCACTTCTTCCATACTCCTCTGCAATGTGATATCCAATTCCTCTTTATTTAAATCATTTCATACCCTCATCACCTTACTCTCATCTATGTTCACTTTCAACTTTCTACCTTTACACACACTCCCAAACTCGTGAGTGAAATATTGAAATCCCAGTACGACTCTGTGTTTAGTGAACCACTAATCGGTCTGAGGATCGACGACCCAAATGATTTCTTCATGAATGAGCCTCAAAACTCCATAAATGTATGCCAGATTTCCAACATTACCCTAACTCCGATAGATTTCGAAAAAGCCATTGACAACATGCCTATGCACTCAGCCCCGGGCCCAGACTCGTGGAACTCTGTTTTCATTAAGAACTGCAAGAAACCCCTCTCGCGTGCCCTAAGTACACTATGGAGGAGGAGCTTGGACATGGGTGAAATTCCACAGTCACTTAAAACAACCGATATAACCCCACTCCATAAAGGTGGCAGCAAAGCATTAGCTAAGAACTATAGACCAATAGCTCTGACGTCCCACATCATAAAAATCTTTGAAAGAGTGCTAAGAAGCAGGATTGCAAATCACCTGGATTCCCAAAATCTGCACAATCCAGGGCAACATGGGTTCAGGACAGGTTGCTCCTGCCTCTCACAACTACTGGATCACTATGACATGGCCTTGGATGCACTGGAAGAAAATCAGAATGCAGATGTAATATACACAGACTTTGCAAAAGCATTTGACAAATGCGATCATGGCGTAATAGCCCATAAAATACGTGCTAAAGGAATAACTGGGAAAGTGGGGAGATGGATCTTCAACTTCCTAACAAATCGAACACAAAGAGTAGTGGTCAACAGAGTTAAATCGGAGGCTGCCATAGTGAAGAGCTCTGTTCCACAAGGCACAGTACTCGCCCCCATCTTATTCCTTATCCTCATATCAGACATAAACAGAGATATACACCACAGCACCGTATCATCCTTTGCGGATGATACTAGGATCTGCATGAGGCTGTCATCTGCTGAGGATGCGGTTAACCTCCAAGAAGATATAAACAAAGTTTTCCAGTGGGCAACGGTAAACAATATGATGTTCAATGAGGACAAATTCCAACTACTCCGTTATGGAAAACTGGAGGAGATAATAACTAGAACAGAGTATACTACTGACTCCGGCCATACAATAGAGCAGAAAAATAATGCAAGGGACCTGGGAGTAGTAATGTCTGAGGATCTCACTTTCAAGGATCACAAGAGTGCCACGATCGCACGTGCAAAGAAAATGATAGGATGGATAATGAGAACTTTCAAAACGAGAGATGCCAAGCCCATGATGATCCTTTTCAAATCACTTGTTCTCTCTAGGCTGGAATACTGCTGTACATTAACATCTCCATTCAAAGCAGGTGAAATCGCAGATCTGGAGAGTGTACAGAGATCCTTTACTGCACGTATAAGTTCTGTCAAGCACCTTAACTACTGGAACGCTTGGAAGCACTTGACTTGTACTTGTTGGAACGCAGGAGGGAGAGATATATCATATCTACACTTGGAAAATCTTGGAAGGAATGGTCCCAAATCTGCACACAGAAATCACTCCCTACGAAAGTAAAAGACTGGGCAGGCGATGCAAATGCCCCCAATAAAAAGTAGGGGCGCCATTGGTACACTAAGAGAAAACACCATAAGTGTTCGGGGCCCAAAACTGTTCAACAGCCTCCCATCAAGCATTAGGGGAATTGCCAATAAACCCCTGGCTGCCTTCAAGAGAGAGCTGGACAGATACCTAAAGTCAGTGCCGGATCAGCCGGGCTGTGGCTCGTACGTTGGACTGCGTGCGGCCAGCAGTAACAGCCTAGTTGATCAGGCCCTGATCCATCGGGAGGCCTGGTCATGGACCGGGCCGCGGGGGCGTTGATCCCCGGAATAACCTCCAGGTAACCTCCAGGTCCAGGTATTAACCTTAGCAACTTTTCTTCAGAATCTCCCATAAGCACAGTATCATCAGCAAAAAGTAACTGTGTCAACTCCCATTTTGTATTTGATTCCCCATAATTTAATCCCACCCCTCTCCCGAACACCCTAGCATTTACTTCTTTTACAACCCCATCTATAAATATATTAAACAACCATAGTGACATTACACATCCCTGTCTAAGACCTACTTTTACCGGGAAGTAGTCTCCCTCTCTTCTACACACCCTAACTTGAGCCTCACTATCCTCATAAAAACTCTTTACAGCATTTAGTAACTTACTACCTATTCCATATACTTGCAACATCTGCCACATTGCTTCCCTATCCACTCTATCATATGCCTTTTCTAAATCCATAATTGTAATGAAAACTTACCTACATTTATCTAAATACTGTTGGCATATATGCTTCAATGTAAACACTTGATCTACACATGTCCTACCCATTCTAAAGCCACCTTGCTCATCCGCAATCCTACTCTCTGTCTTACCTCTAATTCTTTCAGTAATAACCCTACCGTACACTTTTCCTGGTATACTCAGTAAACTTATTCCCATATAATTGTTACAATCTCTTCTGTCCCCCTTCCCTTTATATAAAGAAACTATACATGCTCTCTGCCATTCTCTAGGTACCTTCCCCTCTGCCATACATTTATTAAACAAAAATACCAACCACTCCAACACTATGTCCCCCCCTGCTTTTAACATTTCTGTCATGATCCCATCAGTTCCAGCCTCACGCACCTCCCCCCACTCTCACATTCTGCTCTTCTTCACTTCTTAAAGATAATATACCTTCCTGGCCAGTGCATAAAATTACTGCCTCCCATTTTTCATCGGCATTTAAAAGTTCCTCAAAATATTCCCGTCATCTACCCAATACCTCCAGCTCCCCATCAACTAACTACTCTACTCTGTATATAATTGACAAAACCAATCGTTCCCTTGGCTTTTTTAGCTTGTTTATCTCACTTGTTCATGATTCCTCAGCAAATTTCTTGACAGTGCCTCTCCCACTCTATCATCTGCTCTCCTTTTGCACTCTCTTACCACTCTCTTCACCTTTGTTTTACTCTCCATGTACTCTACTCTTCTTATAACACTTCTGTTTTGTAAAAACCTCTCATAAGCTAACTTTTTTCTCTTTTATCACACCCTTTACTTCATCATTCCACCAATCGCTCCTCTTTCCTCCTACCCCCACCCTCCTATAACCACAAACTTCTGCCCCACATTCTAAACTATTCCAACCCTCTCAACCCTCCCACTACTCATACTTGCACCAGTCCACCTTTCTTCTAATAGTTGCTTGTATCTCACCCGAACTTCCTCCTCCCTTAGTTTATACACTTTCACCTTCCTCTTGTTGTTGTCATTTTCCTCTTGTCCCATTTACCTCTTACTCTAACTGTAGCTACAACTAGATATTGATCCTATATATCAGTTGTCCCTCTATAAACGCGTACATCCTGGAGCCTACCCATCAACCTTTTATCCACTAATACATAATCTAACAAACTACTTTCATTACGTGCTATATCATACATTGTATATTTATTTGTCCTCTTTTTCATAAAATATGTATTACTTATTACCAAACCTCTTTCTACACATGGTTCAATTAAAGGCTCCCCATTTTCATTTACCACTGGCACCCCAAATTTACCTACTACTCCCTCTACAACATTTTTACCCACTTTAGCATTGAGATCCCCAACACAGTACTCTATCACTTATGCAAAACTCCCCACGCATTCACTCAACATTTCCCAAAATGTCTCTCTCTCCTCTACACTTCTTTCTTCTCCAGGTGCATATACGCTTACTATAACCCACTTTTCACATCTAACCTTTAATTTACTCTAAATAATCCTTGAATTTATACATTTATATTCCTTCTTTTCCTGCTATAACTTATCCATCAACATTATTGCTACTCCTTCTTTAGCTCTAACTCTATTAGAAACCCCTGACCTAATCCCATTTATTCCTCTCCAATGAAACTCTCCCACCCCCTTCAGCTTCGTTTCACTTAAAGCCAGGACATCCAGCTTCTTCTCATTCATAACATCCACAATCATCTCTTTCTGATCATTCGCACAACATCCACGCACATTCAGACTTCCCACTTCGACGGTTTTCTTTTTCTTTTTAGTAATTATTACAGGAAAAGGAGTTACTAGCCCATTGTTCCCGGCATTTTAGTTGACTTTTACAACACGCATGGCTTACTGATGAAAGATTCTTATTCCACTTCCCCATGGATATAAAAGGAAAAGCAATAAGAACAAGAACTATTAAGATAAAATCAAAGAAAACTCAGATGTGTATAAATAAACGTGTACATGTATGTTTAGTGTGACCTAAGTGTAAGTAGAAGTAGCAAGACATGCTTGTAATCTTGCATATTTATGAGACAGACAAAAAAACACCAGCAATCCTACCATCATGTAAAACAATTACAGGTTTCTGTCTCACACTCATCTGGTAAGACAGAATATATATATATATATATATATATATATATATATATATATATATATATATATATATATAATATATATATATAATGTCGTGCCGAATAGGCAGAACTTGCGATCTTGGCTTAAATAGCAACGCTCATCTTGCCATATAGGACAAGTGAAAATTTGTGTATGCAATAATTTCGCCAAAATCATTCTGAACCTAACGAAAAAAAATATATTTCACTGTGTTTGTTTAGTATTAAATTATTGTAAACAAATCTAAAATATGTTTAGTTGGGTTAGGCTAAAATAAATTGGGCTTGTTATAATAAGGTTAGGTAAGTTTTCTAAGATTCTTTTGGTGCAAAATTAAAAATTTTTATATTAATATTAATGAAAAAAATATATCTTTAAACGTATAAGAGAAAATTTTAGAAAGGACTTAATTTTAAATGAGTTCTTGCTAATTGACCAGTTTTACATATTCGGCACGACATATATATATATATAATATATATATATATATATATATATATATATATATATATATATATATATATATATATATATATATATATATATATATATATATCGTGTTGTGAATATTTTTATTAATACAAATAGTATTGTATACTGGGGCAAATCTTTGTTGAAATGTGCAATCTTTTTTTTCTGAAAAATATATTTGTTTTCTATCAGAAATGCTTTTATTTTCTTCGTGAACTTCCTCAGTTTTACGACGTTTGTTTTAAAAAAATTATCCCGAGGAAAATAAATCTAGATTTTGAAAGGTGAGAGTTATGGTGGGTTGGGAGGAGTGTTCGGAAGACTGGTGAGAGTTATGGTGGGTTGGGGGGAGTGTTTAGAAGACTGGTGAGAGTTATGGTGGGTTGGGAGGTGTGTTTAGAAGACTGGTGAGAGTTATGGTGGGTTGGGAGGAGTGTTCGGAAGACTGGTGAGAGTTATGGTGGGTTGGGGGAGTGTTTAGAAGACTGGTGAGAGTTATGGTGGGTTGGGGGAGTGTTTAGAAGACTGGTGAGAGTTATGGTGGGTTGGGAGGAGTGTTTAGAAGACTGGTGAGAGTTATGGTGGGTTGGGAGGAGTGTTTGAAGACTGGTGAGAGTTATGGTGGGTTGGGGGGAGTGTTCGGAAGACTGGTGAGTTATGGTGGGTTGGGGGGAGTGTTCGGAAGACTGGTGAGTTATGGTGGGTTGGGGGGAGTGTTCGGAAGACTGGTGAGAGTTATGGTGGGTTGGGGGGAGTGTTCGGAAGACTGGTGAGTTATGGTGGGTTGGGGGGAGTGTTCGGAAGACTGGTGAGTTATGGTGGGTTGGGGGAGTGTTCGGAAGACTGGTGGAGTTATGGTGGGTTGGGGGAGTGTTTCGAAGACTGGTGAGAGTTATGGTGGGTTGGGAGGAGTGTTTAGAAGACTGGTGAGTTATGGTGGGTTGGGAGGAGTGTTTAGAAGACTGGTGAGAGTTATGGTGGGTTGGGGGGAGTGTTCGGAAGACTGGTGAGTTATGGTGGGTTGGGGGGAGTGTTCAGAAGACTGGTGAGTTATGGTGGGTTGGGGGGAGTGTTCGGAAGACTGGTGAGATTATGGTGGGTTGGGGGGAGTGTTCGGAAGACTGGTGAGAGTTATGGTGGGTTGGGGGGAGTGTTCGGAAGACTGGTGAGTTATGGTGGGTTGGGGGGAGTGTTCGGAAGACTGGTGAGTTATGGTGGGTTGGGGGGAGTGTTCGGAAGACTGGTGAGAGTTATGGTGGGTTGGGGGGAGTGTTCGGAAGACTGGTGAGTTATGGTGGGTTGGGGGGAGTGTTCGGAAGACTGGTGAGTTATGGTGGGTTGGGGGGAGTGTTCGGAAGACTGGTGAGAGTTATGGTGGGTTGGGGGGAGTGTTCGAAGACTGGTGAGTTATGGTGGGTTGGGGGAGTGTTCGGAAGACTGGTGAGTTATGGTGGGTTGGGGGGAGTGTTCGGAAGACTGGTGAGAGTTATGGTGGGTTGGGGGGAGTGTTCGGAAGACTGGTAGAGTTATGGTGGGTTGGGGGAGTGTTCGGAAGACTGGTGAGATTATGGTGGGTTGGGGGGAGTGTTTCGGAAGACTGGTGAGAGTTATGGTGGGTTGGGGGGAGTGTTTAGAAGACTGTTGAGAGTTATGGTGGGTTGGGGGAGTGTTAGAAGACTGTTGAGAGTTATGGTGGGTTGGGAGGAGTGTTTAGAAGACTGGTGAGAGTTATGGTGGGTTGAGGGGGAGTGTTCGGAAGACTGGTGAGTTATGGTGGGTTGGGGGGAGTGTTCGGAAGACTGGTGAGAGTTATGGTGGGTTGGGAGGTGTGTTCGGAAGACTGGTGAGAGTTATGGTGGGTTGGGGGGAGTGTTTAGAAGATTTAGATTTTGCCACTGAAGTGGCTAGTTTATTTTGCACCCCATATCCATCCTGTGGAGGGTAGCACGAGAGCATATGGATACACAAAAGGCCTAGGAACTAGGCCCCAAAGGGTTAATAGGCATACATATGGATTTATATCTACATATCTATAGTTCACTTATCTGTTACAAGCAAATTTAGGAAATTTGCTTAGTATATCTGGTATCCCAGAAGAAGCAGCCCAGATTAGAAAAAGAGAGCGAGGCAGCTGTTACAGTGTCGACACCAGTGGCGTACCTAAGGTATGCCAGGTTATAGCACGTGTCCTGGGCACCACTGAGCAGTTTCTGTTCAAGTCAAACAAACCATCCTCGGACAGTGAGAAAAGAATTTTCTTCAGATGTATGATCTGTCTTTGATTATCATGGCTGAGAAGCACCAGGATGGCTAGATTGTTAAATTACTTATACAGGCTAGTCACAGCATTATGCCGCCCCTCCCCTACACATGTACCAGAACACAAACACATACCATGAAAGATTATAATATATATAATTGCACACTTGCTGAGGTTTTAATACTTGGTGTTGTGTCCTTTACGCTTAATCACGTCCCTCAGCCGTGTAGGAAGACTCTCACACAAATTCTTGACGGTTTGAGGAGGTATATTCATGTCTCATGTAGAGCAGCCTCCAGCTGCAGGATGGAACTGATATCCTTGCCCAGTAAACTTAGTTTCACTATTGACCAGAGGTTCTCAATAGGGTTTAGGTCTGGGGAATTGCCTGGCCAGTCATTAAGGAACCTCACTTCACAGTCCTTAAGCCACTGAACTACAGATTTGGCGGTATGACACGGTGCACCGTCCTGCATAAAAATCGTAGCCCCACACTCGGGTATATTGTCACATAATAACTCCAAGTAATTATATTGGTTCATATACTGAAATCCTAGAGGGACTAGTACCGAACTTGCACATGAAAATCACTCACTACGAAAGCAAAAGACTTGGCAGACGATGCACCATCCCCCCAATGAAAAGCAGGGGTGTCACTAGCACGTTAAGAGACCATACAATAAGTGTCAGGGGCCCGAGACTGTTCAACTGCCTCCCAGCACACATAAGGGGGATTACCAACAGACCCCTGGCAGTCTTCAAGCTGGCACTGGACAAGCACCTAAAGTCAGTTCCTGATCAGCCGGGCTGTGGCTCGTACGTTGGTTTGCGTGCAGCCAGCAGCAACAGCCTGGTTGATCAGGGGCTGATCCACCAGGAGGCCTGGTCACAGACCGGGCCGCGGGGGCGTTGACCCCCGAAACTCTCTCCAGGTAAACTCCAGGTAAACTGGTTTTTGGAAAGCACAATGAGTTCAACAACACTCTGAACACTGAAACAACACCAAACCATGAGCGAGTCTGGGTGTTTGGTGGTCTCACAGGTGTAGTGTGGGTATAATGGGTCACTACCTCTGGGCTGGTACACATGTTCCCCACGGTTACAGGTGACAGTGAAGGTTGCTTCATCACTCCAAAGTACTTCAGACCACTGTTCAGGATTCCAGTGAAGATATTTCTTTGCATAATCCAACCTACATTTCTTCTGTGGCTTGGAGAGGATCGGTTTCTTAACCTGGAAGTGACTACTGTAGCCTAGTTCTGAAACAGGTCTGTTAACAGTTCTTACAGACACCTCTGAGAGAAGATGTGGGTTCTTTTCTTTCAGTTCTCTAGCAGTTATCTTAGGTGTACTCTCTAACTGCACCCAGTTCCTCACTAAATGCTCGCACACACCAACATTCTCCACTATTTCTTTCGTCTGGTACCCAGCTTTGTGAAGCCTTATGATTTGAGCTGTAGTTTCAGGTGTTAGACTTCCTTTTACCCATAATCAAACATGTATAGTCCCAAAACCAAAGGGAACATTGGACAAAAGATGGGGCAGATAGACAAAAGTGTAACACTTCCTCTCACCACGGCAGCCATGTGAGCACTGAGGAGTCACTGTGGAGTCACTGTAGTGTGTGGCAACAGGCCGTGACGTCATGCTAACGGCTGCTATCCGGCATAATGCAGTGACGAAAGAAGACCCCCCTGTATGGTAGGTGTGGCATGCAAAGAGTATGTACCCTTTATTCCATGCATGTACATACCCTCATCAAAAGGCTACCTCAACCAGCAAACCGGGTGCTAAGGGTCGTACGATGGGGCCGCATTGTCAGATCAGTACCTAGGTTCAGCCAATGAGAAGGTGGGTCTGGCAATTGTGGAGGTGGCGTGGTCACCATTCACGTTTCCACCCTTGTCATTTCCATTCAAGAGCTGGTTGAGCACAATTGTCCATTCTGTCTCCAGGCTGTCTCTTTGCCTCTCGATTTACCATATGGTACACATATATTTCCAACTGTATGTAGTGTACATACTTGTAAATATATATAATTGCACTTGGTGAAGGAAAATATAATTCAAAGTCATTCAGCTGTGTTTGTTCTGCTCCTTGCTCCCGTTTACATCCAGGATAACAGGCCTTATTGTTCCTGGGATGTAATATGGGTAGCCTGTCTTGGAGCTGGACTTAGAGCAGGAGTTGAGCCTAGAGTTGAAGCTAAAGCAGGAACATCGTATAGCTTGCTGTTTGGCATTGCGTCAGCTTTGCCAACGCTTTACGAAACTTTGCACGTAGGCTTTGCATTTTTCTTTATGGTCAGCCTGCTATTGTGTGATTGTTGACAGCTTGCTATTTTGGCGTGTCAATTGTGCTCGCTTCGCTATGGTCAATCTTGCTGTTGTGTGAATATTTTGTAGTTCGTTTTGCTATTGCTATTGTATGTGCGTACTCTGCATTCGTGTCAGCCATGCTATCGTGAATCTGCAATCGTAGTGTACATAGGCTTGAGCGTGTTCTAAGTAGTGGGTTGGAGATTAAATGCCACCTCTAAGAGTCCTACAATTAGTAACTGAGTTTACTCTACTAAACCTGCCCAAGTTCTCTCTACAGCGTTGTGTTTGGCATATTGCTCAATCTTTTGGCATTGATTATTAAGGAACTCTAACTGCGGCACAACTTCGTAATCTTATTTGCAGTAAATTAAAGACTGAAGCAGACATATCGCACCAGCTTGACGTGACCCAGCTACAGGAGTATTAACAGATCTCCACTTAGGTTTCTGCAGAATGTTCAAGACACACCTGAGCAAAACCAGCAGCCTTGTGAAGCAAGAGGTGTGTAGAGTTGTCTCAGGGTAAGTCTGCTTCATTGGCATTTGAGTTAGCCAGGCCCGGTGGCCTGGTGGCTAAAGCTCCCGCTTCACACACGGAGGGCCCGGGTTCGATTCCCGGCGGGTGGAAACATTTCGACACGTTTCGTTACACCTGTTGTCCTGTTCACCTAGCAGCAAATAGGTACCTAGGTGTTAGTCGACTGGTGTGGGTCGCATCCTGGGAGACAAGATTGAGGACCACAATGGAAATAAGTTAGACAGTCCTCGATGACGCACTGACTTTCTTGGGTTATCCTGGGTGGCTAACCCTCCGGGGCTATAAATCCGAACGAAATCTAATCTTATCTTACCTCTTAAAGAGCAGCGCGCTTTTGTTAGAGAGGAATTTGATAGAGAGAAGGAGAGGAGGCAATTTAAACAGACTATAGAGGACTTTATCTTGCAAAGGGCAGTACAGTTTGTTCCTCGTTTCCTCGAAGCCGAGTCGGAACAGTTTTTCGAAGCTTTTGGAAACCAAACTCGAGCCTTGGGGTGGTCTGAACAGCACTGGACGTCATTGGTTCACACAGCGTTGTTTGGCAAGACACAGTCAAGGTAGTGTCTTGTGAAGACACAGGCAAGGTGTGTCATGTGTGACACAGACGGTAGTGTTAACGGTGTCTCGTGTGGGAGACAGTTTGTGTCAGTAATAACACAGGTGAAGGGTGTAACACAAATCATATGCCATTAACAAGATGTGTTGTAACCCTGTACAAAAAGGTAGTGTCTTGTGACACAGAGAAGGAGTATCATGACAGAGAACAGAGTGTCGTGTGACACAGAGACAAGGGTGTCTTGTGACACGAAGTAGTAGGTGTGCCATGACACATAGAGAAAGGTAGTGTCTTGTGGCACTGGGTAGGTAGGGTCATGGCTACATTGTTATTATTGTAATATTTGATAATAATGCCAAAGAATATACTCTTATTTTATGATGTTTCTTTACAAATCAAAGAAAGTACTCTTTTATGCTAGAAATCACATTACTAGTAACGATTAAAAGTACTGTATGTCTCACGAAATTGTAATGACACGATCGCGGGTTCTATCCCCGCCCGTGGTATGGTTTGCTGTATGTGTTTTTGTACCCCCGGACTATATTCATATTGTAGTTTTGGTAATGTGTTAGTTTATTAATTATACTACAAACCGATTGGTTTAGATCCCCCTAGAAAGCTTGATTACCAATATTGTAATATATGCATATAGCCAGCAAAGAAAATACGCTGGCCTACCCAATATCTAGATCATAAAATATTTTAGGTTAGGATGAGTTAGGAACCTTAGGTAGAAAAAAGGCTATTTTTTTCACCCTTTTTATGTATATACTAGGTAATTTATTGTGTGTGTGTTTTTTTTAGTGAGGGGATACATTGCTACCGTCCGCAGGTATCTTGGACCTACGTTAGCCCTACTGTCTGCTGTCTCGCTTTAAATTTAGGGTTTGGCTTTATGTCGCGAATAAAGCTGAGCTCTTTCTAAGAGTTGGAAAGTGCAATGGCAGCACTTTCTACTTACTGGAGGTGGAAGCTTATTCCTGAGCCCTCTTGGGGTGGGGGGTGTGGCATGCAAAGAGTATGTACCCTTTATTCGGCGCATGTACATACCCTCATCAAAAGACTACCTCCTCAACCAGCGAACAGGGTGCTAAGGGTCGGACGATGGGGCCCCATCATCAGATCAATACCTAGGTTCAGCCAAGGAGAAGGTGGGTCTGACATTTGTGGAGGTGATGTGGTCACCACTCACGTTTCCACCCTTGTCATTTCCATTCTAGAGCTGGTTGAACACGGCTGTCCATTCTGTCTCCAGGCTGTATCTTTGCCTCTTTATTTACCGTGTGGTGCACATATATTTCCAACTGTATATAGTGTACATACTTGTAAATACTTATAATCGCACTTGGTGAAGGAAAATATAATTCAAAGTCATTCAGCTGTGTTCTGCTCCTTGCTCCCCTTTACACCCAGGATAACAGGCCTTATTGTTCCTGGGTTGTAACAGTAGGCCTTTGATTTTCGTCACGGCATTATGCTGGGGCGCTCACCCGGCATAATGCCGTGACTAGCACTATAAATTATTTGGTAAAACTACAGTGCTGGAAGCTACATGACCACACACCTCACAGTACCACCGCTCAGTGACGACTGGCAGTAAAACCATTCTCTAGCACGGAGACTAGAGACTAGAATTCTGTGCAAAATCTGTGAAATTTAATGTTACTAAAAGTGTCATTTCCTTATTTTAGATCATTGTGTAAGAACATGAAACGTTTCTTCACGAAGGAAAGTGGAGGTGAAGGACAGAAGAGAAGAAAGTTGGAGGCAGAGGAAGCCAGGAGGTCGAGTAAGTTCTTCATACCCTTCTTTGAGAAGCCTGGAACAAGTTGTTCGACACTTTCCATGGAGTCACCTGTACCTGTAACAAGTTAGAATCTGAAAGGTGGGTCAAGTACAAATGCGTCTCAAGCCGAGGAAGAAGTCACGTCAGATAAATCTGAGCATGACGAGATTAAAAGTGAGGCTGCCAGAGAGAACGTGGACCTGACAGGAGAAGACGATGGTGGTGGTGGTGGTGATGTTGAGCTTGACGAAATTTTACCTGACGACGCTGAACCTAGTGAACTGGATGGTGTCGAAGAGCCTCGAACTGTCATACAAGAAGTGAATGAACAGCATGACATTGGACTTAATGAAGTTCGACAAGGTTACTGGAAAAGCAATTCTGCCTAATGCGTTGAGAACAGAAATAATAAAGTTGAGCTCGAAGTATTTCCAGAAAAGTGAGGAGCCTTTCCTACCTACATATAACAGCTCAATGAGCAAAACTTGTTCAAGAGGAAATTGGGGAATGGCCGAGGTGAGGAAGTGACTCGCTTATGGCTGGTCTATTCCCCTCCTAAAAAGTCTGCATTTTGTATCTGTCGGCTTCTCTATCCCAGGTGAGACCATCAATCCTCACTGAAGCAGGAAAGTGGATTCAACCAGTGGAAAGCACCTGAAAATATTCATGGAAATGCTAAGAATTATAGGGAGTGCTTCACACAGTGGAAAGAAATGGAAAGAAATTTAGCGGAAAGCAGAGGAGTTATTGATGCGGAACTTCAGTCACAGATTGAGGAGGAAAAACAGAAGTGGCGTGATATCTTGACGAGAATTCTTCACTGCATAAAATACAACACCTCACTCGCGTGGAAATTAATCCTGGATCCACGTCTGATCTTTCACTGAGTGTTGGCATCTACCGGTCGCCAGAGATTACTGAGAAGGATTCGTAAAGCCAAGAACTATGGTCTCATATTCGACTCTACTTCTGATCTAGCACACCGTGAGCAGATGCCAAAAGTAGTGAGGTACGTGGAAATTGATTTTGAGAGGAAAACAGTGTTAGAGAATCCTTCCTTGGTTTTATCCAGATAAGCCTGAGAATGCTGAGAACTTGGTTGAAGACATCTTGAAACAGCTAGAGAACGACGAAATGAAGCTACAAGATTGTCGGTCACAGGCTGTGACAACGCTCCTGTGATGGCTGGACACAGAAGTGGTGTACGTCAAAGAATAAGTGAGAAAAACAACCTGACAGTGTTTGTGAATTGCGACAATCACTCGCTCAACTTGATGAGTGTACATGCAACCAACTAGGGTACAATGATGGTCACGTTTCTTGGAACCATCGAAGCTCTCTACGTGTTCTTCCCTTGTTCAGCACAACGCTGAGAAAAAAATAAAAAACGTCGTGCCTGTGGTTCAGTTGGAGTCCGAAACCAGGTGGAGTGCAAGGACAGAAACAGTGAAGTTCGTCAACAAGTAACTTGAGGAGATACTTCAAGTTCTCCAGGACATGATAGACAATGAAAACTAGAACATTAAAATGGTATAAAATACCGACAGGTTGTTAGGTAAGACACATATGCAACAGTTAGGTATCTTTATTTCGAAACGTTTCGCCTACACAATAGGCTTCTTTAGTCATAAGAACATAAGAACGATGGAACACTGCAGAAGGCCTACTGGCCCATGCGAGGCAGGTCCAAGTCTCCTACCGGCTTAAGCCAATGCACCCAACCTAGTCAGGTCAGGTCACATTGACTTAAGGGAGGAACACGGCAACCGACCTGGTAGCACAAGCTATCAGGTCTAACTCACACCCACCCACATCTACTTATGTATTTATCCAACCTATTTTTAAAGCTACACAACGTTCTGGCCTCTATAACGGTACTTGGGAGTTTGTTCCACTCATCCACAACTCTATTACCAAACCAGTACGAGTACAGAAAAGTTGATAGAAGCAGAAGAGACTTGAAGACGATGTAATCAGTCCATCACCCTTAAAGTTTTGAGGTGGCCAGTCCCTCAGTCCAGAGAAGAGCATTGTTTCATAGTCTGAAACAATATGGAGTTGAAGTGACAGGATGGAGCCTTATATAGCTCCAGAGGTGAGACGTAGGTCACTAGTAGAACGCAGATGTTGGGAGGTCAGGTCCCTCTCAATGAAAACTAGATCAGTGAAACAAGATGTGACACAATGCAGCTGTATAACCGCATGTTGAGTTACGATATTCTGATGTTGCTAGGATTTTGGAACAAGTGTCAGATGTGTGGACAACAGAACAATTTGAGTGCTTGTCATAGGCGTTATTTTCCGTAAATGCGTCTCAGCTCCACACGGAGACCAGAACGATGCTAGCGTCATCTAGGTAGTGTCATCTGTACTAGACTTAATGTGACAGTGCCATCTAGTTTTTGTCAGCTGATCTACACTAGTTAACCTTCTAGTTGACAACTAGGGGTAGGAAAACTATACATGTGATTGTGTTCCCAGATCATACACAGCGTGAGTTGTATTTCCCTCAGTTGGTGTATACCGTGAAGTGTATATCTGTGTGTGTATATATATATATACGCTCAGGGTGTATGTTAATCACTGTTTTAAGTATTAAATTACTTTTGGCTGGTGGTGAACAGGTGGCATGTAGCCTAAATTACCCTGGTGCAGTAGACTTTAAATCTCGTTAACCACAACCACGTACTCTTTAAAGTCGTTGTTGTGTTGAGCCATTGTGTTCCTTGTTCCACTGTCCTGCTGGAACAGTGTGTTCCTTGTTCCACTGTCCTGCTGGAACAGTGTGTTCCTTGTTCCACTGTCCTGCTGGAACAGTGTGTTCCTTGTTCCACTGTCCTGCTGGAACAGTGTGTTCCTTGTTCCACTGTCCTGCTGGAACAGTGTGTTCCTTGTTCCACTGTCCTGCTGGAACAGTGTGTTCCTTGTTCCACTGTTCTGGTGGAACAGTGTGATCCTTGTTCCACTGTTCTGGTGGAACAGTGTGTTCCTTGTTCCACTGTACTGATGGAACAGTGTGTTCCTTGTTCCACTGTACTGATGGAACAGTGTGTTCCTTGTTTCACTGTTCTGGTGGAACAGTGTGTTCCTTGTTCCACTGTCCTGGTGGAACAGTGTGTTCCTTGTTCCACTGTCCTGGTGGAACAGTGTGTTCCTTGTTCCACTGTCCTGATGGAACTGTTCCGTGCTCCACTGTCCTGGTGGGGCAGTGTGTTCCTTGTTCCACTCTCCTGATGGAACAGTGTGTTTCTTGTTCCACTCTCCTGATGGAACAGTGTGTTTCTTGTTCCACTCTCCTGATGGAACAGTGTGTTTCTTGTTCCACTCTCCTGATGGAACAGTGTGTTTCTTGTTCCACTCTCCTGATGGAACAGTGTGTTTCTTGTTCCACTCTCCTGATGGAACAGTGTGTTTCTTGTTCCACTCTCCTGATGGAACAGTGTGTTCCTTGTTCCACTGTCCTGATGGAACTGTTCCGTGTTCCACTGTCCTGGTGGAGCAGTGTGTTCCTTGTTCCACTCTCCTGATGGAACAGTGTGTTTCTTGTTCCACTCTCCTGATGGAACAGTGTGTTTCTTGTTCCACTCTCCTGATGGAACAGTGTGTTTCTTGTTCCACTCTCCTGATGGAACAGTGTGTTTCTTGTTCCACTCTCCTGATGGAACAGTGTGTTCCTTGTTCCACTGTCCTGATGGAACTGTTCCGTGTTCCACTGTCCTGGTGGAGCAGTGTGTTCCTTGTTCCACTCTCCTGATGGAACAGTGTGTTTCTTGTTCCACTCTCCTGATGGAACAGTGTGTTTCTTGTTCCACTCTCCTGATGGAACAGTGTGTTTCTTGTTCCACTCTCCTGATGGAACGTGTGTTTTTGTTCCACTCTCCTGATGGAACAGTGTGTTCCTTGTTCCACTGTCCTGATGGAACTGTTCCGTGTTCCACTGTCCTGGTGGAGCAGTGTGTTCCTTGTTCCACTCTCCTGATGGAACAGTGTGTTTCTTGTTCCACTCTCCTGATGGAACAGTGTGTTTCTTGTTCCACTCTCCTGATGGAACAGTGTGTTTCTTGTTCCACTCTCCTGATGGAACAGTGTGTTTCTTGTTCCACTCTCCTGATAGCACTACAGACCACTACCCTACCTTCCTCTTGACAAACATTAGTAAACCACCACTTGAATACAACAAAGTCTCATTTAGACTCCATGATGAGGCCTCAATAAGAAAGTTCACAGCTGACCTAGAGACTGTTGACTGGCCTACAGAATTCTCCAAGGCCAATGGTATTGACGACTGGACAGACATTTTCCTTAACAAACTACTTAGACTATACAACAAACATTGTCCTATAAAAACGAAACAGATCACAAACAAACGGCTTGGTTGCCCATGGCTAACCAGCAACATTCTGAAATCCATTGATAAGAAACACCAATATGAAAAGCAATATAGACAGGGCTTAATACACAAAGATATTCTTAAACACTATTCATCAGTCCTCACCAAAGTAATAAAGAAAGCCAAACAACTATACTACTCCATAGATTCACTGACACAAGAGGAGATTAAAAAAGACCTGGAAAAACCTCTCAGATTCTAGTGACCCACAAACTGAAAAAAAAAACAAGAATATTGTCCTAACTAAAGCTAATGAAACACCACTGCAACCCACCGACACAGCAACAAGATAAACGACTTCTTCTCAACCATAGGTTCTAATCTCGCCAATAAAATCCCACGTACCAATGCCCATGCCGGGGACTACCTAGATGGGAATTTCCCAAATTCCTTCTATCTTGCTCCAACTGAGCCCACGGAAGTCACCGAGATTATAAAGTCACTTAAAAATAACTCAGGGAATCTGTCTCATGTCCCACCATTATTGTACAAGAGAGTGGCCCATGTCCTCTCGCATACTATCTCATTGCTTTTTAACAAGTCACTAGAAGCTAGCACCTTCCCGAAACTACTCAAGACGACAGATTTAAACAACTATAGGCCAATATCAAACTTACCATTGCTATCCAAAATCTTTGAGAAACTCGTGCACAGGAGACTATATTCATTTATAACGTCACAAAACATACTCAACCCCTGCCAATTTGGATTCAGGAAAAATAAAAGCACTAACGATGCAATTATAAAAATGCTAGATCTGCTTTACACAGCATTGGAAAATAAGGAATATCCACTAGGAATTTTTATTGACCTAAGAAAAGCTTTTGACACAGTAGACCACAGCATCCTACTCCACAAACTTGACCATTATGGTATAAGAGGCCATGCGCTTGCATATTTCAAATCTTACCTTACTAATAGGTATCAGTATGTCACCATTAAAGACACAGCATCAACAACACAGCCACTTGATACTGGAGTTCCGCAGGGAAGTGTCCTTGGTCCCCTGCTCTTCCTCATATACATCAATGATCTTCCAAACGTATCTCGACACCTGAACCCCATTCTCTTTGCTGGCGACACGACTTATGTCATCTCTCACCCTAATCTTGCAACCCTCAACACCATTGTTAATGAGGAGCTGATCAAAATATCGACTTGGATGACAGCCAATAAACTTACGCTTAACGTTGACAAAACCTACTACATTATGTTTGGTAGCAGAGCAGGAGATGCGCAAATTAACATTAAGATCGACAACACTCTAATTACCAGGCATAATGAGGGCAAATTCCTAGGCCTATACCTCGACAACAACCTGAACTTCAGCACTCATATCCAACACATAACCAAAAAAGTATCCAAAACGGTTGGGATCCTCTCCAAGATACGATACTACGTGCCGCAAACTGCCCTTCTCACACTATACCATTCACTTATATATCCATACCTCACCTATGCTATCTGTGCTTGGGGTTCAACTGCAGCAACACGCCTAAAGCCAATAATAACCCAACAAAAAGCCGCAGTAAGAATAATCACCAAATCCCATCCCTGGCAACACACCCCCCCCACTCTTTATAGATCTAAACTTACTCCCTGTTCAGTACATCCACACTTACTACTGTGCAATCTACATCTACAGGACCTTAAATTCCAATATTAACCTTGACCTAAAACGCTTTCTTGATAGTTGTGACAGAACCCACAGGCACAACACCAGACACAAACATCTCTATGACATTCCCCGTGTCCGACTAAACCTTTACAAAAATTCAATGAATGTCAAAGGCCCTAAAATCTGGAACACCCTACCTGAAAATTCCAAAACTGCAGACACATTCATCACCTTCAAAACTACCATCAGAAAACATCTTATCTCCCTGATACACCCTGTCAACTAATTACACGAATACCACCTGGTGGTTCAAACTTACTCACTCACCCATTTGACCATAAACAGAAATATCAATCTCAATCTCAAAATAATGAATCTTAACTAGTCATAAGTTGGCCTGTGATACTCCAATACTGAAACTACGTATAGTGCCAAAACAAAAGCATTCACATTGCTAAACTCACAACTAGTATTTAGTCAGCCATAATACCATCTTATCTCATAATTTTGTAACATTTTAAACCCAAGATTTAATATAAGTCTGCCCGAAATGCCTAGCCATGCTAGGCGTTCTAGTGGTACACTCTGTAATTATTATTTTACTACATGTAAACTACACAATAACCAAATTCTGTAAACTCAGCATTGTAATACTTATAGAGAATAAAGTTTGAATTGAATTGAATTGAACTGATGGAACAGTGTGTTTCTTGTTCCACTGTCCTGATGGAACAGTGTATTTCTTGTTCCACTGTCCTGATGGAACATTGTATTTCTTGTTCCACTGCCCTGATGGATCAGTGAGTGTATTCCTTGTTCCACTTTCCTTGAGGAAAAGTGACTGTGTTCCTTGTTCCACTGTCCTGCTGGACCAGTGACTATCCTGTTCCACTGTTCTGGTGGAACAGTGACTGTATCCTGTTCCTCTGTCTCATTGGAACAATCACTTTACTTCACATCGTTCTTGCCGGCTTCTTAAAACCCCAGGAATATGAGAGAGAAGAGAAGTAAATGTCATGAGAAGAGACAGAGAACACACAGACGCTCAAGAAGGTTTGTACACAGACTAGAAGGAAGATGGCTGAGGTCAGAGGTACAGGTGAGAGGTGGAGAGGTGGGCAGCTTATACAAGGGTGACACTTTTGCTGCCACTACCATCCCAGTACATAACAAGACCAGTGTCAGGGAGACTCGGGAGACGTACGGCAGGACGGTGGTAGTGACGATGACCAGGGACGAGGAGATGGCCAAGGAGGAGAAGAGGAGACCATTGTGGCTGTGTTGTACCAGTCGTCCCGTCCCCAGGAAGTTCACCTTCCTTCAGGTATTGGAGCAGATTTTAGATTATATGGAATGACTGTGGCAGATGTTGCAAGTGTATGGAATAGGTAGTAAGTTACTTCAACAGGGATGTGTAATGTCACCATGGTTAACATTTATAAATGGGGTTGTAAAAAGTAAATGCTAGGGTGTTGGGGAGAGAGGTGAGATTAAATTATGGGGAATCAAATACAAAATGGGAGTTGACAGTTACTTTTTGCTGATGATACTGTGCTTATGGGAGATTCTAAAGAAAAGTTGCGAAGGTTAGTGGATGAGTTTGAGAGTGTGTAAAGGTAGAAAGTTGAAAGTGAACATAGATAAGAGTAAGTTGATGAGGGTATCAAACGATTTAGACAAAGAAAAATTGAATATCACATTGGAGAGGAGTATGGAAGAAGGAAATGTTCTCAGATATTTGGGAGTTGATGTGTCAGTGGATGGGTTTATGAAAGATGAGGTTAACCATAGAATTGATGAAGGAAAAAAAGGTGAGTGGTGCGTTGAGGTAACTGTGGAGACAAAGAACGTTATCCATGGAGGCAAAGAAGGGAATGTACGAAAGTATAGTGGTACCAACACTCTTACATGGACGTGAAGCTTGGGTTGTAAATGCTGCAGCGAGGAGGTGGGGCTGGAGGCAGTGAAGATGTCCTATCTAAGGAAAATGTGTGGTATATAGTCAGAGGGCTGAAGAGGGGTTGTTGAGGTGGTTTGGTCATTTAGAGAGAATGGTTTATAAATCTGTAGTGGAGTGGAGGAGGGGTAGGGGTCATCCTAAGAAAGAGTGGAGGGAGGGGGTAAAGGAGGTTTTGTGTGTGCGAGGGACTTGGACATGCAGAAAGCGTGCGTGAACGTGTTAGAGAGGAGTGAATGGAGACGAATGATTGAGATCTGATGAGCTGTTGGAGTGTGAGCAGGGTAATATTTTGTGAGAGTTCAGAAAAACCGGTTAGCTGGGCTTCAGTCCTGGAAATGGGAAGTACAATGTCTGCACTTTAAAGGAGGGGTTTAGGATATTGGTAGTTTGGAGGGACATCTAAACTGTTGTATCCGAGCGCCTCTGCAAAGACAGTGATTATGTATGAGTGATGGTGAAATTATATATATATAATATAATATATATATATATATATATATATATATATATATATATATATATATATATATATATATATATATATATATATATAAAATGTCGTGCCGAATAGGCAGAACTTGCGATCTTGACTTAAATAGCAACGTTCATCTTGCCATATAGGACAAGTGAAAATTTGTGTATGCCATAATTTCGCCAAAATCATTCTGAACCTAACGAAAAAAATATATTTCACTGTGTTTGTTTAGTATTAAATTACTGTAAACAAATCTAAAATATATTTAGTTGGGTTAGGTTAAAATAAATTGTTCTTGTTATAATAAGGTTAGGTAAGTTTTCTAAGCTCCTTTTGGTGCAAAATTATAAATTTTTACATCAACATTAATGAAAAAAATATATCTTTAAACGTATTAGAGAAAATTTTAGAAAGGACTTAATTTTAAAAGAGTTCTTGCTAATTGACCAGTTTTACATATTCGGCACGACATATATATTATATATATATATATATATATATATATATATATAGTGTGTAATATATAGATCACGTAGTAATAGTCATTGTACTGTACAATTGGCAATATAAACACAAATGCAGTATAATGTGATCCTTTATTGACTACGTTTCGCCCACACAGTGGGCTTTTTCAAGTCACAAACAGAAAGGATCACATTATACTGCATTTGTGTTTATATTGCCATTGTGTCGGTATTTTATACCATTTATTTCCATCGTACTGTACAATTACTGTATCATAATTGTTCCACAGCTGGACTACTTGCTTCACATGAGCCTGCCAGTGGTACGTCTTGTTCCAAGATACCTGCACAATGCTGTGCTGCTGCTGTACATGTGAGTAACAGCAGTCATAGCAGGCAGGCAGGCAGGTAAGCAGGGAGGTAAGCAGGAAAGCATGGAAGTGGTCAGGCAGGAAGGGAAAGAATGAAGACAGAGTCAGTGAGTAGAAAGAAACTCAATGAGAGAGACGGGAATTGTAAAGGAATGAGAAACATATTGATGAATAAGACACATGTGCAACACCTAGGTATCTTTATTGATCAATAAGACACATGTGCAACACCTAGGTGTCTTTATTGATGAATAAGACACATGTGCAACACCTGGGTGTCTTTACTGACGGGTTTGTACATCAGTACAGTAATGTTACTTGTCTGACACACCTGTATCATGAAATAATGGTACAGATTGATGAATCATGGTACAGATTGATGAATCATGGTACAGATTGATGAATCATGGTACAGATTGATGAATCGTGCTACAGACCGATGAACTGTCGTGCAGACTGATGAATCGTGATACAGACCGCTGAATCGTGGTACAGACTGATGAATCGTGGTACAGACTGATGAATCGTGGTACAGACTGATAAATCGTGGTACAGACTGATGAATCATGGTATAGACTGACGAATCATGGTACAGATTAATGAATCGTGGTACAGACTGATGAATTATCGTGCAGACTGATGAATCATGATACAGACTGGGGAATCGTAGTACAGACTGGGGAATCATGGTACCGACTAGGAAATCATGGTGCCGACTGGGGAATCATGGTACAGGCTGGGGAATCATGGTAAAGACTGATGAATCATGGTACACTGATGAATCGTGGTATAGACTGATGGATCGTGGTACAGATTGGGAAATTGGGGTACAGACTGATGAATCGTGGCACAGACTGAGGATATCGTCTGTATTTCTATCACTTGTTTAATCTTTTGGCATGACTTGGCTCCAGTAATGGGGCCCCGCCCATTTGTGACGCAGCTTCCAACTACTGAACACGGTATATAATGGCTAATTAACTGACTCGGGGACTGACCACCTTATAAAATTACCTATCCACTTTTCCCACAGTCTCCAGGATATGAGTAACCTCTGCATTCAACTGAAGAAGTCTGCTATGCAGGCAAAATATTCCCACAATGAAGATATCCCAGAGTTGCTCTTGTGTTTTAGCGCTTCTCCCCCCCCCCCCCCCCCCGCGAGTGCACTAACCTGACTGATGATCCTCCAGGTACCTGCTTCACCTGGTCTACCACACACTCGCCTTCCTCCTGGCTAACATCAGTGTTTTCATGGGCGTCCTGGACGCTCTCATATCCTTTATTGTGAGTACTGTTCTCTGTGTTTGGCTCTGTCTGTGTCTAGTTTTATCTGTGTCTGGCTCTGTGTCTGAGTCCGTCTGTCTCTGAATGTCTGCCTGGCTTTGTATGTGTACTATTGAACACACACACACACAGGCTGCAAGCCTGGTCCAACAGCTGGCTCCTGAAGTTTAACCCTAGCAAGTGCAGTCATGAAGATCTGGGAAGGACAAAGAAGACCACCGACAAAGTACAGACTAGGAGGCCAAAGACTGCAAACCTCACTCGAGGAAAAAGATCTTGAGGTACGTATATTACCGAGCATATCTCCTGAAGTGCACATCAGCCAAATAACTGCTGCAGCATATGGCCGCCTGGCAAACCTAAAAACAGCATTTCGACACCTGAGTAAGAAATCATTCAAGACTCCGTACACCGTGCACGTCAGGCCCGTATTGGAGTATGCAGCACCAGTATGGAGCCCACAACTAGTCAGGCACATTATTAAATTAGAGGAAGTGCAGAGGTTTGCAACAAGACTAGTCCTGGAGATAAGGGGCATGTCCTACGAGGAGAGGTTAAGGGAAATCAAACTAACGACACTGGAGGACAGGAGAGACGGGGGGGACATGGTAACGACATATAAAATACTGAGAGATATTGGCAAGGTGGATAGGCACAGAATATTTCAGATATGGGGAGTAGCAACAAGGAGACACCACTGGAAGATGAAAACTAGAATGAATCATAAGATTGTTAGGAAGTATTTTTTCAGTCATAGAGTTGTCAGGAAGTGGAACAATCTGGAAAGTAATGTAGTGGAGACAGGATCCATACATAGCTTTAAGAAGAGGTATGATAAAGCTTATGGAGAAGGAAGAGAGTGGACCTAGTAGCGACTAGCGAAAAATCGAGGCCAGGAGCTGTGACTCGACTCCTGCAGCTACAAATAGGTGAGTATATGTAGGTGAGAGAGAGCGCGCGCGCGCACACACACACACACACACACACACACACACACACACACACACACACACACACACACACACACACACACACACACACACACACACACACACACACACACACACTGCAAAATCATGGAGAAGATTATCAGGAGAAGAGTGGTGGAACACCTAGAAAGCAACGATCTCATCAACAGCAGCCAACATGGTTTCAGGGACGGGAAATCCTGTGTCACAAACCTACTGGAGTTCTATGACATGGTGACAGCAGTAAGACAAGAGAGAGAGAGGGGTGGGTGGATTGCATTTTCTTGGACTGCAAGAAGGCGTTTGACACAGTTCCACACAAGAGATTGGTGCAAAAACTGGAGGACCAAGCAGGGATAACAGGGAAGGCACTACAATGGATCAGGGAATACTTGTCAGGAAGACAGCAGCGAGTCATGGTACGTGGCGAGGTGTCAGAGTGGGCACCTGTGACCAGCGGGGTCCCACAGGGGTCAGTCCTAGGACCAGTGCTGTTTCTGGTATTTGTGAACGACATGACGGAAGGAATAGACTCTGAGGTGTCCCTGTTTGCAGATGACGTGAAGCTGATGAGAAGAATTCATTCGATCGAAGACCAGGCAGAACTACAAAGGGATCTGGACAAGCTGCAGACCTGGTCCAGCAATTGGCTCCTGGAGCTCAACCCCACCAAGTGCAAAGTCGTGAAGATTGGGGAAGGGCAAAGAAGACTGCAGACGGAGTACAGTCTAGGGGGCCAGAGACTACAAACCTCGCTCAAGGAAAAAGATCTTGGGGTGAGTATAACACCAGGCACATCTCCTGAAGTGCACATCAATCAAATAACTGCTGCAGCATATGGGCGCCTAGCAAACCTCAGAACAACATTCCGACATCTCAATAAGGAATCGTTCAGGACCCTGTACACCGTGTACGTTAGGCCCATATTGGAGTATGCGGCACCAGTTTGGAACCCACACCTAGCCAAGCACGTAAAGGAACTAGAAAAGTGCAAAGGTTTGCAACAAGACTAGTCCCAGAGCTAAGAGGTATGTCCTACGAGGAGAGGTTCAGGGAAATCAACCTGACGACACTGGAGGACAGGAGAGATAGGGGGGACATGATAACGACATACAAAATACTGAGAGGAATTGACAAGGTGGACAAAGACAGGATGTTCCAGAGATGGGACACAGCAACAAGGGGACACAGCTGGAAGTTGAAGACACAGATGAATCACAGGGATGTTAGGAAGTATTTCTTCAGCCACAGAGTAGTCAGTAAGTGGAATAGTTTGGGAAGCGATGTAGTGGAGGCAGGATCTATACATAGCTTTAAGCAGAGGTATGATAAAGCTCAAGGTTCAGGGAGAATGACCTAGTAGCGACCAGTGAAGAGGCGGGGCCAGGAGCTTGGACTCGACCCCTGCAACCTCAACTAGGTGAGTACTCAACTAGGTGAGTACTCAACTAGGTGAGTACACACACACACACACACACACACACACACACACACACACACACACACACACACACACACACACACACACACACACACACACACACACACACTCACAACCTGCTCAAGTCGTACATAAGCTTAAAAAGGTCCCAAGGTTTGCAACCTAACTAGTACCAGAATTGAGAGGAATGCACTGTGAGGAGAAGTTAAGGGAACCAAACCTAACCACCTTGGCGGAGAGAAGAACAGGGGCAAGACATAATTACGACATGCAAAACTCCACGAAGAATTGATAAGGATGATAGGGACAAATTGTTTGAATTAAAAGAACCAGGATAAAGGGGACACAGGTGGAAACTGAAGACACATGTGAACCAAAAGGATGTTAGGAAGTATTTCTTCGGCCCTCAGAATGATTGAACAGTGGATTCTGTGTCGTGGGCCGCCATTAATACCTTCTGCCTCAGATAATTTTCCCTCTTATCTGTTGCTCTCTTGCAACATTGCATAGCTCCTGACGATGCACGAGAGTGAGAAAGATCTAAAGATTTTCATCCCTATGTGGCTTGTTCTGCATTGTTAAGGTCACTTGTTTGCGATTGTATTTCACACAGTTTTAAGAATGGTTACGGTAAGATTTAAAAGGCCGGAAGTCAGTGATGCTGATGAAATTAGTCTAGCAGGCGGGGCAAAGAGCTGAGTCTCGACCCTAACTAACAAAATTTGGCGAGTGCACAGAGAGGATAGGGGTCAGATGGAGGGGTCAGACGGAGGGTCAGACGGAGGGTCAGACGGAGGGTCAGACGGAGGGTCAGACGGAGGGTCAGACGGAGGGAATAGAGCAGACAGTAAGCAACTCGGTACAATAATAAACTTAAGATACGGTAAAGCTGGTTAATGTTCTCCTTCACCCCCCCCCCCACCAGGCTGTCTTCTGTTATGGTCCTCTGCTGCGTCTGCGTCTGCTGTGTGGCGGCTGCTCCTGCTTCTGCTGTTTCTGCTGCTTCTGTCCCTCCTGGTGCTGCTGTCCCTCCCGCCGCCGCCGCTGCTGCTGCTGCTGTCACTACTGCTGTCACTGCTGTGAAGATATAAGCATTACATTAGACCAGTCACAGTGGAGGAGGCAGCCACCTTGTACCCTCAAACCTAATTATTATATGATTTAGGTGACCCATTATATGATCTAGGCAACCTAAGTAACTGTTACATGATCTAGGTGACCTAACTAACTGTTATATGACCTACGTGACATAATTGTTATACGATTTAAATGACCTTACTAACTATAACACGATTCAAGTGACCCTCAAGGGGATGACTTAATAATGGTGTGAGGTTTTTGATCCAAGGACTTGAACTTGCCCTTTCCTTCTTTGGATCAATTGGACCCCAATGGAAATAAGTCACTCTGACTTTTTTGGGTTATCCTAGGTTCTCTACACATATGCTGCTATGTATGATAATTCTATGTAACTGTATTTGTGTATACCTGAATAAACTTACTTACTTACTTACTCAAACCTAATTACCTCCTTCTGCCAATCAGGCACTGTATGGCTCTTACAGTGCCAGTCCTTTATAAATAATTATAATGATGATCTCTTCTTCCATCCAATATTTGGTCATCACTCTATGTTGATGACTTCGCTATTACTTGTGCAGGCGCTGGCTGTCACCTCATTACAGTTTCTCCAGCATGCGGTCAACCTTGTTTCAAATTGGGCCACCACACATGGGTTTAAATTTTCCAATACTTAAACTCGCCAAATTACTTTCACTGGATGCTCTGTCATCTCCGATCATCCTTTGTACCTCTATGGCTCACGTATCCCTAAACGTGATAGTCAGGTTTCTAGGCCTTCTCTTTGACCGTAGGTTATCCTGGAAACCTCACATTACCTCTCTGAAGGGAACTTGTCACAGCCGGCTGAACCTTCTTAAAACCCTTGCTCATCTTTCATGGAGAGCTGATCATCGAACTCTCCTTCACCTACATTCAGCCCTCATTTTATCGAAACTCGATTATGGTGACCAGATCTATTCAGCGGCCTCGCATGCCATAATCCCATCCATCACCAGGGATTACGTTTATGCTTTGGTGCTTTTCGCTCTTCCCCTGTTGAAAGCCTCTGTGCTGAAGCGAATATTACATCCTTGTCCGATAGCCGTGATGCCATTGCCATAGGTGGCCTGGTGGCTAAAGCTCCCGCTTCACACACGGAGGGCCCGGGTTCGATTCCCGGCAGGTGGAAACATTTCGACACGTTTCCTTACACCTGTTGTCCTGTTCACCTAGCTGCAAATAGGTACCTGGGTGTTAGTCGACTGGTGTGGGTCGCATCCTGGGGGACAAGATTAAGGACCCCAATGGAAATAAGTTAGACAGTCCTCGATGACGCACTGACTTTCTTGGGTTATCCTGGGTGGCTAACCCTCCGGGGTTAAAAATCCGAACGAAATCTTATCTCTTATCTTATCACTATGTTCGCTCTCATGATCTCCGCAATCCTTCCATATATAGAATAATCACCGATGTTAGTAGACATTATTTGTTCGTCGCCCCTGTTTGCTCCGTCCCTTTTCTCTTCGCCTACATTTGCTCTTGTCTTCCCTTCAGTTATCACCTGTCTATGTTCATGTAGCATCTAACTTTTCCCTACCCCCTGGGAAGTTCCAGCTGTTCGAGTCTGTTCTTTTCACTCCCTTGCGCGAAAACCCAACTGCCTACGGTAGCTTCCCGCTCTCCTTTTCTTCACCACTTCCGCTCTCATTCTCATGCCATCGCAGTGTACACAGATGGCTCTAAGTCTTCTGACGGCATCGGATTTGCAGCAGTGTTTCTGGACAGTGTCGTGCGAGGGCATTTACTATCCTCGGCTAGCATTTTTACTGCTGAATTGTATGCCATTCTAGCAGCACTTATCCGTATTGCATCTATGCCTGTGTCATCATTTGTGGTTGTTTCAGACTCCCTTAGTGCTCTACAGGCTATACGAAAATTTGATACACCTCACCCCCTAGTTCTCCGTATCCAACTTTGGTTACGCCGTATCTTTACCAAGCATAAAGATATTGGTTTTTGTTGGGTCTCTGGTCATGTTGACGAACAGGGCAATGAGCAGGCAAACACTGCTGCGCGGTCAGCAGCACATGACCTTCCAGTTTCATATAGAGGTGTTCCATTCACGGACTATTTTGCTGTAATAGCTACCCACCTTCACGCCCGTGGGCAACAACGTTGGTCTGATCTGCTCAATAACAAACTTCGTTTTATTAAACCGAGTATAGGTTATTGGCTGTCTTCTTGTTATCAGTGTCGAGGTTGGGAGACTACACTCTCTCGTCTTCGCATTGGCCACACTCGTCTTACTCATGGGTATCTCATGGAGAGGTGCCCTGTTCTTCTCTGTGAGAATTGTCAGGTTTCTGTATCGGTTAGCCACATTCCATTAGACTGCCCTCTCTATCAACGAGCATGCAGAATTTACCTCCAACGTCGTCTCCGCTCTGCTGCTCTCTCTTTACCTTCCCTTCTTGTTGATGGACCCTCCTTTAATCCTGACTCACTGACCTTTTGACAACTGATTTACTCCACAGATTCTGATGATGATACGTTTTGCACTCCCCTCAGCCCTTTCTACCTCAATCTCTTGCTGCCCTCTACCCCCACACTATCCACTGCCCCGCTGTTCTCTGTACCCTAATCATCCCTCTCCCTTTTGCCACCCGATACCCTTGCTTCCTTCCCTGCCCTGCAGCGCTGTATAGCCCTTGTGGTTTAGCGCTTCTTTTTTATTATAATAATGATAATAGAATAAATTATCTTTACATGAAAAATATCATGGGAATATACACATTCTAACGGCAATTATCAGTATTGCGTCTAGGCCTACCTCAGCATTTGTGGTAGCGTCAGATTCCTAGTTCTTCGTATACAACTTTGTGCATCATTTCTAGCAAAAACAAGGAAATCATTGCGTGTTGGGTCCCTGGTCATGCTGATGTTCAGGACAATGAGCAGGCAGACTCTGCTGCGAAGTCAGTGGCATATGACCTTAATGTGTCATATGCAGGTATTCCATTCTCAGACTATTTTGTTGTAATCTCTAGCCACCTTCTTAATCGCTGACAACACCGTTGGTCTGAGTTGATTCATAACAAATTATATTCTATCATGCCGTGTTTAGGTTTCTGGTCTTCTCATCATCGAGGTCGTGGTTGGGAGACTACACTTTCTCGTCTTCACATCGGACACACGCGTCTCACTCGTGGGTATCTCGTGGAGAGGCACCCAGTGCCACTCTGTGTGAATTGTCAAGTTACAATATCAGTTTGCCATATACTATCAGACTGTCCTGTCTACCAGCGAGCATGCAGAAGTTACCTCCAACATTGTCACCAGTCTAACACCCTTACTTTATCTTCCCTCCTCACTGATGGCCCCACCTTTAACACAGACTCCCCTTTGATTTTTTTGTCAGCAACAGCTTTATTACACCGACTTTGATTATATGCACTTCCTTGATCACTCCTCACCGTCCTTCTTAACTCTACCTCTGTTATACTCTTCACCCTCATTCATCTCTGATCAAGCATATTACTCATTTTAGCCCCCCCTCAAGGAAGGTTCCTTGATATTGGTGAGGGGCTCTTGATTTAGGGAATTGGATCTGTGCTCCAGTTCCCCGAATTAAGCCTGAATGCCTTCCACATCCCCCCCCCCAGGCGCTGTATAATCCTCCGGGTTTAGCGCTTCCCCCTTGATTATAATAATAATACTCATTTTAGCCCACCTTACCCTGCAGTGCTGTACGACTCTTATGGGTTTTGCTCTAGGTTATGATTAAAATAATAGGAATGTAGAACATATTCTGGGTAAATTTATTAAAATATACATTGGCCAAACAGGTAAGAACATGACAAATATGAAGGACCTTAATGGAAATAAATCACTTTGACTTTTTTTTGGGATTATCCCAGGTTGTCTACACATATGCTGCTATGTATGATAGTCTATGTAACTGTATTTGTGTATACCTGAATAAACTTACCATCAAATCGGGTGTGAATCTGACCTCTCAAAGGAATTGCCGTGATGCCAGTGAGGGGCTCTTGATCCAAATAATTAGAGGTAATCTCTCCTTCTTTGGATCGAATCCAATTGCCTCCCCTTCCCTCAAGACGCTTTATTATCCGCATGGGTTTGGCGCTCCCCCCCCCCATGAAATAAAAGCAAACTAGAGGTTTAAAACATGTTTTGGTATGATTTTCTTGGTATTTTCAACCCTGGAGAGGAGGGTTAGTAAGCCAGTAATGTCCGTGAATTATTAGGGGCTGTCTGGCTTATTTCCGTTGTGATCCTTTAATCTTCTCCCCCAGAATGTCACCTACATCAGTTTGCTAACACACAGGTACCTACGAACTGCTAGGTGAAGAGTGGCAGCAGGTGTAAGTTGACTAACACCCAAGTACCTATTTAGTGCTAGCTGAACAGGAGCAGCAAGTGTAGGGAGACTAAAACTCAGGTACCTGCTTACTGCTAGGTTAACAGGGACAGCAGATATAAGGAAACATACCCAAAGCTTCACACGTACCCGGGACTGATCCCGGACCCTTAGTGTGTGAGCTGATGTGTAAGTAATTTGGTTAAGAAATTATATATATACATTATATATATATATATATATATATATATATATATATATATAATATATATATTACATATATATATATATATATATATATATATATATATACATACATACCTGGAGTATACTTGAAAAGGGTATCGGGGGTCAACGCCCCCGTGGCCCGGTCTGAGACCATGCCTCGTGGTGGATCAGGCTGTTACTGCTGGCCGCACATAAACCGACGTACAAACCACAGCCCGGCTGATCAGGTACTGACTTTAGGTGCCTGTCCAGTGCCTTCTTGAACACAGCCAGGGGTCTGTTGGTAATCCCCCTTATGTATGCTGGGAGGCAGTTGAACAGTCTTGGGACCCTGCCACTTAATGTCTTGTCTCATAGTGTACTTGTGGCATCCCTGATTTTCATTGAGGAAATGTTGCATCTCCTTGGCACGAGCGACACGTCAAAGACAATGAAGGGTTATTATAGTCATGTAACACTCCTGACCAATAACAGTAGCGTTAATAAAGACGCATCAGAACGTAAACAAAGGCATGCCAGTCCCATATCTACCGCTGGCGGAGTAAGGTAAAATACCTTAGGTTATTTTAGGATGAGTTACGTTGAACTTCTTCAGAATTAGTTACGTTGCTAAATATTTCCACAAAATAAGCCACCCTAACCCACATAACAATACGAAACAATGATAATTAATGAAAAA
This sequence comes from Cherax quadricarinatus, assembly GCF_026875155.1. NCBI lineage: Eukaryota > Metazoa > Arthropoda > Malacostraca > Decapoda > Parastacidae > Cherax > Cherax quadricarinatus. Next base: position 19,717,152 of record NC_069438.1, read on the forward strand.
TACACCCGAGTGATAAATTAAGGGAAAACGAGTCAAGTAGAAAACTTAAAATTGGAAAAAAACGACGTCAATTAAAGTTATTTGAAGCTATGCAGACCCAGAGCTGCAGTCTAACAATATATAGCATCTATACCGAAATATAACCTAAATGCAAAGTTTCATTTTAGTAAAGATAATATAAAAAGGTAGTTATAAATTCTGAAAACATTTTTAATTGCCTTTTGTTTGATATTACAAAGTTAATATAGAGGCTTGGTGGCAGCGAGGTTCCGGACGAGGGTCAGAACCTGGGTCACCAGGGTCAAGCTATGACCTTATTATCTCTGTTGTTACTCCAGGTGGAAGGTGAGTTAATGGTGCTCTCTCACTGACTTATTTATATTGACAGGTAGATATAAGTATATTTATTATACGTAGTTTAATATGTGTAAGTTACTTAGTATGATCCAAAAAGTCTGGCAGAGGGACTTATTTCTTGGGTAATTTATTCGTAGTTGTACTCGCCTGGTTGTGGTTGCTGGGGTCGATTCATAGCTCCTGGACCCGCCTTTTCACTGGCCGCTACTGGGTCACTCCCTGCACCATTAGCTTTATCATACCTGTGCTTAAAGCTGTGAATGGATCTTGCCTACACTACTTATGTGTGTCTAAGTAAGTTTTAGGTACAAGTGCATGTAAATACAGTTACACAAATTATTATACATAATAACATATATAAATCACCCAGGATAACCCAAAAAAGTCAGTGACATATATGATGAACTGGTAAGCCAGCGGAAGTCCTCGGTCAGGTGTGGGTCGCATCCTGGGAAAAAACTGACCTAATTTGCATTTTTCCACTCTGCGGATAAATCTTTAATGGGTTTAGTGGGAACCTGGTTACTGAACATTGTCCACCTGATCTAATTGGGAACTTCTATCTCCTGTTTCTATTTACAAAGAAACTCTTGTTCCTTTTTTCTTTCATGGCCCAACTTTGGGCAACAAATCTTCCTCGAATATCAGGAAGTTGGACTCAGTCATGTGTAAACTGTCAGTAGATATTATGTATCTTATTTACACATGTATATGTCTATCATTATCATGCAGAGGTAATATTCAATGGATTCTTATAACTATGGCATTTGTCATTAATATTACATTGTATTAGTAATGATCAAGGTGAGATAAGTCCAGAGACCTGAATAAACTTACTTACTTTATTATAATAATAATAATAATAATAATAATAATAATAATATCTTTATTTACTACAAGTACATGTACAAGGTATACAGTCCTAGTTGACAACAATGACATACTACTATATATAAAGTCCCTTGTTATGCTCCGCATTTCGGGCAAATTAGGTCAGTGTCCCAGGATGCGACCCACACCAGTCGACTAACACCCAGGTACCCATTTTACTGATGGGGAACATAGACAACAGGTGGAAAGAAACACGTCCAATGTTTCTACTCTGGCTGGGAATCGAACCCAGGCCCTCACCGTGTGAAGCGAGAGCGTTAACCACCAGGACACCAGAGCCTTTGTGGGGTTATTCTAGGCAGTCTACACACAATGCTTTATATAATAATTTATATAACTATACTTATGTGTACCTGTATCTGAATAAACTTTCAGGTACAGTTGCACACAAGAATGTAAATTACCTGCCAGGATAACCCAAAAAGTCAGTGGCTTATTTCCATTGGAGTCCTTATTTATTATTGAAAGATTTTTCTTACCCTTGTCCTATCCCTTATGGGAGATACTGTGATGCTGGTCAGAGGCTCTAGATCCAAGGAATTGGATTTATCCTTCACTTAGATTGAGCACAATTGTCTCCCAGTCCCCAGACACTGTATGACCCCTATGGGTTTAGGGCTTCCCCTTAAATATAACAACGTAAGAATGAACAAGCACTGCAACAGGTCTACTAGTCTATGCTAGGCTTGTCTAACTTACACTCACCACCACCCACTCAAACTTGTCTAATCTATATTTAAAGCTACCCAGAGTTCTTGCCTTAATGACACTACATTGTTTAGCTTATGTATGCCTCCCAGCATACATAAGGGGGATTACCAGTAGTCCCCTGGCTGTCTTCAAGAAGGCGCTGGACAGGCACATAAAATCAGTACCTGCTTAACCAGGCTGTGACTTAAGGCTCTGGTGGCTAAAGCTCTCGCTTCACACGGCGAGGGTCTGGGTTTGATTCCTAGCAAGGGTAGAAACATTGGGTGTATTTCTTTACACCTGTTGTCTGTGTTCACCCATTAGTAAAATGGTGTGGGTTGCATCCTTGAACACTGACCTAATTTGCCCGAAATGCTCAGCATAACAAGGGGCTTTCTATATACTAGTAGTATGTCATTGATGTCAGCTAGACCTGTATACCTTGTACATGTAATAAATAAAAATGTTTTATTATTATTAAGGTTGGTTTATGTGCAGCCAGCAGCAACAGCCTGATTGATTAGGTCTTGATCCATCACAAGGCCTGGTCATGGCATGGGCCACAGAGGCATTGACCCCCCCAAACCCCCTTCAGGTATATTCTAGGTATACTATATGAGAGTTTGTTCCAATAATCTGCAACTCTATTACCCAACCAGTACTTCCCATTATCCTTTCTAAATCTAGGTTTCTCCACATTGAATCCATTGTTGCAAGTCTTGCATTGGTTAGTTATTTTTAACACTATATCCTCTTTATTTATCTTTATTTTTCATTTGTACATTTCAGTCATATCTCCCCTAATTCTGTACCTTTCCAAAGAGTGCAAGTTCAGTGCCTTCAGTGTATTTTTATAGGAAAGGCTTCTAGTACATGGAATTACCTTTGTCATCCTTCTCTGTATGTCTTCCAGTGCATCTATGCTTATTCTGTACTGTAGAGACCAGAACTGAGTAGCATATTCTAAATGAATCTTTAACAAAGATGTGTAACGCCAAAGTATAACCCGAGGCCTTCTTCTATTTATAATTTGTTATATGAAACCAAGAATTCAATTAGTTTTGTTACAGGCACTGATGCACTAATGTCACAGCTTTACATTTTTGCTAACCAGAACTCCTAGAAATTTTACACGTACACTAGCTTACAAGTACCATAGTTATTTCCTTTTCCTGGGATTAGAACCTTACACTTGTCTGCATTGAACTGCATTTGCCACTTCTCTGATCACATTAACCTATCCAGGTCATCTTGTAGCCTTCTAGTGTCCACATCAGAAATTATTTGATGGCTTATTTTAGTGGCATAAGCAAACTTTCTTATGTCACTATTTATCTCCTCATCAATGTCATCTATTAACAACAAGGGTCCCAACACTGACCCCTGTGACAAAGACTAAGCAAATTTAATAAAAAACAATGGACACAGTTATTTTAATATATCCTAGCACTCCTTCAAGGGGGTGTCTTGATGCAGGTGAAGGGCTCTTTAAGTAATATATCTACCCTCTCCTTTAAATCATACATGATTGCCTCCTGTTCCCTGGGTGTTGTATGCCTTCTACAGGTTAATGCTTTACTGTGAGTATAATTATCTCTGTTGCATATGGTGCTGTAGTTTGCACACAAGTTATTGCCATTTTTTTTTTATTTATTTATTTATAGGTATTTTATTTATTTATAGGTATTGAGTTTTTGTTCACTTTTAGCATTTAGTCTTAAGTGTTTCCTGACTTGCCTATTCCACATCTGTATCCAGAACAAACCATAACATATTAGTTTGAATAATCTTTAGGATTTTTTCCAGTAACGTACCACTAATTTTCCTGTCCATATAATAGTGATTGGATTTCCTGAAGAAACAGACAATCTGCTGCTTATTTATCTTTGTCTACACAAATTTAGTTGTGATGCTATTATTCAATGGTACATTGTTAGATTTTCTAACTTCACTCGACACTAAATGAGTTTAGGACTCGCCATGAACATAATGTGAATTTACTTCATTTTGAAAGGATATATTATCATTGATACAGGCTAAGCTTGCATTTAACTCTAATCTGTTATCTGTCAGATCTGGGGCTTGTATAGTAAGCTCATGGTTTATGTCTTCTGTTTCCACCTTCCTGTTTACTCTCCCCATCTCTGTTCTCTCCTTCCTGTTTTGCCTTTCATCCTCCTCTCTTCTTCCCCTTTCATTTCTTCAAGGGGATTCCTTGATTCTGGTAAAAAGTTCTTTATCCAAGAAAGTAGTGCTACCTTACCTTTCTTTTGATTAAACTTTATATCCTCCCAAGCTCCTAGCTTTGTATGGCATTTTTGGGTTAGGCACTTTCCAATAAATTAAATAATTCCCCTCCTGCATTTCTCATTTATATATATATATATATATATATATATATATATATATATATATATATATATATATATATATATATATATATATATATATATATATATATATACATATATATATATATATATAACAGGTCTCCCTCAACATTCGCAAGGGTTAGGGGATCAAGAGCCTCGCGAATGTTGAAAAACCGTGAATGTTTGGTGCCCCAATATATTGTAGGGAAATATATTACAATACTGCTTCCTTAACTTGTTGAACCATGAATAATCATAAAATACATGAAAACGTCGTAAATTGTACTAAATATATATATGTTATGCTTTAATAACGTATGTTATTTAATAACATGTATGTTATTAAATACCACACTCCACCAATGCCTCCACCAGTGCGAGTCCCTACTACCCTCCCTCCGACCCCCGCAACTGGCAGCCAGCCCTCCCACCACTGTGTGGTGAGTGTTTTGTTTGTTCATTATTTGCTATTAAACTACAGAATAAATAATGTAAACCCATTCATGACTGCATATTGGAATGGCTATTAGGAAAGGTATTAGACGGTGACATCATGTGTTTACTCTTGAACACAGCAAAGAATTGAACATTTCTGCTATTGCTAATAATAACAATAGTAATAATAATAATAATAATAATAATAATAATAATAAATACGATATAATTGAAGAAGGAAATTGTACAAAAATATGAGGGAGTGGTTGACACATCGTCAGTGTGACTTTGTTTATGCTGGAGTGAACATTAGTCTCCCTGCTCTTCCAAACATTTCACAATAATTCAGCAGTTGAGGCAGTGGTATTTAATAACATATATGTTATAATTAATAATAGTACATGTTATTATTAATAACATGTATTATTATTAGCATGTATGTATTTAATAACATATATGTTATAAATAATAATAGTACATATTATTAATAACATGTATTATTATTAACATGTATGTTATTAAATACCATTGCCTCAATCATTGTCTCTACCACTCCAGTCACACTCAATCTACAAGCACCAAACACAATGAATTATTGTGAAATGTTTGGAAGAGCAGGGAGACTAATGTTCACTCCAGCATAAACAAAGTCACACTGACGATGTGTCAACCACTCCCTCATATTTTTGTACAATTTCCTTCTTCAATTATATCATATTTATTATTATTATTATTATTATTATTATTATTATTATTATTATTATTACTATTATTATTATTATTGTTATTACTATTGTTATTGTTAGCTGTAGCAGAAATGTTTAATTCTTTGCAGTGTTCAAGAGTAAACACATGATGTCACCATCTAATACCTTTCCTAATAGCCATTCCAATATGCAGCCATGAATGGGTTTACATTATTTATACTGTAGTTTAATAGCAAATAATGAATAAACAAAACACTCACCACACTGAGTGGTGGGAGGGCTGGCTGCCAGTTGCGGGGGTCGGAGGGAGGGTAGTAGGGACTCGCAGGTGGCGGGAAACTTAAATATGAATTGGCGGCTGGGAATTTGGTGGCTGGGAATTCGGCGGTTGGGAATTCGCGAATGTGTGAAGCCCGTGAAAGTTGAAAACGTGAATGTTGAGGGAGACCTGTATATATATATATATGTATATATATATATATATATATATATATGTATATATATATGTATATATATATGTATATATATATATATATATATATATATATATATATATATATATATATATATTTATATATATAATATATATATATATATTATACATATACAGTGGACCCCCGCTTAACGATCACCTCCAAATGCGACCAATTATGTAAGTGTATTTATGTAAGTGCGTTTGTACGTGTATGTTTGGAGGTCTGAAATGGACTAATCTACTTCACAATATTCCTTATGGGAAAAAATTCGGTCAGTACTGGCACCTGAACATACTACTGGAATGAAAAAAGTTCGTTAACCGGGGGTCCACTGTATATATATATATATAATATATATATATATATATATATATAATATAATATATATATATTATATATATTATATATATAATAATACACACACATACATACATATGTGCAACTAAAAATATGTTGGTTCTCCCTTACCATGAAAACTTGGTTGGCATGCCTTCTCTTCTTAAGACTTTTAATATTAAAATTATATTTAAAAATCTTGATACAATAAAAAAAACTTTTGATAAAGAATTCCCCCCAAAATGCTGACGAATGTGTGTATAAGATTCCTTGTAAAATTTGCGATGAAGTTTATTACGGTCAAACTGGTAAAAATCTCGAACTTAGATTAAAACAACATAAATATAGCATTAGAACTGGACAAGATTCCAATGCTCTATTTATTCATGTGAGAGATTTTAACCATCCAATTGATTTTCAAAAAGTTGAGAAAGTTGTATCAAGCAAGTCCATGGTTGACAGAAATATAATTGAATCTTGTTTCATAAAGAGCAGTTTTGAAAATAATATGAATATTTCCTTAGGTTTATATAAATTAGACTCGTTTATATTTAATAAAATTTGGTTAGAGTTTAATAGTACATTGGAAAAATAATAAACCTTATTTCTTGGGTGGAATATTTTGTTGGTGGGATGTCATGAGGACCTGTCTAGTTGGACCAGCGGACCTACTGCAGTGTTCCTCTTTTCTGATGAGTCCGGTATTGTCGCGCATCAGGTGTTTCTTTGTTGTGGGGGTTGACTGTGAGGTGTAGTCTAAGCCCTTTAATTGCCTTCCTTTGATGTATTACTTTCATAGTTCCTTGACAATGTGAGTAGTCATGAAAGAGCTTGGAATTTCACTACTCTTTCACAGTGGTTGTTTTGCATATTTTAAAATCACCTGTTTACTGTGATCTTATTGCATATATATATATATACACCTACCATCCGACTTACGACCTGCTCGACTTACGACCGCTCGACTTAAGACCGTGTTTTTTATGCCAAATTTCTGGGAAATAAACAATAATTTGTGTTATACACAGTGTTTATGCTAAACCTTACAGTATAAAATACAGTACTAACAACATAAAAAGTAAAGTAAAACATGAAATACCAAAATAAAATAATAAAATAAAGTCATTGCAAAAATGTTTTGTTGATATTCAGTAGTAAAGTTCGACTTACGACCGGTTTCTCGGAACCAAACTCGTTCCTAAGTCGGATGGTTGGTGTATATACATACAGTGGACCCCCGCATAACGATGGCATCACATAGCGATTATTTCGCATACCGCTTACTTTAATTGCAAAAATTTTGCCTCACATACCGCTTAAAAACCCGCTTACCGATTTTCGTCCGAGACGCGTCCAATGTGCGGCCTGAGCCACGCTCACATGTTCTGCCGGTGGCATTGTTTACCAGCCAGCCTCCGCGGTAACATCCAAGCATACAATCGGAATATTTCGTATTATTACAGTGTTTTCGGTGCTTTTTCTGGAAAATAAGTGACCATGGGCCCCAAGAAAGCTTCTAGTGCCAACCCTACAGCAGTAAGGGTGAGAATTACAATAGAGATGAAGAAAAAGATCATTGATAAGTATGAAAGTGGAGTGCATGTCTCCGAGCTGGCCAGGTTGTATAATAAACCCCAATCAACCATCGCTACTATTGGTGGTACAGCTGCTGCTGC
>NC_069438.1:19730091-19945091 GCF_026875155.1 Cherax quadricarinatus
GAGGGGAAGGTACCTAGGGATTGGCGGGAGAGCCCTGTATAGTCCCTTTATATAAAGGGAAAGGGGACAAAAGAGATTGTAAAAATTATAGAGGAATAAGTTTACTGAGTATACCAGGAAAAGTATACGGTAGGGTTATAATTGAAAGAATTAGAGGTAAGACAGAATGTAGAAATTTCGGACGAGCAAGGAGGCTTCAGAGTGGGTAGGGGATGTGTAGATCAAGTGTTTACATTGAAACATATATGTGAACAGTATTTAGATAAAAGGGAGGGAAATTTTTATTGCATTTATGGATTTAGAAAAGGCATTGATAGAGTGGATAGAGGAGCAAAGTGGCAGATGTTGCAAGTATATGGAATAGGTGGTAAGTTTTCTAAATGCTGTAAAGAGCTTTTATGAGGATAGTGAGGCTCAGGTTAGGGTGTGTAGAAGAGAGGGAGGGAAACTTCCCGGTAAAAGTAGGTCTTAGACAGGGATGTGTAATGTCACCCAAAGGTTGTTTAAATATATTATAGATGGGGTTGTAAAAGAAGTAAATGCTAGGGTGTTCGGGAGAGGGGTGGGATTAAATTATGGGGAATCAAATTCAAAATGGGAATTGACACAGTTACTTTTGCTGATGATACTGTGCTTATGGGAGATTCTAAAGAAAAATTACAAAGGTTAGTGGATGAGTTTGAGAATGTGTGTAAAGGTAGAAAGGGTTTAAAGTGAACATAGAAAAGAGTAAGGTGATGAAGGGTTTCAAATGATTTAGATAAAGAAAAATTGGATATCAAATTGGGGAGGAGGAGTTATGGAAGAAGTGAATGTTTTCAGATACTTGGGAGTTGACGTGTCGGCGGATGGATTTATGAAGGATGAGGTTAATCATAGAATTGATGAGGGGAAAAAGGGTTTGAGTGGTGCGTTGAGGTATATGTGGAGTAAAAAAAACGTTATCTATGGAGGCAAAGAAGGGAATGTATGAAAGTATAGTAGTACCAACACTCTTATATGGATGTGAAGCTGGGTGGTAAATGCGCAGCGAGGAGACCGGTTGGAGGCAGTGGAGATGTCCTGTCTAAGGGCAATGTGTGGTGTAAATATTATGCAGAAAATTCGGAGGTGGAAATTAGGAGAAGGTGTGGATTTAATAAAAGCATTAGTCAGAGGGCAGAAGAGGGGTTGTTTAGGTGGTTTGGTCATTTAGAGAGAATGGATCAAAGTAGAATGACATGGAAAGCATATAAATCTATAGGGGAAGGAAAAGAGGGTAGGGGTCGTCCTCGAAAGGGTTGGAAAGAGGGGGTAAAAAGGGGGTTTTGTGGGTGAGGGGCTTGGACTTCCAGCAAGCGTGCGTGAGCGTGTTAGATAGGAGTGAATGGAGGGCGAATGATACTTGGGACCTGACGATCTGTTGGAGTGTGAGCAGGGTAATATTTAGTGAAGGGATTCAGGGAAACCGGTTATTTTCATATAGTCGGACTTGAGTCCTGGAAATGGGAAGTACAATGCCTGCACTTTAAAGGAGGGGTTTGGGATATTGGCAGTTTGGAGGGATATGTTGTGTATCTCTATACATATATGCTTCTAAACTGTTATATTCTGAGCACCTCTGCAAAAGCAGTGATAATGTGTGAGTGTGGTGAAAGTGTTGAATGATGATGAAAGTATTTTCTTTTTGGGGATTTTCTTTCTTTTTTTTGGGTCACCCTGCCTCGGTGGGAGACGGCCGACTTGTTGAAAAAAAAATATATATATATATATATATATATATATATATATATATTATATATATATATTATATATATATACACATTATATATACACATATATATATATATACACATATATATATACATATATATATATACATGTATATATATATATATATATATATATATATACAGGAAGGCCCCACTTATACGGCGGGTTAGGTTCCAGGCTACCGCCGTAAAGCGGAAATCGCCGTAAGTGGAACACCCTTTTTTTCCACTTATAAATGCATACAAACACTAGATAACAAGTTTACACTAACATATATTAAGTTAGCAATAGAACCAGGCATCAAAAAACAATAAAAAGGTACAATACACACATAGTGCACTCATTACTTACCTTAAAATATTTATAGTCTTAATCTAGGGTGAGACAAGTAGTATTTATTGTAAGAAATCAAGTGTGGTATGTATTGTAATAGCCTCACCAGGCCACCCCACCCACACATACTATTCTATGATATTTAAGCATCCCAGAGCGATAAAATGTATATACAGTTCACTCATTACTTACCTTAAAATATTTGTAGTCTTAATGTAGGGGTCAGGAGTAAGTAAATGAGATAAAAGAATAAATGAGAGAGAGAAAGAATGAATACATGAGAGGGGGCAGGCGCAGTTATGTAAACAAACCAGGCGAAGGTAAGTTTTGTAAACAAACGAAGTGTACACGTCTGGTTTGTGTACAAGTTACATTGTGTACAGGTTGTCTCTACATTGATACGGTAGAATTAATAAAGAAGAACACTCCCATTCTCATGTAACATCATTTTGAGAAGAAATGAAGCTCTGAGTGAAGGCAATGGAAATAAGTCACACTGACTTTTTTGGGTTATCCTAGGTTCTCTACACGTATGTTGTTATGTATGATAATCTATGTAACTGTATTTGTGTATACCTGAATAAACTTACTTACATACATACGAAAGGAATAATTTTCTACAGTTACCCCAGTAACACATTTACTCTTATGTTAGATTAGAGAAAATGTTATTCTGTGCGTCACTTGTACAAGTTATGTGGCTCCCACATCTTATATTTATGTTTATTTATTCTATTGTGGGGTGTATTTATCATCTTTTTATGTTATGTATCGTGTTTATTATATAATTTTGAAAAAATATCATGGATGGATTAATGAAAATGTGTATATTACCGTAATATACGACATTTAATGAGACTCGGTATTGTTATTATCACCACTTGTGCAAGTCGTCTGCTACGACATCTCACATTTGTTTATTTATTCTACTGTGGGGTGTATTTATCTTATTTATATGTTATGCATCGTGTTTATTATATGATTTTTGAAAAAAATATCATGGATGGATTAATGAAAATGTGTATATTACCGTAATATACGACATTTATGAGACTCAGTATTGTTATTATCACCACTTGTGCAAGTCGTCTGCTACGACATCTCACATTTGTTTATTTATTCTACTGTGGGGTGTATTTATCTTATTTATATGTTATGCATCGTGTTTATTATATAATTTTGAAAAAAAAATATCATGGATGGATTAATGAAAAATGTGTATATTAACATAATATACGACATTTAAATGACTCGATGTATGTAAGTTTATTTAGGTACAGGTATACATAAGTATAATTATCAGAGTATATATAAAATATGAAATAACTTTTAAAAACATTTGAAATTTGGAGTTTCCAGACAAAATGGAGAGACTTAGTGCTTACTGAGCTCATGGAGAATGTAAACAAACAGGGTGGGGCACGGTGACCGTATTAGAAAGTCAGGTGGGGGGAGCCGTATAGTGAGTTTTGGTCATAATTTGAAATGTCGTATTAGCGGAACGCCGTAAAGTGAAACGCCGTAAAGCGGGGCCTTCCTGTATATATATATATATATATATATATATATATATATATATATATATATATATATATATATTATACACACACACACACACACCTACCATCCGACTTACGACCAAGTTCGGTTCTGAGAAACCGGTCGGAAGTCGAAATGGTCGTAAGTCGAACTTTACTACTGAATATCAACAAAACATTTTTGCAATGACTTTATTTTATTGTTTTATTTTGGTATTTCATGTTTTACTTTACTTTTTATGTTGTTAGTACTGTATTTTATACTGTAAGGTTTAGGATAAACACTGTGTATAACACAAATTATTGTTTATTTCCCAGAAATTTGGCATAAAAAACACGGTCGTAAGTCGAGCGGTCGTAAGTCGAGCAGGTCGTAAGTCGGATGGTAGGTGTATATATATACACAGTGGACCCCCAGTTCGCGATGCTATTGGTATCCGGTATCCGATGCATTATATCGCAAAAAATTGGCCTCGGTTCCCGTTACAAAACCCGGTATGTGATACGATTCGTACGAGATGTGTCCACGTGTGGCCTGAACTGCCCTGTGTGTGCCAGTGTTTACAAGCCAGCCAGTGTGCACGCATCTAAGGATACATTCAGTACATTCCATATTATCACTGTTTTTGGTGCTTGTTTCTGCAAAGTAAGTCACCATGGGACCCAAGAAAGTTTCTAGTGCCAACCCTGTGGTAAAAAGGGTGAGAATTAGTATGGAAATTGAGAAAGATTTTGAAGGGTTTGGGGCTAACCCTGAGAAGCCTGTGCCAGTTGTGGAATCCATTGTGCCTACTTCAAAACTTAAGGAAATGTGTGCACAGTGAGTTGAACTGCAAACCTTTATGGATGAAAATCACCCTAACACAGCTATTGCAATCCGTGCTGGTGACTATTACACTGACAATATTGTGAACCACTTTAGGAAATTCATAAAGGAACGAGAGGTACAGGCCTCTATGGACAGATTTGTTGTGCGACAGAAGTCCAGTGACTCTCAAGCTGGTCCTAGTGGCATTAAAAGTAGAAGGGAAGTAACCCCAGAAAAGGACTTACTACCTCAAGTCCTAATGGAGGGGGATTCCCCTTCTAAACAATAGGTTCAACACTCTCCCCTCCTCCCATCCCATCAACCATCACCATATCTTCATTAAAGGTAAGTGTCAATTATTCTATTATTATTATTCTATTGTTATTGCTATTTATAATTATTCTATTGCATTAAACTTAATATTTCATGTGGTAAAAGTTTTTTTTTTTCTTACTTTTGGGTGTCTTGCACAGATTAATTTGATTTCCATTATTTCTTATGGGGAAAATTGATTCGCTCTCCGATAATTTTGGTTTACGATGAGCTCTCAGGAACGGATTAATATCGCGAACCGGGGGTCCACTGTATGTATATATATGTGTATATATATGTGTGTATATATATATATATATATATATATATATATATATATATATATATATATATATATATATATAATATTATATATAATTTATATATATAATTTATATATATATACATATATATATTTATCTTTCTTTCTTTCTTTCCTTTTCTCTTTTTTTTTTTTTTACACAGGGTTTGACAAGGTTAGGTTAAGGTTCCCTAGCTTTATTGCTTTATTCTGCCCGTCTTGTGGTAAAGAAGCTTGCTTCACGCTGTCCTCAAAGTGGATCAAGTGTGGTACTTTGACAATGTTGGCCTTGTACATAACAGTAAGGCCACCCACATCCCTCCAGTGTTGAAGGCTCTGCTGAAATGACAGTTCTATCCAGGATGGGTCCAGGCAAGAGATGAGACATCTTGCTCTGTTCTCTGCTCTCCTCTGTTCTCTGCTCTCCTCTGTTCTCTGCTCTCCTCTGTTCTCTGCTCTCCTCTGTTCTCTGCTCTCCTCGGTTCTCTGCTCTCCTCGGTTCTCTGCTCTCCTCGGTTCTCTGCTCTCCTCGGTTCTCTGCTCTCCTCGGTTCTCTGCTCTCCTCGGTTCTCTGCTCTCCTCGGTTCTCTGCTCTCCTCGGTTCTCTGCTCTCCTCGGTTCTCTGCTCTCCTCGGTTCTCTGCTCTCCTCGGTTCTCTCTTTCTCTACTCACTCTCTCTACTCACTCTCTTTCTCTACTCATTCTTTTTCTCTACTCATTCTCTTTCTCTACTCATTCTCTTTCTCTACTCTCTCTCCTTTTTTTCTTGTATCTTCCTTTTCCTCTTTCTCTTTTCCTCTTTCCTTCCCCTATCACCTTTTATTGCAAGTTAACCTTCTTGAACTAAAATACTTGAAAAGGTTTCAAGTGCTGCTTGAAAGTTGGCAGCTGGTGTCATTTCATCCTCCCTTCCCACTGTAATAAGAGAGGACACACAACCTGTTTGAGGAAGAACCTGATGTTGCCATCTTCTGTTATCCTCCAAAGGAATGTTCGTCAACACTCCTCATCTGCATGCTAGTGACTTTCTTTTGTGCCCAACAATATTATATTGCATGTAAACTACATTATACCTGTATACTACAGAAAATAAGTTATTTATATCCATTTAACAAACTGCTATATTCAGTTTTCTTGAACAAATGCATGCATGCACTACCTTGTTCCCGCTAGTCATTAATGCACTCTCCTTTATTCTTCCTTTAAATATCTGGTTATCCTTAAATTATATGTAGGTGTTTAGCAGTTGCTTGTGTAGGTAGACAGTAGTCTCGTAGTGAGCCTCCTTATGTTCATGCCATGTCTTTCCTTCCCTCTTTGGGAGATTCCAGCAATTAAAGTTTTCTCCTTCCTGCTGCCATGCATGGAGGTTCACATGTCTACTACAGACTTGTGTGTGCTCTTCCTTGAACACCATGCACACTGATGCTTCCATGTGGCTTTTTTTCCTTATAGTTATTCAGTGACATTGCTAGAATACTAGTATTTTCATAGCAGATTTGTATGTAATAGTCATCAATATCATACACATTGCAGTCATGTCTGCCTCATCATTCATTGTTGTTTCTGATTCCTAAAGTGTGTTGCAAGCTATCCAGAAATTTGACTCCCCCACATCCCATTATCCTTTGCATACAACAATGTTGTTGAATTATAAATAGGTAATGTCCAACAAGCTCTTTGAAATGTGAGGAGATGAGGCACAAGTGGCACCTTAAGTTAGAGTGGGCCATGGGGATGTTAGGAAATACTTTTTTTTTCATCTTGAGGTCAAAAAGGTGTAACTCGATTTCTGCAAATTCTGCCAAGTAATTCCAAGATTCACACTGACCAAGCATACACACAGGATTATGTATACTGAGAGGTGTATATACACTTGAGAGTTTACTTTATTACCTGCTTTAGGGATTCAAGTTATTTTGACTAGTGGTGAGATTGCATAGTCTTAACAGACCTTGTGTAATCAGTGGGCTTTTAAACCTCATTAACCCAGCAGCCAGCACATGCATACCTGCATGACCACAAAAACAAGCCGAGCATTGATGCTTGTCTACAGTTAGGTACAGCCAGTGAGCGTGACCAACCCCTCCCTTCCTCTCCTGCCACTCCTTCCCTACCCTTTATCACATTATTCCATTTCCCTTTTTATTCTTCATTTACCTGATCTTCCTTTCCCTTACCTCACCTCTCTTCCTTCTCCTAATCACTCTACCTCTCTTCATTTCCTCTTTCCCCTCCCCCCTGTTTGCCCTCCCTTACCTCTTTTCTCCCTCCCTTCCCTCCATTCCTTCCTCTGTTCCTGCCCCTCCTCCCCCTTTCCTCTCTCCCTTCTCCTTCCTACTCCTTTCTTCCCTTCTCCTTCCTACTCCTTTCTTCCTTTGTCCTCTTTCCTCTCCTTTCTTCCCTTCTCCCCTTCCCTCTCCTCTCTTCCTTCCCTCATTCTACTCCACACCCTCTTCCCATGCCTTGCCTCCTTTTTTTTCCCCTTCTCTTCCCTGGCTTCTCCCCCTTCCCTCTCCTCATGGGGAGGGATGAGGGTTAGTGTGGTGTAGTGGGAGTATAAGGAGGTTAGTTCCACATTGTTGGTGGTGGCAGCAGCAGCAATTTTGGTGACTGTAGTGGTGGTGACACCAGTGCTCTGTTGACTGTGTGGTGGTAATACACTTCCCTAGTAACTATAGAGGTGGTGGTGGTGATGACAGTAATGTATTGATTGCAGTGGTGATGTGTTGAAGTTACCTGAAGATAGTTTCAGGGGTCTCCACCCTTTTGGCCCAGTCCCAGACTTGGCCTCCTAGTTGATGGCCAGTTCAGCCAAACTGTTGGTGCTAGCTTGATCAGTTCTGATCAGCCTGGCTGATCAGGACTTAACTTGAGGAACTTAGTTCCTTCTGGAAGACAGCCAGTGATCTGTTTGTAGTTTCCCTGTGTATGAAAGGGGGGTGTTCAAGAATCTTGGTCCTTTTTACACTTATTGAGTTATCTCTTAGTGTGGCCAGCCCTGTGGTTGCTATCTTGAACACTGTGCTTGATTGTCCACTTATTGAGGAATATAGATACAGTATAATAATCTATGTGACATGGCAAGGTATATTTTTAATGGAAATATGTACCAGATATATTAAGCAAATTTCCTTAATTTGCTAGTAACAGATTAGTGAACTGTAGATATAAATCCAAATGTACTCTTGTTAACCCTTCTGGGGCCTAGTTCCTAGGCCTACTGTGTATTCATATGTTCTTGCACTACCATCCACAGGATGGATATAGGGTGCACAATAAACTAGCCATTTCAGTGGCAAAATCTAATCTAAATCTTAGTGCATTCGTTGTATTTCTGCTTTTTATCAGTGATATTTTGCACTGTCTTCTGAGCCTCTTGTTTTTGTAGGAAGTAATTTCTGTGTAGATTTGGGACAACGTCCTCCAGATTTTTGCATGTGTAAATTATTGTATGATCTATTTTTCTCGCCTATATTCCCGGGAGCACTGCTTAAGGGACTTAGGCATTTCCCAATAATTCAAGTAATTCACTGAATTTATACATACATTGAAGTCTCGGTTGAATTCTATAAATCTGCAATTTCACCAGACTTAAAGGGACTGTTAGTGTTCAGTAATATTCCAGCCTAGAGAGGTGGTGACAGTAGTATTTGGTTGAAAGTACACTTTGATGGTGATAATAGTGCCTGGTTGGTCATGGTGGTAATGATGGTGCCATGGTGGTAGTGTAGAGGTGGTGATAACAAGTGTCTGGTTGACATTGGCAGCAAAATAGTGTGGAAATTGTGATAATGATAGTATAGTGGTGAAACTCGTGTGTTGGTGATAGTGTTTCTGGCAGTGATACTGGAACTATTGGTAGTAGTGGTGTAGTGTACAGAATACTAGCTCTCACTGATGATGGATTACACCCAGTCATACACTCGCTCTTGGATCATCAAGAGGACTCCACACTAACATACTGCAGTCTTATAAATTACACATGTACAATGCAGGTAGGTTGAGGTGTGTGATGCCAACAGTTATATTTTCATTGTAAAAGTAGCAAACAGGTGTTACATAGACAGTATTTTGGCCAAAGTTTGGTCATGAGAGTTTAAGGGAGGGGAGAGCCTTTTTTTATAGATTAGGAAATTAAGATGGAAAAATTACGGAAAAAAATGTTTTCTTACTGAAAAATAGTGCATAATTCTGGCATAATTCTGAGTGTCTCCCTTAGTAGCCTGCAGGCTGTCAACAAGGAAGGAGGGGTGCAGTACGCTGAGATTTGGCGTGTCATAACCGTAGAGTTTTGCACCAAAAAAAAAACTCAGAAATAAGTTATTGACATTGTTTTCCATTTTCTGCGATAAGTATTAACCCTTTGACTGTTTCGGCCGTATATATACGTCTTACAAGCCAATGTGTTTGACGTATATATACTCAAAAATTGTAGCGGCTTCAAATCAAGCAGGAGAAAACTGGTAGGCCCACATGTGAGAGAATGGGTCTGTGTGGTCACTGTGCACAGTATAAAAAAATTCTGCAGCAAGCAGTGCATAATGAGAAAAGAAAAACTCTGACCATGTTTTTGGATTAAAACGCCGACTTTGAGGTGTATATACGTACAGTGGAACCTCAAAAATCGAACGTTTCGAAAATAGGACCATTTTTTCGGACAAACTGTGTCCCTATTATCGAACGCGCCCCTATTTTCGGACCGCTGGGTACGGGACCTGTCTGCCGCCCTCTCTGTTCGTGTCCCAGTGCAGGCGCCATGAGCAGTCTAGCTTTGTTTATGCTTGAGTGAACACTAACCTGCGCTCTCATTCACGCATTTTACGATTATTTCATTGTGTTTAGTGCTTGTGGGACTGAAATAAGCTGCCATGGGCCCAAAGAAACTTGCTAGTGGTACCCCTGTGGTAAAGAAAGTGAGGAACACTATAGATGTGAAGAAGGAAATAATACAGAAATATGAGACTTGTTGAGCTTGCCAGGATGTATGGGAAAAACAAGTCGACCATCGGTTCTATCCTGTCAAAGAAAGAACAAATCAAGGAAGCTGATGTTGCAAAAGGTGTTAATATAGGGAGTGGATGAGGTGCCTTCTTCAAAGATTAAGGAGATTTGTGCCAAGTGGAATGATGTCCAAATGTTTGTGCAGAAGTACCACCCTGAGCAAGCTGAAACAAGCCATCTTTGCAACAAGTTCAGTGACAGAACCATGTCCCATTTTAGGGAAATGTTAGAGGCACCAGAAACAGAGGACTGTGGACAGTTATTTTGTGAGACAGGGGTCCAGTGACTCAAGCTGGTCCTAGTGGCATTAAAAGACAGAGAAGGGAAGTAACCCCAGAGAGGGCTTTACCTGAAGTCCTCATGGAGGGGGATTCTCCTTCCAAACACTAACCCCAACTCCCTCTCTCTCCTCCTCCCAATCTTCCAGATGCCATCACCAATCTTCAATAAAGGTAAGTAAAAATGTTATTTTATATGTATTACTATACATAATTAAAAACTATAGTATTTGTTGTATGTAAAACTGTAATTAATCTCTATAAAATGTATTTTTTGTGTGAATATTTTTGGGTTTCTGGAACGGATTAATTGCATTTCCATTATTTCTTATGGGAAATATTGCTTCGAATTTCAGACTTTTCGAATTTAGAACTAGCTCCTGGAACGGATTAAGTTCGATTTTTGAGGTTCCACTGTATAGTTTTTATGGTTATATTCTCGTTTTTGTAGTCACATTTGATAGAATGGAAAACATACTATAGAAATAGAGGTGATTTTGATTGGTTTTACTATGAAAAGGACCTTGAAATGGAGCTCAAAGTAGGGGAAATGTTTGATTTTTGCCAATGTTCGAGAGTAAACATTGTGCAATAAATGTCCAACTAGCCATTCTAATATGAAGTCATGAATGGGTTGACATTATTTATACAATTATTACAGTATTACAGTAGTCTGCATAACAGTAAATCTTCTATATTTTGTTTGAATAAAAATTCAAAATAGAAAGCAAGAGTAATATCAGAGGGGCCTGGAGACGTGACTGATGAACAAAGAAAATTATATTTTAGAGCCAGGAATGTCTGCAGTGTTCATTCTGGACCCTATTTTGAAATTGGCATATTTTTTAATTTGCGTGAAATTGGCCAAATTGCCAATTTCTAACCACTTTATTGGATAGTTGAAATCGGTAAATGGGCAGTTTCTTGTACTCAGTCAATAGAACAAATGGAGTTCTAAAGAAATAGCTATGAGTTTGGTCGACTGGAACAATGAAATTAGCTGAAAATAGGGCTCAGAGTGGGCGAAATCGCCGATTTGTAAATATCGCCAAGGTCACTAACTTCGCGAGAGTGTAATTCCATGAGTTTTCCATCAAATTTCGTACTTTTGGTGTCATTGCCATCGGGAAAAGATTCTCTTATCATTTCATGAGATTTTTTTTTCTTCAAATATTTTGCGACACCAGGAGACACCTGAATATGATGTGCTAAGTAAATAAATAACTGCTGCCACTGAATAAGTAAATAAATAAAAAATATATTAATTCGTTCCAGAAGGCTGTTCGGGTGCCGTTACCGAACGAATTTCCTCTCATAAGGAATATTGTAAATTAGATTAGTCCGTTTCAGACCCCCAAAAATATACTTACAAAAGCACTTACAAAAATATACTTACATAATTGTTCGAGTTGGGAGCTGATCGTTAGTCGAGGGTCCACTGTATGTACTAGTATATTATCGTAAGTCAAACCATTGTGTGTACCATGCAAGGACCAGTGTGTTTTCTGATATCAGTGTCTAATTTCTAAAGCCGGTGTATCTTAGTAGAAAATTCAGATTGGTTTTGGGCTGCTTTCACTACCAATTTCCCCTCCCTTTTTTTTTTTATGGAGATAGTTTCAGCACAACAAATTGATAAAAATGCCATGCGGTTAAGACTTTGGTGGTGGCTAGGAGCCGGTCAGATGGATACCGTGCTCCTTCCCTTGCCTTGACCAGTGACATGAATATTCACCTGGAGCAGAATTCTGTTATGTACTATATATCCAGTATACATCTTCAGTTTTATGTTAAAATTTGATATACTGTATGTTTTGGTACAGTATCTTATATGCTGGCTTTTCATTTGTTTTTATTTTATTTTCAGTTGCAGGAAGACTTGAGAGAGATCAGTGGCTTGACGCATGCAGATCAGTCACCAGGAGCTACTGGCTGTTCCTCACCAATACCTCTCTGTGAAGATCCTGAGGATGAAGTAGAGCCTGGGGAACTAGTGTGTTCCTTCCCTCTGAAAAACTGGTGTACATGTTACCTCTGTTGCGATGATGGGCATGGCAGCACATATTTTCCTATATCCAGCAGATATGGCTGCAATTGTTTTAGATGTCTCCATGGCTGTGTGAACAAGAGTCACAAAAGCAGCAAACATTCCAATAATATTAATGATGATTTGCCAAACAATAAAATACTCGTAGGTGAAACCAGTGATGACCTCCATTTAAATATTTCAGAAAATTGTTTGTCCAGACAAAAAATTACAGAAAACAAAATTGCTAGTGAAAGTTTACATAGCACTTCTCATAAATTAGTAAGCAGCGAAAAAAACTTCGGAACAGTAAACAACTTTTACACTATAAAAGCACATGTGCACAATTACAAACAAATAATTGCTCAAAAATCATCAAATACTGACATCATATTAATGGTCAAGAGGAATAGCAGGGGACATTCAGTTAATTTTCCTCTCTTAAGGTTACCTGCTGCTGAACGTGGCTATGTCAGCGTGCATCCCAAGCAGACTTCAAGTTTTGAAGATACGTGGAAGCAACATCTGGGCTCTTGGGATGCTCTGGTGCTTCCACTTGGTAGAAGTATTGAAGCCCAACAGTGTTTACCTCCAGATGACAAACTATTGGCTCTTCCATTACTAAAACTTCCACACGAGGTGCAGCAACCTAGAAATCATACAGATGGACACACACCAGTATTCGTTAAAGATAAGGAGAATTATTCACCCCATACAGTATTGAAAAAACATTTTGATAAAAAATTGCAAAAAAAGGATAACATTTTGTTCTTCACAGAAGAGGGCCAGACATTTTCACCTGCATTTGGGAACAAATGTACAAATGTTAACTCTAAACTGCTTCCACATGACTGTTGTCCGGCTTCAGATAAAAGAAGTCTGAGAGCGGAGGTATCATCAGAGGTGTGTTGCATACATTTGATTTTTTATAAAGTTTAACACTTTGAAACATAGGTGCTTGCATAAATCAAAATCATAATCATTAGCAGTTCATTTGATTGAAAGATATTTCAAAAACTTAATCCAATTTTCTTGCAGCCAAGAATGGACGGGATTGAAGTGGTTAAAAAGATTGGCCATGGGAGCTATGGCTCTATCTGGTTGGTTAGGAGATCCAGTAACAAGAAAAATTTAGTTCTCAAATGTGTAAGTATGAAACTTGTTCCTCTTGGCCTACCTATGTTGTAGCAGTGGTGGAGCAGTCAAGCAGTAGATGTGTGGCAGTTGGGGTGAAAAATAAACAGGTACAATAAAAGTTTATTTTAATGTGGTACAATGTGTATACAGAAATGGGTGGCACTTGAGAGCATGTTGAAAGCCCAAAGTTATACAGAGAATTTTGAGCAAGCTTAAGCCTAACTTAAAACTACACCACCATTTACTTTTCTGTAGTGTACAGAGCAAGGCCTGGTTGACTGGCCAGGGGCAACCAAACTGTGGTACCTCTGCACAATTAAAAGAAAAAATTTTGTTTACAGTATGGTATATGATCAAGTATTTATTCCCAATTTATCATAAGCCCTAAAGGGATAATACTGCTGCAGAATAAGATTGTGATCATGTCTTCAGATTTTTGTTTTGCATTTTACTGCCATATTCCTGCATACCTTCCACAAACTCTATTTCATGCATGTGTACCTGGGGTCAACACCCCAGCAGCCCGGTCTTTAACCAGGCTCCTTTTATTCACAATTTATCTTTACACATGGTCAACATCTGACATTGAAATATATCCCAAAAATTCTAGTGTCTTGTACTTGGTATTCATTGTCCCAAATATTACAAAGTGACTGTGCAGAGACATCATTACAGTACTTAAATTTCTGCAACCTCCTCCCTACAATTTCTTCACACTTTATCATGGGGAGTGGATGTCTGTTTAATTATCTTGAGACAAACAATTTCAGTCACCATTTCCTCCTGTAATTTTTTGTAATGTCTACTGCATTTTGATAAAAATTTGCATTTAATGACATTTTAGATCTTAGATGGATATATATTATGGTGATTAGCAACTTGGTGATTGAACATTCAAATGGTATAAAATACCGACAGGTTGTTAGGTAAGACACATATGCAACAGTTAGGTATCTTTATTTCGAAACGTTTCGCCTACACAGTAGGCTTCTTCAGTCGAGTACAGAAAAGTTGATAGAAGATGAAGATACTTGAAGACGATGTAATCAGTCCATCACCCTTGAAGTTTTGAGGTGGTCAGTCCCTCAGTCTGGAGAAGAGTATTGTTCCATAGTCTGAAACAATATGGAGTTGAAGTGACAGGATGGAGCCTTATATAACGCCAGGAGGTGAGATGTAGGCCACTAGTAGAGGTAAGAATGTTGTCGTTGGAAGGTCAGGTCCCTCTCAAATCCAGCCATTCTCACTAGAAGAAGTTAACAAGGTTGATTTCAGGTCTGTACCAAGATACCTTTGTGTTGCAGTGTCTGACAGAGTGAACATTCCAGACTGAGGGACTGACCACCTCAAAACTTCAAGGGCGATGGACTGATTACATCGTCTTCAAGTATCTTCATCTTCTATCAACTTTTCTGTACTCGACTGAAGAAGCCTACTGTGTAGGCGAAACGTTTCGAAATAAAGATACCTAGCTGTTGCATATGTGTCTTACCTAACAACCTGTCGGTATTTTATTCCATTTGAATGTTCATTCTGTCAGACACTGCAACACAAGGGTATCTTGGTACAGACCTGAAATCAACTTTGTCAACTTCTACTAGTGAGAATGGCTGGATTTGAGAGGGACCTGGCCTTCCAACGACAACATTCTTACCTCTACTAGTGGCCTACATCTCGCCTCCTGGCGTTATATAAGGCTCCATCCTGTCACTTCAACTCCATATTGTTTCAGACTATGGAACAATACTCTCCTCCAGACTGAGGGACTGACCACCTCAAAACTTCAAGGGTGATGGACTGATTACATCGTCTTCAAGTATCTTCATCTTCTATCAACTTTTCTGTACTCGACTGAAGAAGCCTACTGTGTAGGCAAAACGTTTCGAAATAAAGATACCTAACTGTTGCATATGTGTCTTACCTAACAACTTGGTGATTAGCAACAGTTGGGATCCTCTCCAAGATACGATACTACGTGCCACAAAATGCCCTTCTCACACTATACCATTCACTCATTTATCCATACCTCACCTATGCTATTTGTACTTGGGGTTCAACTGCAGCAATACACCTAAAGCCAATAATAACTCAACAGAAAGCCGCAGTAAGAATAATCACTGAATCCCATCCCTGGCAACACCCCCCCCCCCCCACTCTTCATTGATCTAAACTTACTCCCTGTTCAGAACATCCACACTTACTACTGTGCAATTTACATATACAGGACCTTAAATTCCAGTATTAACCTTGACCTAAAATGCTTTCTTGATAGTTGTGACAGGACCCACAAGCATAACACCAGACACAAACATCTCTATGACATTCCCCGTGTCCGACTAAATCTATACAAAATTTCAACATATGTCAAAGGCCCTAAAATCTGGAACACCCTACCTGAAAACTCTAGAACTGCAGACGCATTCATCACCTTCAAAACTACCGTTAGAAAACATCTTATCTCCCTGATACACCCTGTCAATTAACTACATAAAAACCACCTGGTGGTTCACACTTACACTCACTCACTCACCCATTTGACTTTAAGCACAGAAATACGTATCTTAATCTTATAATAATGATTCCTAACTAGTCACAAGTTTGCCTGTGATACTCCAATATAGAAACTATGTATTGTGCCAAAACAAAAGCATTCACATTGCTAAACTCACAAACTAGTATTTAGTCAACTTACTCCACAATTTGTAATAATTTAGGGTTAAGAATTAATCCAAGTTTGCCCGAAATGCCTAGCCTTGCTAGGTGTTCTAGTGGCCCCTCTGTAATTAGTATTTTATTACATGTAAACCACACAACCAAAATCTGTAAACCCCGTATTGTAATCCTTATAGAGAATAAACTTTGATTTGATTTGATTTCAGGGTCCAGAGGCCAAATTTCAAAGTGTGCACCAGGGCCGAAGAATTTTCAAAAAATAATTGTTATTTTTTCTTACGAAATGGTAGAGAATCTTTTTCTGAAGGTAATAAAACAAAATGTATGAAATTTGATGGAAAATTGACGAAATTATGCTCTCACGAATTTTGATGTTGGTGATATTTAGGCATTGGCGATTTTGCCGACTTTGGCTCCCATTTTAGGCCAATTACATTATTTCAGTCAATAAAATTCTTAGCTATTTCACTAGTATTATTTCTATTGTATTGATTGAGCACAAGAATTCACCAAGTCAACTGTTTCAGCTATAAAATAAAGTGACCGGAAATTGGTAATTTGGCCAATTTAATGCATAGTTCAAAATACTCCAATTTCAAAATAGGGTCCAGAATAAACAATGCAGACATTCGTGGCACTAAACTAACATTTCCTCTGTTCATTAGTTATGTTTTCAGGCTTTACAAATGAATTCCATTTTGATTTTTTATTCACATAATGAATTTTTATTCAAACCAAAAAATAGAAGATTTACTGTTATGCAATACTGTAATAATTGTTTAAATAATATCACCACATTTGTGAACGTATATTAGACCCACCAGCTGGCGTGTATTAGATGTGTGAAATCATTTGTTTACTCTTGAACATCGGCAATAATTTAACATTTCTGCTACTTTGAGCTCAGTTTCAACCCATTTCCAGTACTAAAACCATTCAAAATCATCTCTATTTTTGTAATATATCTTCCATTTGATCAAATGAGACCAAGAAATCGCAAATACAATGATAAAAAAACATACGAAAAAACATTGCTAAGTCGCTGTTTTAATCGAAAATTACGGTCTCAGTTTTTTTTCTCTCATTATGCACTGTTTTATGTGGTGCACGCATACCACATAGATGTATTTTCTCATATCTAGGCCCAAATTTACTGCTCACAGTTTATCAGAGTGAGCTGAACTCATGGCGTAGATCTACGGTTTGGACCCTCAACGTAAAGCCGCAGATCTAAAGCACAGACCCTGAAAGGGTTAATGTGAATGGTGACTGTAATGCTGAGAATGCATTGGCTATCAAACAGCAGTTCTAAGAACTTCATTAGTTTTCATCATCAATCTTTTTTGTATTTTCCTCAAATCTTTTGTCCTTTAGGAAGGCACTAACTTGGTTACTGAGACAGTGCTTTTGGAAAACTTGAAATGAAGTGATAAGGATCATCCTGAGGTGTCCATGTATAGTTCCGCAAAAATGTAGTTTATACTTAATATGCGGCTGTAACTAAGAGCTTTGTGTGTGGTATATAATCGATGTCGTTTAGGTCTGTTAAGTTGTATCGTGCTTGTAGAAATAGACTATTATTATTATGATTGCACAAGATTAAGAATTAATTGTAGCTTGTGTATTTCAGGTTGAGCTGGTGCATTGCAACCAACAGGAGGTTGAAGCTGCCAGGCAAGAAGTTCTCCTTCTGTCAGTCCTTAAACACCCCAATATTGTTTCTTACAAGGTAGGTAGCTAGCAGTAATAATTCATTTAATTTCTTAAGCGAAACTAATGGCTTTCTCATGAGACAATCACTTGGCACGCTTTTTTTTTTTTCTTCTTCACAGGGGTTTGTTTGGCATAGGATCGTTTAGTATTGTACATCAGTATGAGGACAGATGTACTTCCAGGAATGTCCAGTATTCCAGTTAGTGACTGACTCATGTCTTGTTAGTTGATCCAGATCTTGGCCATTGGTAAAAGAAAGTTCCCAATTTAGTGAAGCAAATTGTGTAGTGCGGAAGTGCCTGAATGTGCCTGACATTTAGTGTTGAAATGAGACAGTGGAGACTTGAGTATATGCAATTTTGTCAGTGCAACCATTTTATTCTAAATTGTGTCAATTGTTTTCTCACAATACAGTGGACCCCCGGTTAACGATTTTAATCCGTGCAAGAGGGCTCATCGTTATGCGAAATAATCGTTATGCGAATGAATTTTCCCCATAAGAAATATTTTTTATTTTTTTTATTATCACACCGGCCGATTCCCACCAAGGCAGGGTGGCCCGAAAAAGAAAAACTTTCACCATCAT
Organism: Cherax quadricarinatus; assembly: GCF_026875155.1. Classification (NCBI taxonomy): domain Eukaryota; kingdom Metazoa; phylum Arthropoda; class Malacostraca; order Decapoda; family Parastacidae; genus Cherax; species Cherax quadricarinatus. The sequence continues at coordinate 19,748,553 of NC_069438.1, forward strand.
TCACTCCATCACTGTCTTGCCAGAAGGGTGCTTTACACTACAGTTTTTAAACTGCAACATTAACACCCCTCCTTCAGAGTGCAGGCACTGTACTTCCCATCTCCAGGACTCAAGTCCGGCCTGCCGGTTTCCCTGAATCCCTTCATAAATGTTACTTTGCTCACACTCCAACAGCACGTCAAGTATTAAAAACCATTTGTCTCCATTCACTCCTATCAAACACGCTCAAGCATGCCTGCTGGAAGTCCAAGCCCCTCGCACACAAAACCTCCTTTACCCCCTCCCTCCAACCCTTCCTAGGCCGACCCTACCCCGCCTTCCTTCCACTACAGACTGATACACTCTTGAAGTCATTCTGTTTCGCTCCATTCTCTCTACATGTCCGAACCACCTCAACAACCCTTCCTCAGCCCTCTGGACAACAGTTTTGGTAATCCCGCACCTCCTCCTAACTTCCAAACTACGAAATCTCTGCATTATATTCACACCACACATTGCCCTCAGACATGACATCTCCACTGCCTCCAGCCTTCTCCTCGCTGCAACATTCATCACCCACGCTTCACACCCATATAAGAGCGTTGGTAAAACTATACTCTCATACATTCCCCTCTTTGCCTCCAAGGACAAAGTTCTTTGTCTCCACAGACTCCTAAGTGCACCACTCACTCTTTTTCCCTCATCAATTCTATGATTCACCTCATCTTTCATAGACCCATCCGCTGACAAGTCCACTCCCAAATATCTGAATACGTTCACCTCCTCCATACTCTCTCCCTCCAATCTGATATTCAATCTTTCATCACCTAATCTTTTTGTTATCCTCATAACCTTACTCTTTCCTGTATTCACCTTTAATTTTCTTCTTTTGCACACCCTACCAAATTCATCCACCAATCTCTGCAACTTCTCTTCAGAATCTCCCAAGAGCACAGTGTCATCAGCAAAGAGCAGCTGTGACAACTCCCACTTTGTGTGTGATTCTTTATCTTTTAACTCCACGCCTCTTGCCAAGACCCTCGCATTTACTTCTCTTACAACCCCATCTATAAATATATTAAACACCACGGTGACATCACACATCCTTGTCTAAGTCCTACTTTTACTGGGAAAAAATTTCCCTCTTTCCTACATACTCTAACTTGAGCCTCACTATCCTCGTAAAAACTCTTCACTGCTTTCAGTAACCTACCTCCTACACCATACACTTGCAACATCTGCCACATTGCCCCCCTATCCACCCTGTCATACGCCTTTTCCAAATCCATAAATGCCACAAAGACCTCTTTAGCCTTATCTAAATACTGTTCACTTATATGTTTCACTGTAAACACCTGGTCCACACACCCCCTACCTTTCCTAAAGCCTCCTTGTTCATCTGCTATCCTATTCTCCGTCTTACTCTTAATTCTTTCAATTATAACTCTACCATACACTTTACCAGGTACACTCAACAGACTTATCCGTGCAAGACGCCCAAAAGTATGAAAAAAATTTTTTTTTACCACATGAAATGTTAATTTTAATACACACAAACTGAAAAAGGCATGCACAATTAAATGACACTTACTTTTATTGAAGATCTGGTGATGATTGATGGGATGGGAGGAGGGGAGAGCATTATCTTCTTACTGTTTAGAAGGGGAATCCCCTTCCATTAGGACTTGAGGTAGCAAGTCCTTTTCTGGGGTTACTTCCCTTCTTCTTTTAATGCCACTAGGACCAGCTTGAGAGTCACTGGACCTCTGTCGCACAACAAATCTGTCCATAGAGCTCTGTACCTCCCGTTCCTTCAAGACTTTCCTAAAATGGGCCATAAACATTGTCATTGAAATAGTCACCAGCACGGCTTGCAACAGCTGTGTCAGGGTGATTTTCATCTATAAAGGTTTGCAGTCAACCCACTGTGCACACATTTCCTTAATCTTTGAAGTAGGCACAATGGATTCCACAACTGCATAGGCTTCTCAGGGTTAGCCCCAACCCTTCAAAATCTTTCTTAATTTCCATACTAATTCTCACCCTTTTTACCACAGGGTTGGCACTAGAAGCTTTCTTGGGGCCCATGGTCACTTATTTTCCAGAAACAGCACCGAAAACACTGTAATAATACGAAATATTCCGAGTGTATGCTTGGATGTTACCGCGGAGGCTGGCTGGTAAACAATGGGACGGCCGGCACATGTGAGGGCACATTGGACGCGTCTCGGACGAAAATCGGTAAGCGGGTTTTTAATCGGTATGCGCGGCAAAAATTTTGCGATAAAAGTAATCGGTATGCGGAAAAATCGCTATGTGATGCCATCGTTATGCGGGGGTCCACTGTATTAAAATTTTTTTGATACATTTAGACTTTTATTTGCACAAGTAACCATATTCAATTTAAGCTGCTGCATCTACTCTGTAATCCAGCATACGTCCATTAATTATTTTGGCTTCCTTTCTTCATTTATAATGGAGTAATTACAGTACTTAAATTCTCATCTTACACTTCATCTCATTTTGTTCCCTTACTATCTTATGTATATACTGTATATCACTTACCATAATATTCATTATTGTGCCAGTAATACGGAATTCCCCAATATGTGAACATTGATGAAGTCTTGGAATTATTTTTTTTTTTTTTTTATGCAGCTCTTCCAAGTTTTGGAAGTTGTGCAAAATATATCAACAAAGATTGATAGATCATAATTTAACTTCCTTTTATTTGCAGGGATCATTTGAACTGGATTGTCGGCTTCACCTTTTGATGGCATACTGTGAGGGAGGAGATCTCTCTACTCGTATCAAATTGCAACATGGATCACTATTTCCTGAACAGAAAATTATTCGTTGGTTCATCCAGATAACTATGGCACTGCAGGTGAGTGTGTGTTACATGTATCTATTATGAATGTACATGTATTGAGTATGTTACATTAGAATGCAGGCAAGTGGTTTTGATGTATTGGTGTGCTGCTGGAGTGTTAGCAAGGTAACATTCATAAAAGTATTCTTGGAAATCTGTTAACCTGAGTCCTGGAGGTGGGAAGTACAGTGCTTGCACTCTGGAGGAGGCACAGCTCCCTCACTCTAGAGGAGGCACAGCTCCCTCACTGGAGGGGCACAGCTCCCTCACTCTGGAGGAGGCACGGCTCCCTCACTCTGGAGGAGGCACGGCGCCTGCGCTCTGAAGGAAGGGTGAGACTGGTGTGGTTGAGAGGACTGTCTGAACTGTTATCTTGGCACACATGTGACAAGACAGCATTAAATTAAATTGAATTTGTTTCTTTGCATAGTATACAATGTGTGATTTACATGTTATAAAATACTGTTAAGTACAAAGATCACAGTAGAATGACATGGAAAGCATATAAATCTATAGGGGAAGGAAGGCGGGGTAGGGGTCGTCCTCGAAAGGGTTGGAGAGAGGGGGTAAAGGAGGTTTTGTGGGTAAGGGGCTTGGACTTCCAGCAAGCGTGCGTGAGCGTGTTAGATAGGAGTGAATGGAGACGAATGGTACTTGGGACCTGACGATCTGTTGGAGTGTGAGCAGGGTAATATTTAGTGAAGGGATTCAGGGAAACCGGTTATTTTCATATAGTCGGACTTGAGTCCTGGAAATGGGAAGTACAATGCCTGCACTTTAAAGGAGGGGTTTGGGATATTGGCAGTTTGGAGGGATATGTTGTGTATCTTTATATGTTTATGCTTCTAGACTGTTGTATTCTGAGCACCTCTGCAAAAACAGTGATAATGTGCGAGTGTGGTGAAAGTGTTGAATGATGATGAAAGTATTTTCTTTTTGGGGATTTTCTTTCTTTTTTGGGTCACCCTGCCTCGGTGGGAGACGGCCGACTTGTTGAAAAAAAAAAAAAAAAAAAAAAAAAGTACAAAGAAAGCCACTAACATGCCTGACCATTTCAGGCAGACTAATGCTAATTCTTACACACTACTTAAAACTAGACATAGCATGTTAACATAATGTGAACACATTCAATGGTTTTGATTAACACAGATATTAAGAATAAAATTATATTGTTTTCCACATACAACAGAACCACCATATCCATGGATTCAGTATCTGCAATTCATTATCCACTGTTTACCCTGACCCGAAAATAGCCCTTAATTTTCCTTAATAAAGGCCCCAATGTGTGAAAATGATGAAACTATAAAATGCTTCCCATCAGTAAAAAAAGTGCTAATTCTAGACATATTTCGCATAATTTATCAATTAAACTTTATCAATAAGTATGTATGTAGTATGTATATAGGTAGTAGGTTGGTAGACAGCAACCACCCAGGGAGGTACTACCGTCCTGCCAAGTGAGTGTAAAACGAAGCCTGTGATTGTTTTACATGATGGTAGGATTGCTGATGTCTTTTGTCTGTCTCATAAATATGCAAGATTACAGGCATGTCTTGCTACTTCTACTTACACTTAGGTCACACTACACATACATGTACACATTTATTTATACACACTCATCTGAGTTTTCTTTGATTTTATCTTAATAGTTCTTGGTCTTGTTACTTTTCCTTTTATATCCATGGGGAAGTGGAATAAGAATCTTTCCTCCGTAAGCCATGCGTGTTGTAAAAGTCAACTAAATGCCGGGAACAATGGGCTAGTAACCCCTTTTCCTGTAAAGATTACTAAAAGAATAAGAAGAAGAAAATTGTCAAAGTGGGAAGTCTGAATGTGCGTGGATGTTGTGCAGATGATAAGAAAGAGATGATTGTGGATGTTAAAGAAAGAGAAGAAGCTGGATGTCCTGGCTTTAAGTGAAACAAAGCTGAGGGGGGTGGGAGAGTTTCAGTGGAGAGGAATAAATGGGATTAGGTCAGGGGTTTCAAACAGAGTTAGAGCTAAAGAAGGAGTAGCAATAATGTTGAAGATAAGCTATGGCAGGAAAAGAGGTGAACTATAAATGTATTAATTCAAGGATTATGTGGAGTAAATAAAAGATTGGAATGTGAAAAGTGGGTTTATAAATAAGCGTGATTGCACCTGGAAAGAGAGAAGTGTAGAGGAGAGAGAGAGATTTTGGGAATTTGATGGAATGGCGTGGGGAGTTTTAAATCAAGTGTGAGAGTAATGGTGTTGGGGATTTCAATGCTAAAGTGGGTAAAATGTTATGGAAGGAGTAGTACGTAAATTTGGGGTGCCAGGGTAAATTGTAAATGGGGAGCCTTTAATTGAGCTATGTGTAGAAAGAAAATTTGGTAATAATAATACAATTTATGAAAAATAGGATAATAAATATACAAGGTATGATGTAGCACGTAAGAAATTAGTTAATTAGATTATGTATTGGTGGATAAAAGGTTGATGGGTAGCTCCCAGGATGTACATTTTATAGAGGGGCAACTGATATATCGGATCATTTATTTAGTTGTAGCTACAGTTTAGAGAAGAGTAATGGGAAAGAGGAAGGTGTGGTAAAAACAACAACAAGTAAGAGGGAGGTGAAAGTGTATAAACTATAAGGAGGAGGAAGTCGTGTGAGATATAGCGACTATTGGCGAAAGGGTGGGCTAGTGCAAAGATGAGTGAGTGGGGGGTTGAAGAGGGTTGTATAGTTTTTAAAAATGCTGTATTAGATGTGGGCAGAAGTTTGTGGTTAAGGAGGTGGGGGCAGGAGGAAAGAGGAGTGATTGGATTGGATTATGGATTTGGAAAAGGCGTATGACAGGGTGGATAAGGGGGGCAATGTGGCAGATGTTGCAAGTGTATGTGTGATGCGCGGGAGGTAGGGTAACTGAAAGCAGTGAAAGTTTTTTTACGAGATATGAGGCTCAAGTTAGAGTATGTATGGAAAGAGGGAAATTTTTTCCCAGTAAAAGTAGGCCTTAGACAAGGATGTGTGATGTCACCGTGGTTGTTTTAATATATTTAATAGATGGGGTTGTAAGAGAAGACAAATGCGAGGTCTTGGCAAGAGGCGTGGAGTACGAAAGATAAAGAATCACAACACACTAAGTGGGAGTTGTCACAGCTGCTCCTTTGCTGATGACACTGTGCTCATGGGAGATTCTGAAGAAAGAAAAGTTTTTTTTTTTTGCAGAGATTGGTGGAATGAATTTGGGTAAGGGTGTGCAAAAGGAAGAAAATTAAAGGTGAATACAGAAAGAAGTAAGGTTATGAGGATAACAAAAAGGATTAGGTGATGAAAGATTGAATATCAATTGGAGGGAGAGAGTATGGAGGAGGGGGTACGGTGGACATGGGATATTGGAGTGGACGGTCAGCGATGGGTCCTTTGAAAGAGAGGGTGAAATCAAAAGAATTGATGAGGGAAAAAGAGTGAGTGTGCACTTAGGAGTCTGTGGAGACAAAGAACTTTGTCCTTGAGGCAAAGAGGAATGTATGAGAGTATAGTTTAACAACGCTCTATATGGTGTGAAGCGTGGGTGATGAATGTTGCAGCGAGGAGAAGGGCTGGAGCAGTTGAGGAGATGTCATGTCTGAGGGCAATGTGTGGTGTGAATATAATGCATAGAATCGTAGTTTGGAAAGTTATGGAGGAGGTGCGGGATTACCAAAACTGTTGTCCAGAGGCTGAGGAAGGGTTGTTGAGGTGGTTCGGACATGGTAGAGAGAATAGCGAACAGAAGACTTCAAGAGTGTATCATCTGTAGTGGAAGGAAGGCGGGGTAGGGGTCGGCCTAGGAAAGGTTGGAGGGAGGGGGTAAAGGAGGTTTTGTTTTGCGAGGGGCTTGGACTTCCAGGAGGCATGCATGAGCGTGTTTGATAGGATGAATGGAGACAAATTGGTTTTTAATACTTGACGTGCTGTTGGAGTGTGACAAAGTAACATTTATGAAGGGATTCAGGAAACCGGCAGGCCGGACTTGAGCCCCTGGAGATGGGAAGTACAGTGCCTTCACTCTGAAGGAGGGGTGTTAATGTTGCAGTTTAAAAACTGTAGTGTAAAGCACCCTTCGGGCAAGACATGATGGAGTGAAGATGGGGGAAAGTTTTTCTTTTCGGGCCACCCTGCTTGGTGGAAAATCGGCCAGTGTGATAATAAAATAAATTAAAATGAAGTAAAGGGTGTGATAAAAGAGAAAAAGGCTTATGAGAGGTTTTTACAAAGCAGAAGTGTTAAAAGAAGAGCAGAGTATATGGAGAGTAAAAGAAAGGTAAAGAGAGTGGTGAGAGAGTGCAAAAGGAGAGCAGGATGAGAGTGGGAGAGGCACTGTCAAGAATTTTAATGAAAATTTGAAAAAATTTTGGAGTGAGTTAAACAAGTTAAGAAAGCCTAGGAAAATATGGATTTGTCAGTTAAAAACAGAGTAGGGGAGTTAGTAGATGGGGAGATGGAGGTATTGGGTTTGATGGCGAGAAATTTTGAGGAACTTTTAAATGTTAAGGAAGAAACAGAGGCGTAATTTTCATGCACTGGTCAGGGAGGTATACCATCTTTTAGGAGTGAAGAAGAGCAGAATGTAAGTGTGGGGGAGGTACGTGAGGCATTACGTAAAATGAAAGGGGTAAAGCAGCTGGAACGATGGGATCATGACAGAAATGTTAAAAGCAGGGGGGGATATAGTGTTGGAGTGGTTGGTACTTTTGTTTAATATAAATGTATGAAAGAGGGGAAGGTACCTAGGGATTGGCAGAGAGCATGTATGTCCCTTTATATAAAGGGAAAGGGGACAAAAGAGAACTGTAAAAATTATAGAGGAATAAGCTTACTGAGTATACCAGGAAAAGTGTACGGTAGGGTTATAATTGAAAGAATTAGAGGTAAGACAGAATGAGTAGATTGCGGATGAGCAAGGAGGTTTTAGAGTGGGTAGGGGATGTGTAGATCAGGTGTTTACATTGAAGCATATATGTGAACAGTATTTAGAATAAAGATAGGGAAGTTTTTATTGCATTTATGGATTTAGAAAAGGCATATGATAGAGTGGATAGAGGAGCAATGTGGCAGATGTTGCAAGTATATGGAATAGGTGGTAAGTTATTAAATGCTGTAAAGAGTTTTTATGAGGATAGTGAGGCTCAGGTTAGGGTGTGTAGAAGAGAGGGAGACTACTTCCCGTAAAAGTAGGTCTTAGACAGGGATGTGTAATGTCACCATGGTTGTTTAATATATTTATAGATGGGGTTGTAAAGGAAGTAAATGCTAGGGTGTTTGGAGAGGGGTGGGATTAAATTATGGGGAATCAAATTCAAATGGGAATTGACACAGTTACTTTTTGCTGATGATACTGTGCTTATGGAGATTCTAAAGAAAAATTGCAAAGGTTAGTGGATGAGTTTGGAATGTGTGTAAAGGTAGAAAGTTTGAAAGGAACATAGAAAAGAGTAAGGTGATGAGGTGTCAAATGATTTAGATAAAGAAAAATGGATATCAAATTGGGGAGGAGTATGGAAGAAGTGAATGTTTTTCAGATACTTGGGAGTTGACGTGTCGGCGGATGGATTTATGAAGGATGAGGTTAATCATAGAATTGATGAGGGAAAAAGGTGAGTGGTGCGTTGAGGTATATGTGGAGTCAAAAAACGTTATCTATGGAGGCAAAGAAGGGAATGTATGAAAGTATAGTAGTACCAAACACTCTTATATGGGTGTGAAGCTTGGTGGTAAATGCAGCAGCGAGGAGATGGTTGGAGGCAGTGGAGATGTCCTGTTTAAGGCAATGTGTGGTGTAAATATTATGCAGAAAATTCGGAGTGTGGAAATTAGGAGAAGGTGTGGAGTTAATAAAAGTATTAAGTCAGAGGGCAGAAGAGGGGTTGTTGAGGTGGTTTGGTCATTTAGAGAGAATGGATCAAAGTAGAATGACATGGAAAGCATATAATCTATAGGGGAAGGAAGGCGGGGTAGGGGTCGTCCTCGAAAGGGTTGGAGAGAGGGGTAAAGGAGGTTTTGTGGGTAAGGGGCCTTGGACTTCCAGCAAGCGTGCGTGAGTGTGTTAGATAGGAGTGAATGGAGACGAATGGTACTTGGGACCTGACGATCTGTTGGAGTGTGAGCAGGGTAATATTTAGTGAAGGATTCAGGGAAACCGGTTATTTTCATATAGTCGGACTTGAGTCCTGGAAATGGGAAGTACAATGCCTGCACTTTAAAGGAGGGGTTTGGGATATTGGCAGTTTGGAGGGATATGTTGTGTATCTTTGTGTGTATGCTTCTAGACTGTTGTATTCTGAGCACCTCTGCAAAAACAGTGATAATGTGCGAGTGTGGTGAAAGTGTTGAATGATGATGAAAGTATTTTCTTTTTGGGGATTTTCTTTCTTTTTTTTGGGTCACCCTGCCTCGGTGGGAGACGGCCGACTTGTTGAAAAAAAAAAAAAATGTATGTAAACGAAAAATGACATACTATAGGGTTCACTACTATCCTCAGTTTCAGGTATCCATGGTACGTCTTGGAACAAATCCCCCAGCAGATATGGGGGGACTACTGTATTAGTGACAATGAGAATATGGATATATAGTTTTCATATTAGCTGATGTTGGGATATGTTAAGGAAAGAATGTGTTTTTTAACAACATTGGCTCTGGAAATTTCTGGCAGAGTTCCAGATTTTGAGCCCTGTTATGTTTTATTTTTTTTTTTATTATCACACTGGCCGATTCCCACCGAGGCAGGGTGGCCCGAAAAAGAAAAACTTTCACCATCATTCACTCCATCACTGTCTTGCCAGAAGGGTGCTTTACACTACAGTTTTTAAACTGCAACATTAACACCCCTCCTTCAGAGTGCAGGCACTGTACTTCCCATCTCCAGGACTCAAGTCCGGCCTGCCGGTTTCCCTGAACCCCTTCATAAATGTTACTTTGCTCACACTCCAACAGTACGTCAAGTATTAAAAACCATTTGTCTCCATTCACTCCTATCAAACACGCTCACGCATGCCTGCTGGAAGTCCAAGCCCCTCGCACACAAAACCTCCTTTACCCCCTCCCTCCAACCTTTCCTAGGCCAACCCCTACCCCGCCTTCCTTCCACTACAGACTGATACACTCTTGAAGTCACTCTGTTTCGTTCCATTCTCTCTACATGTCTGAACCACCTCAACAACCCTTCCTCAGCCCTCTGGACAACAGTTTTGGTAATCCCGCACCTCCTCCTAACTTCCAAACTACGAATTCTCTGCATTATATTTACACAACACATTGCCCTCAGACATGACATCTCCACTGCCTCCAGCCTTCTCCTCGCTGCAACATTCATCGCCCATGCTTCACACCCATATAAGAGCGTTGGTAAAACTATACTCTCATACATTCCCCTCTTTGCCTCCAAGGACAAAGTTCTTTGTCTCCACAGACTCCTAAGTGCACCACTCACCCTTTTCCCCTCATCAATTCTATGATTCACCTCATCTTTCATAGACCCATCCGCTGACACGTCCACTCCCAAATATCTGAATACATTCACCTCCTCTATACTCTCTCCCTCCAATCTGATATCCAATCTTTCATCACCTAATCTTTTTGTTATCCTCATCACCTTACTCTTTCCTGTATTCACTTTTAATTTTCTTCTTTTGCCACCACCTACCAAATTCATCCACCAATCTCTGCAACTTCTCTTCAGAATCTCCCAAGAGCACAGTGTCATCAGCAAAGAGCAACTGTGACAACTCCCAATTTATGTGTGATTCTTTATCTTTTAACTCCACGTCTCTTGCCAAGACCCTCGCATTTACTTCTCTTACAACCCCATCTATAAATACATTAAACAACCACGGTGACATCACACATCCTTGTCTAAGGCCTACTTTTACTGGGAAATATTCCCTCTTTCCTACATACTCTAACTTGAGCCTCACTATCCTCGTAAAAAAACTCTTCACTGCTTTCAGTAACCACCTCCTACACCATACACCTGCAACATCTGCCACATTGCCCCCCTATCCACCCTGTCATACACCTTTTCCAAATCCATAAATGCCACAAAGACCTCTTTAGCCTTATCTAAATACTGTTCACTTATATATTTCACTGTAAACACCTGGACCACACACCCCCTACCTGTCCTAAAGCCTCCTTGTTCATCTGCTATCCTATTCTCCGTCTTACTCTTAATTCTTTCAATAATAACTGTACCATACACTTTACCAGGTATACTCAACAGACTTATCCCCCTATAATTTTTGCACTCTCTTTTGTCCCCTTTGCCTTTATACAAAGGAACTATGCATGCTCTCTGCCAATCCCTAGGTACCTTACCCTCTTCCATACATTTATTAAATAATTGCACTAACCACTCCAAAACTATATCCCCACCTGCTTTTAACATTTCTATCTTTATCCCATCAATCCCGGCTGCCTTACCCCCTTTCATTTTACCTACTGCCTCACGAACTTCCCCCACACTCACAACTGGCTCTTCCTCACTCCTACAAGATGTTATTCCTCCTTGCCCTATACACGAAATCACAGCTTCCCTATCTTCATCAACATTTAACAATTCCTCAAAATATTCCCTCCATCTTCCCAATACCTCTAACTCTCCATTTAATAACTCTCCTCTTCTATTTTTAACTGACAAATCCATTTGTTCTCTAGGCTTCTTAACTTGTTAATCTCACTCCAAAACTTTTTCTTATTTTCAACAAAATTTGTTGATAACATCTCACCCACTCTCTCATTTGCTCTCTTTTTACATTGCTTCACCACTCTCTTAACCTCTCTCTTTTTCTCCAATACTCTTCCCTCCTTGAATCACTTCTACTTTGTAAAAACTTCTCATATGCTAACTTTTTCTCCCTTACTACTCTCTTTACATCATCATTCCACCAATCGCTCCTCTTCCCTCCCGCACCCACTTTCCTGTAACCACAAACTTCTGCTGAACACATCTACACACTACATTTTTAAACCTACCCCATACCTCTTCGACCCATTGCGTATGCTCTCATTAGCCCATCTATCCTCCAATAGCTGTTTATATCTTACCCTAACTGCCTCCTCTTTTAGTTTATAAACCTTCATCTCTCTTTTCCCTGATGCTTCTATTCTCCTTGTATCCCATCTACCTTTTATTCTCAGTGTAGCTACAACTAGAAAGTGATCTGATATATCTGTGGCCCCCTCTTTAAACATGTACATCCTGAAGTCTACTCAACAGTCTTTTATCTACCAATACATAATCCAACTACTGTCATTTTGCCCTACATCATATCTTGTATACTTATTTATCCTCTTTTTCTTAAAATATGTATTACCTATAACTAAACCCCTTTCTATACAAAGTTCAATCAAAGGGCTCCCATTTTCATTTACACCTGGCACCCCACACCCTCTCTAAAAGTTTCTCCTACTTTAGCATTTAGGTCCCCTACCACAATTACTCTCTCACTTGGTTCAAAGGCTCCTATACATTCACTTAACATCTCCCAAAATCTCTCTCTCTCCTCTACATTCCTCTCTTCTCCAGGTGCATACACGCTTATTATGACCCACTTTTCGCATCCAACCTTTACTTTAATCCACATAATTCTTGAATTTACACATTCATATTCTCTTTTCTCCTTCCATAACTGATCCTTCAAACATTACTGCTACCCCTTCCTTTGCTCTAACTCTCTCAGATACTCCAGATTTAATCCCATTTTTCCCCCCCACCGAAACTCCCCTACCCCCTTCAGCTTTGTTTCGCTTAGGGCCAGGACATCCAACTTCTTTCATTCATAACATCAGCAATCATCTGTTTCTTGTCATCCGCACTACATCCACACACATTCAAGCATCCCAATTTTATAAAGTTTTTCTTCTTCTCTTTTTTAGTAAATGTCTACAGGAGAAGGGGTTACTAGCCCATTGCTCCCGGCATTTTAGTCTCCTCATACGACACGCATGGCTTACGGAGGAAAGATTCTTTTCCACTTCCCCATGGACAATAGAAGAAATAAAGAAGAACAAGAGCTATTTAGAAAAAGGAGAAAAACCTAGATGTATGTATATATATATGCATGTGCGTGTCTGTGAAGTGTGACCAAAGTGTAAGTAGGAGTAGCAAGATATCCCTGCTATCTAACGTGTTTATGAGACAGAAAAAGAAACCAGCAATCCTACCATCATGCAAAACAGTTACAGGTTTCTGTTTCACAGTCATCTGGCAGGACGGTAGTACTTTCCTGGGTGGTTGCTGTCTACCAACCTACTACCTGTTATGTATGTTGAATTTTTAGAGCTGGACATGGGATATGTCAGAGGTTTGTGCTAGTATTATCTCTATGGATTATGTTGCAACTATCAAGACAGTGCTTCATGTTAGGATTAATGTTAGAACTTAGTGTTCTGTATATGTAGGATGCACAGTAGTAAGAGTGAATGTTTTGTATAGTGAGCAGATTTAGGTCCTTAAAGAGTGGGGGGGAAGAGGTGCTGTCTAGTAGTGGACTGTGTGATCATTCATATTGCAACTTTTTGTCGAGTTATTATTGGCTAAAGGTGATTTGCTGTTGTAGATTTCCAGTCACAAATAGCATAGGTGAGGTAGGGGTAGATCAGTGAGTAGTATAATGTAAGTAGTGCTGATTGTGGTACATAATATGTCTTAGAGGATCCCAACTGTTTTGGACACTTTGTCGGTTTGCCTCAACGCAAAAAAAACTAATATTTTCGCGGGGGGCCAGGCCTCGACCTCATAAAAAGTAAGGCAGGGATTGGATTTTAATTGGCTCGACGATCATTCGGTAGTGATATGGGGAAAATCTTTTTCACCTTTAAAGCGTCGGATGTTCGCCGCCGCAACTCGGTATGAACCCTAGTTGTCCCCCAGGGGACGGAGAAAAAAATCCCGGAGTACACCCCCAGGGCCCTACACCTTTTAGGTAGGATAGTGGGGTGATGGGCACACTTGGAAAGGAAGACCCAGGCATCAGTGGAGGTGGAGTGGTGAGGTGGACCCCATGCGTACTCCCAGCCCATGCGGACCCACCTGCTGACCGTCAGTTAAAGGGACAAAGCGGGCATCAGCCACCAGCCAACCACAACCCAACAACCCCACAACCAGCCTATATTCCAGTACCCACCCAAACCGTTTTGGGGGGTTTGGCAGCAAAATCCCAATTTTTTTTCCCAACCCACCCCTTTATGACTCTCAAAGGGGAATTCTACCTACTTGCCCCCTAAACCCGGGCCAATGAACTGGAATTCTTTGAATTATTTTTTTGACCACCCATTGAGGAAACTTTTGTCGGGGAAAGTAAAATATTTTAGTACACCATGGCAATACAATTTTATCACCACAGTCAAACTACACAGGGGGGAAAAAACGACTGTTTCAGAAATTATTTGCTTTTTGAAACAAAATGCTTATGCCCATGTCTAAAGCATAAAATAAAACATACGGTCCACAGACGGCTAATTTTTTTACCCCGGTCTTCGGAAAAAATCACCCCAGTAACGGTTTTTTTTTACTCTTAGTTTTTTTGCAACTTCTCTACAAAACCAGGCCGACAGAAGTGACGGGTATATAAGATTAGAAATGTTTTCGTATCCAAAAAAAATTCAGCATATACTTTTATCCTTCAAAAATTTTGTAATTGACGGTTTGATTTTTTTTAAAAGGTAGACTTTCATTCAAGCAAAAAATCCGAGAAAGAGAAACGCTTTGGATAAAACGTTTGTACTTGACTGTGACAGTGGCCGGGTTTTGGAATTTGTTGTATACACGGGAATAAAATTTTGAAAGTCCCAAGAGTTTTTGGGTTCTCAGGTGACGTAGTGAAAACATGAGGCACCTTATCTTTGGGAAGGGGCAACTTAATACCCATAACGGTACACAACCCATTTCCAGTATTTTAAGAGTGAACAAGACAATTTTTGGGACAGTGCATTTTAAAACGAAACATGTGCCCAGGCTCAACGCGGTCTTGTGGGGATGACGTGCAGGGGTTTACTGCCAGTGAAACCCCTGGGATTACGGTGGGAAGACAAACAAGTTCACATTGTTGACAAACCCTTCACCAATGAAATGCAAACAGTAGCAAAGTTATCAGTACAATAAACATTGAAAAACCCTGACAGTGATTGATTTACACAAAAATGCGCTTGGTTGACAAATTTACAGCAATTTTTTTTTTGTTGTTGTGTTCGAAGATTTTCAAGGGTAATGAAACTTTTTTTTCCATCTCAGGGAAAACAATGCTCAAGCATAAAATATGTACCAAATAAAACTGCAACAAACCACCATATGGTGAATTTTGTTTTTCTGTTGCAGACAACTCATAATAAGTACCAGGGAAAAACCGCTATACAACAAGGTCCTCGAATTACTCAGGGAAAACCCAAGTTTTGAGGAGGGGAAAGGGGATCATTTCTAATAAACTTCCTTCAAATCAAAGAAAATTTTCTCAAAAATGCATCGTCTGGCACAAACAAAACGACGAACAAAGACGAAAGACCTCGGGTTTTTGTGTGAGGAAAGTAAGGTGCCTCTGTGCATGGTGCCTTGTTTTTAAGGATTTTCCCCAAGCTCCACAGTTCTAAAAAATGTCCAGGGTTTAAATATGTAAATATTGATAAACATTTGTATTATACAAATTTGTGCATGTTTATTGAAAAAACAACAGTGGTAAACAATAATATTATAACTTTTGTGCAGTTATTGTGTTCAAAACAGGGGTTTATATATATACATTATATACAGTATTGGCCTCAGGCCCCAAAAATTTAAAAAGAAAAAATTGGGAAAAAAAAAGAAAAAAATAAAAAAAACTGCTAAAAATGTAATGCACTAAATTTGGGAAATTCGTCGATGTTGCCGCCACCCATCATTTTGGATAAAAATTTTTGGGATGTATCTCATAAATACTGATCAGAAAATTTTTTTGTGCTTATTACCTTCACAAAAATATGCTCTTTAAAATTCTGCAAGATTTTTTTTTTTTTTTTTTTTTTTAAAATTTCTTTGGGCACGGGGCACCACTTTAAATTTGGGCCCTTGGACCCCCGAAGGGGTTAAGCTGCAAACCCAAAATTTTCTCTCTTATGTTTAGTAATAAAGTATGTTGAAAAATTTTAGCTGGGCATTACCTCTCTGCACCCAGATATAATGTAGAAAGTTCTGTCATATTAAATGTAAATTTATTGTAGTCATCCAGGTTATATTTTTAAAAACCCTTTTACGTCGCAACCCCCCAATCCTGAGGTGTCTCCTGGGGTCGCAAAAATTTTAAAAAAAAAAAAAAATTTTTTTTTTTATGAAAAATAGAGAATCTTTTTCCCGATTTTAAAGAAAACCCAAAAAAACGAAATTTGATGGAAAACTGACGGAATTACCCTCACGAAGTTAGCGACCTCGCGATAATTACAAATCGGGGATTTCGCCCACTTTTTCTCATTTTCAGCTAAATTCCCTTTTTCCAGCAACCAAAAATCATAGCTATTTTTTCAGAAATCCATTTTTTTCCATCGATTTTGGGACAAGAAACTGCCCATTTACCGATTTCAACTACCCAATAACATAGTCAGAAATTTGCAATTTGGCCAATTTCACAAAAATTAAAAAATATGACAATTTCAAAATAATTACCAGAATGAACAATGCAGACATTCCTGGCTCTAAAATAACATTTTCTTTGTTCATCAGTCATGTCTCCAGGCCCCTCTGATATTACTCTTGCTTTTTATTTTGAAATTTTATTCAAACAAAAAATAGAAGATTTACTGTTATGCAGACTACTGCAATACTGTAATAATTGTAAAAATTACATCAACCCATTCATGACTGCATATTAGAATGGCTATTTGGACATTTATTGGACAATGACATCATTTGTTTACTTTTGAACATCGGCAAAAATCAAACATTTCCTGTACTTTGTGCTCCATTTTCAGGTTCTTTTTATAGTAAAATTAATCAAAATCACCTCTATTTCTATAATATAGTTTCCGTTCTATCAAATGAGACCAAGAAAACGAGGATATAACCACAAATACTATACGAAAATAGACCACAAAGTCGGCATTTTAATTAAAAAAAACGGTCGGAGTTTTTTTTTTCTCATCATGCACTGCGTGCTCCAGGATTTTTTTTATATGGTGCACACTGACCACACAGACCCATTCTCTCACATGTGGGCCTACCAGCTTTCTCCTGCTTGATTTGAAGCCGCTAGAATTTATGAGTACGTATATATACGTCAAACACTGTACCTCGTAAACGTATATATACGGCCGCGACAGTCAAAGGGTTAAAGAGTTCTTCATTAACAGTGTTAAGTGATGCTGGATTTTGGTGGGAGATAACAAAAATTGCCATCAGCAAAGAGAATAAGTCTAAGTTGTTGCGATACATTTGGAAGATCATTGATATAGAAAAGGAAAAGTAGAGAGGGCCAAGGATACTTGCCTGTGGAACACCAATGTCCAGAGGTCTTGACGAGGAGGTTGTTCTTAATAGAGACGTACTGTGTTTTACTATGGTAAGACCTTGTATATGCAAGTGCATGACCTCTGATACCGTAATGTTCAAGTTTGTGAATTAGGATGCTGTGGCCTACTGTATCAAAAGCTTTCCTGAGGTCAATAAAGAGTTCTAATGGATATTAATTTTTTTCAAGTGCTGTGTAAAGTACATAGGTCTAGCATTTTTATATTTGTCATTTGTGCTTTTCTCCTGAAACCAAACTGGCCAGGGTTGAGAATGCTTTATGATGTTGAGAATGTTTTGTGACGTTATAAAAGTGTAATACAGTGGGCCCCCGCCTTACGAACACATCGCCTTACATTAAATCCGCCATACGAAGCATTTGCCTTGCCTCACAATAAAAATCTCGCCTTAAGTGATTCGTCTGGGATGCATCCCACATGTGGTCTCAGCGCCAGTGTTTACAAGCCAGCCAGTGCGGTCGCATCTACGCATATATTCAGTGCATTTCACATTATCCCAGTGTTTTCAGTGCTTGTAACTGCAAAATAAGTCACCATGGAGCCCAAGAAAGATTCTAGTGCCATCACTGTGGTAAAAAGGGCGAGAATTAGTATGGAATTGAAAAAAGAGATTAAGGAAATGTGTGCAAAGTGGGTTGAACTGCAAACCTTTATGGATGAAAATCACCCTGACACAGCTACTGCAAGCCATGTTGGCAACCTGTACAATGACAATGTTATGGCCCATTTTAGGAAAGTCTTAAAGGAACGGGACGTACAGAGCTCTATGGACAGATTTGTTGTGCGACAGAGGTCCAGTGACTCTCAAGCTGGTCCTAGTGGCATTAAAAGAAGAAGGGAAGTAACCCCAGAAAAGGACTTGCTACCTCAAGTCCTAATGGAAGGGGATTTCCCTTCTAAATAATAACTTCCACACACTCCCCTCTTCCCATCCCATCAATCATCACCAGATCTTCAATAAAGGTAAGTGTCATGTATTCTATTCTTAGTAGAGTGTGCATGTCTTCTTCAGTTTGTGTGTATTAAAATTAATATTTCATGTGGTAAAAATTTTTTTTTTTTCATACTTTGGGGTGTCAGGAACGGATTAATTTGATTAATATTATTTCTTATGGGGAAAATTAATTCGCCTTACGATAATTTTGGCTTACGATGAGCTCTCAGGAACGGATTAATATCGTAAGGCGGGGGTCCACTGTATATTGTGTACTAGTTTCTCAAAGATTTTTAGATAGCAAAGGCATGTTTGATATTGTCCTGTAGTTATTCACATCTGTTGGGTGTCCACCTTTGTGTATTGGAGTACCTCTTCTATTATGACCCCTGAATGGGTCACAATGTATATAATGTATATTATCTGTTCATATAATTTTATATTGCTTATATTTGCGATAATAGGTAAATCGTAAATATATTTTTTTTTTTTTTTCCAACAAGTCAGCCGTCTCCCACCAAGGCAGGGTGACCCAAAAAAAAAGAAAGAAAATCCCAAAAAGAAAATACTTTCATCATCATTCAACACTTTCACCACACTCACACATTATCACTGTTTTTGCAGAGGTGCTCAGAATACAACAGTTTAGAAGCATATACGTATAAAGATATACAGTGGACCCCCGCATAACAATATTAATCCTTTCCTGAGAGCTCATTGTTATGTGAAATTATCGTTATGCGAATGAATTTTCCCCATAAGAAATAATGGAAATCAAATTAGTCCGTGCAAGACACCCCAGAGTATGAAAAAAAAAATTTTACCACATGAAATATTAATTTTAATACACACAAACTGAAAAAGGCATGCACAATTACATGACACTTACCTTTATTGAAGATCTGGTGATGATTGATGGGATGGGAGGAGGAGAGAGTCTTAGTGTTTAGAAGGGGAATCCCCTTCCATTAAGACTTGAGGTGTCAAGTCCTTTTCTGGGGTTACTTCCCTTCTTCTTTTATTGCCACTAGGACCAGCTTCAGAGTCTCTGGACTTCTGTCGCACAACATATCTGTCCATAGTGGCCTGTACCTCTCGTTCCTTTATGACTTCCCTAAAGTGTTTCACAACATTGTCAGTGTAATAGTCACCAGCACGGCTTGTAATAGCTGTGTGAGGGTGATTTTCATCCATAAAGGTTTGCACTTTCAGCCACATTGCACAGATTTCCTTAATCTTTGTAATAGGCAACTTCTTCAATTTCTCTCTCCCCCTCCTCCGAACCAGTTTCCTCAGGTCTGGCCTCTTGCTGTTGAAGTTGATCTAGCAGCTCATCAGTGGTTAGTTCTTCATTGTCCTCCCCCACCAACTCTTCCACATCATCCCCACTAACCTCCAATCCCAAGGACTTTCCCAATGCCACAATGGATTCCTTAACTGGCATACTCCTCTCAGGGTTAGCCTGAAACCCTTCAAAATCCCTTTGGTCTACACATTCTGGCCACAGTTTCTTCCAAGCAGAGTTCAAGGTCCTCTTAGTCACTCCCTCCCAAGCCTTACCTATAAGGTTTACACAATTGAGGATATTAAAGTGCTCTCTCCAAAACTCTCTTAGAGTCAATTGAGTTTCTGAGGTCACTACAAAGCACCTTTCAAACAGAGCTTTTGTGTAAAGTTTTTTGAAGTTTGCAATAACCTGCTGGTCCATGGGCTGCAGGAGAGGAGTGGTATTAGGAGGCAAAAACTTCACCTTAATGAAGCTCATGTCCCCATAAAGTCGCTCTGCCACTTCTGTAGGATGACCAGGGGCATTGTCTAACACCAGGAGGCACTATTAAGGTCTAATTTCTTTTCAGTTAGGTAATCTTTCACATTGGGGGCAAATGCATGGTATAACCAGTCATAGAAAAAGTCCCTAGTGACCCATGCCTTACTGTTTGCCCTCCACAGCACACACAAATTAGCCTTGAGGATATTCTTTTGCCTGAACGCTCTGGGAGTTTCTGAGTGATACACTAATAAAGGCTTCACTTTGCAATCACCACTAGCATTGGAACACATCAACAGAGTAAGCCTGTCTTTCATAGGCTTATGTCCTGGGAGTGCCTTTTCCTCCTGAGTAATGTAGGTCCTGCTTGGCATTTTCTTCCAAAACAGGCCTGTTTCATCACAATTAAACACTTGTTCAGGTTTCAGTCCTTCACTGTCTATGTACTCCTTGAATTCCTGCACTATTTTTCAGCTGCTTTGTGGTCTGAACTGGCAGCCTCACCATGCCTTATCACACTATGTATGCCACTACGCTTCTTAAATCTCTCAAACCAACCTTTGCTGGCCTTAAATTCACTCACATCATCACTAGTCGCAGGCATTTTTTTAATTAAATCCTCATGCAACTTCCTAGCCTTTTCACTTATGATCACTTGAGAGATGCTATCTCCTGCTATCTGTTTTTCATTTATCCATACCAATAAGAGTCTCTCAACATCTTCCATCACTTGCGATCTCTGTTTCGAAAACACAGTTGAACCTTTGGCAAGAACAGCTTCCTTGATTGCCGTTTTGTTGCCCGCAATAGTAGCAATGGTTGATTGGGGTTTATTATACAACCTGGCCAGCTCGGAGACACGCACTCCACTTTCATATTTATCAATGATCTCTTTCTTCATCTCTATAGTAATTCTTACCCTTATTGCTGTACGGTTGGCACTAGAAGCTTTCTTGGGGCCAATGGTCACTTATTTTGCAGATAAAATCACCAAAAACACTGTAATAATATGAAATGTTTCGATTGTATGCTTGGATGTTACCGCGGAGGCTGGCTGGTAAACAATGCCACCGGCGGAACATGTGAGGCTGGCTCAGGCCGCACATTAGACGCGTCTCGGACAAACAGCGTTGAGCGGGTTTTTTAGCGGTATGCAAGGCAAAATCTTAGCGATAAAATGTATCGGAATGCGGATTTAACGTTATGTAAGGCCAACGGTATGCGGGGGTCCACTGTACAACATATCCCTCCAAACTGCCAATATCCCAAACCCCTCCTTTAAAGTGCAAGCATTGTACTTCCCATTTCCAGGACTCAAGTCCGACTATATGAAAATAACCGGTTTCCCTGAATCCCTTCACTAAATATTACCCTGCTCACACTCCAACAGATCGTCAGGTCCCAAGTACCATTCACTCCTATCTAACACGCTCATGCATGCTTGCTGGAAGTCCAAGCCCCTCACCCACAAAACCTCCTTTACCCCCTCTCTCCAACCCTTTCGAGGACAACCCCTACCCCTCCTTCCTTCCCCTATAGATTTATATGCTTTCCATGTCATTCTGCTTTGATCCATTCTCTCTAAATGACCAAACCACCTCAACAACCCCTCTTCTGCCCTCTGACTAATGCTTTTATTAACTACACACCTTTTCCTAATTTCCACACTCCAAATTTTCTGCATAATATTTACACCACACATTGCCCTTAGACAGGACATCTCCACTGCCTCCAACCATCTCCTCACTGCTGCATTTATCACCCAAGCTTCACAACCATATAAGAGTGTTGGTACTACTATACTTTCATACATTCCCTTCTTTGCCTCCATAGATAACGTTTTTTGACTCCACATATACTTCAACGCTCCACTTACCTTTTTTCCCTCATCAATTCTATGATTAACCTCATCCTTCATAAATCCATCTGCCGACATGTCAACTCCCAAGTATCTGAAAACATTCACTTCTTCCATATTCCTCCTCCCCAATTTGATATCCAATTTTTCTTTATCTAAATCATTTGATACCCTCATTACCTTACTCTTTTCTATGTTCACTTTCAACTTTCTACCTTTACACACATTCCCAAACTCATCCAATAACCTTTGCAATTTTTCTTTAGAATCTCCCATAAGCACAGTATCATCAGCAAAAAGTAACTGTGTCAATTCCCATTTTGAATTTGATTCCCCATAATTTAATCCCACCCCTCTCCCGAACACCCTAGCATTTACTTCTTTTACAACCCCATCTATAAATATATTAAACAACCATGGTGACATTACACAACCCTGTCTAAGACCTACTTTTACCGGGAAGTATTCTCCCTCTCTTCTACACACCCTAACCTGAGCCTCACTATCCTCATAAAAACTCTTAACACCATTTAGTAACCTACCACCTATTCCATATACAGTGGACCCCTGGTTAACGATTTTAATCCGTGCAAGAGGGGTAATTGTTATGCGAAATAATCGTTATGTGAATGAATTTTCCCCATAAGAAATAATGGAAATAAAATTAATCCGTGCAAGACACCCAAAAGTATGAAAAAAAAATTTTTACCACATGAAATATACATTTTCCCACACACAAAGAGAAGGATACATGCACAATAGTAGAGTAGTACATGCACAGTATATATTGTGCATGTACTAGTCTACTAAATGAATAAATGACACTTACCTTTATTGAAGATGCAGCAATGACTGATGAGACACTGTGTCCTGGGAGTGCCTTTTCCTCCTGAGTACTGTAGGTCCTGTTTGGCATTTTCTTCCAGAACAGGCCTTATCACACTGTGTATGCCACTACGATTCTTAAATCTCTCAAACCAACCTTTGCTGGCTTTAAATTCACCAATATGAGCACTAGTTCCAGGCATTTTTCCCTGTTCACCTGGGTGTTAGTCGACTTGTGTGGGTTGCATCCTGGGAGACAAGATTAAGGACCCCAATGGAAATAAGTTAGACAGTCTTCGATGACACTGACTTTTTTGGGTTATCCTGGGTGGCAAATCCTCTGGGGTTAATTGTTTCTTGGTATTCTCAATAAGCCACACCAACAACGGTGCTACAGCAGCAGCAGCAGCTGACAGTGCAGCAGCAGCAGCAGCAGCAGCTGACAGTGCAGCAGCAGCAGCAGCAGCTGTACCACCAATAGTAGCGATGGTTGATTGGGGTTTATTATACAACCTGGCCAGCTCGGAGACATGCACTCCACTTTCATACTTATCAATGATCTTTTTCTTCATCTCTATTGTAATTCTCACCCTTATCTCTCTCTCCAGGTATTGCTGTAGGGTTGGCACTAGAAGCTTTCTTGGGGCCCATGGTCACTTATTTTCCAGAAAAAGCACCGAAAACACTGTAATAATACGAAATATTCCGATTGTATGCTTGGATGTTACCGCGGAGGCTGGCTGGTAAACAATGCCACCGGCGGAACATGTGAGCGTGGTTCAGGCCGCACATTGGACGCGTCTCGGACGAAAATCGGTAAGCGGGTTTTTAAGCGGTATGTGAGGCAAAATTTTTGCAATTAAAGTAAGCGGTATGCGAAATAATCGCTATGTGATGCCATCGTTATGCGGGGGTCCACTGTACTTGCAACATCTGCCACATTGCTCCTCTATCCACTCTATCATATGCCTTTTCTAAATCCATAAATGCAATAAAAACTTCCCTACCTTTATCTAAATACTGTTCACATATATGCTTCAATGTAAACACTTGATCTACACATCCCCTACCCACTCTGAAACCTCCCTGCTCATCCGCAATCCTACATTCTGTCTTACCTCTAATTCTTTCAATTATAACCCTACCGTATACTTTTCCTGGTATACTCAGTAAACTTATTCCTCTATAATTTTTACAATCTCTTTTGTCCCCTTTCCCTTTATATAAAGGGACTATACATGCTCTCCGCCAATCCCTAGGTACCTTCCCCTCTTTCATACATTTATTAAACAAAAGTACCAACCACTATAACACTATATCCCCCCTGCTTTTAACATTTCTGTCATGATCCCATCAGTTCCAGCTGCTTTACCCCCTTTCATTCTACGTAATGCCTCACGTACCTCCCCCACACTTACATTCTGCTCTTCTTCACTCCTAAAAGATAGTATACCTCCCTGGCCAGTGCATGAAATTACCGCCTCCCTTTCTTCCTCAACATTTAAAAGTTCCTCAAAATATTCTCGCCATCTACCTAATACCTCCCTTTCCCCATCTACTAACTCCCCTACTCTGTTTTTAACTGACAAATCCATACTTTCCCTAGGCTTTCTTAACTTGTTTAACTCGCTCCAAAATTTTTTCTTGTTTTCATTAAAATTTCTTGACAGTGCCTCTCCCACTCTATCATCTGCTCTCCTTTTGCACTCTCTCACCACACTCTTCACCTTTCTTTTACTCTCCATATACTCTGCTCTTCTTATAACACTTCTGCTTTGTAAAAACCTCTCATAAGCTACCTTTTTCTCTTTTATCACACCCTTTACTTCATCATTCCACCAATCACTCCTCTTTCCTCCTGCCCCCACCCTCCTATAACCACAAACTTCTGCCACGCATTCTAATACTGCATTTTTAAAACTATTCCAACCCTCTTCAACCCCCTCACTACTCATCTTTGCACTAGCCCACCTTTCTGCCAATAGCCGCTTATATCTCACCCGAACTTCCTCCTCCCTTAGTTTATACACTTTCACCTCCCTCTTACTTGTTGTTGCCACCTTCCTCTTTTCCCATCTACCTCTTACTCTAACTGTAGCTACAACTAAATAATAATCCGATATATCAGTTGCCCCTCTATAAACGTGTACATCCTGGAGCCTACCCATCAACCTTTTATCCACCAATACATAATCTAACAAATTACTTTCATTACGTGCTGCATCATACCTTGTATATTTATTTATCCTCTTTTTCATAAAATATGTATTACTTATTACCAAATCTCTTTCTACACATAGCTCAATTAAAGGCTCCCCATTTACATTTACCCCTGGCACCCCAAATTTTCCTACTACTCCCTCCACAACATTTTTACCCACTTTAGCATTGAAATCCCCAACCACCATTACTCTCACGTAAATATATTGCTTTATATTATTATCTGACTTAGTTATATTTATTAGGTAGGATGTAACATTTATATATTATTCAGTGCTCATAGTTCGAGTGTTAATTAGCTGACAACATTGTCTAACTACTTTGTTTTCTCTCCGCTCGTTACGATGCCAGCTTCTGTGTTGCTAGGCAGCAGCAGTCCACGGAGAGTCACGTGATCGGGGGGGGGGTGATCACACCTCGCCTGGAGTAGTCCGCCTGGGCTGCGCTGCCTATTGTCTGTTTGACTTTCTTCTAACAAGACACCCCTCACCTGCTCTCCCTTGTGGGCCCTTCTTAGAAGATCGTTTCTGTCGCTTTCTTGTTGTTAGTTCTGTGTAACTCTGTTCACAGATCATAGCCTAGACTTAGTGATTTTCGACATTGTACTGAGGTTGTGTGTCGCATAGACACACTGAGAAACTCAGGTCCTGAGCTGTAGCTTCTGACCTAATTTGTACTGGTATCTGTGTACTGTCACAGTCGGGGATTCTCTTATGCTGAACTTAGATTCAGTAGTATGGGAGTTTTGTGACTTTTGTGGAGGATCTGCAGATGGTCCCTACTTAGTGTCATTATATTATCTCCTTGTTCCTGATTCTGTGTCGTTGTTGCTTGTTATATTGTTGTTCAGCTTATCAGTCGTTTTATTGTTCAAGCAAGCTGTTCTGATTGCCAGGTTGGTCAAGAAGTTAGTTTATGTGAGGACTTTTAGTCAGTCACTGGTTAAGTCTAGTCGAGTCTTGAGACATAGCGAACTACTTAGAGCACTTACACACGTACACACAAACTTATTTGTATATATGTGTATTATGTTATTAAATTCTAATAATGTACCAGACAGTACTTAAAAGCCATAAATATGTGCCTTCAGTACAATAATACTGTACACGAGAGAAGTGTAGGAACTTGTATCCTATATTATATTCAGTTGATTACTATAATTTACTTTGATAATATACGCCTAGACAATTTTGTTAATAAACTTATTAAATTTTAATTTCTTTAGTTAGTAGCCTACCAGTTGTAATCCTGAAGCACTATTGAATCTTACTGAATTCTAATGGATAATTGGACCAGGATACTGACTGCTTGTTGCAAAAACCCAGTAACAGGCTGGATGCTAGACTGGCAGTCCTTTCTAGTATTCACTGGAGATCTCTATGCTTATTAGAAATCGCGCTTTTTGTAACATCATCCTATCTTGAGTAATGTCAGGAAAATGTTGGTGTCTAGTGATTTATTAAAAAGTAATGTAATGGTGGATAGAGGACTTGAGCCACTAGTTTGTACAATAATGGTGGGACATGAGCTAGATTTCCAGATTTATTTTTTAGTGAATTAATAATCATGGTGACTTCAGTGAGTTCAGTTGGGGCAAGATAGAGGGATGTTGGGTAGTTTCCATCTAAGTAATCACTCCCTTGGGTATAGTGCTTGGAATTTTACTGGCGAGACTTGATCCTATGGTTGAAAAGAAGTTATCGATCTTGTTAGCCATTGCAGCTAACAAGATAATAAAGCACGTTGTCCAATAAATGTCCAAGTAGCCATTCTGATATGCAGTCATAAATGGGTTGACATTATTTATACAATTATTACAATATTGCAGTAGTCTGCATAACAATAAATCTTCTATTTTTTGTTTGAATAAAAATTCAAAATAGAAAGCGAGAGTAATATCAGAGGGGCCTGGAGACGTGACTGACGAACAAAGAAAATGTTATTTTAGAGCCAGGAATGTCTGCATTGTTCATTCTGGACCCTATTTTGAAATTGTCATATTTTTTAATTTTTGTGAAATTGGCCAAATTGCAAATTTCTGACCACGTTATTGGGTAGTTGAAATCGGTAAATGGGCAGTTTCTTGTACTCAATCGATAGAAAAAATGGAGTTCTAAAGAAACAGCAATGAGTTTGGTCGCCTGAAACAATAGAATTACTTGAAAATAGGACTCAAAATGGGCAAAATCGCTGATTCGTAAATATCGCTGAAGTCGCTAACTTCGCGAGAGTGTAATTCTGTCAGTTTTCCATCAAATTTTATTCTTTTGGTGTCCTTACAATTGGGTAAAGATTCTTTATCATTTTATAAGAATTTTTTTTTTTTTTTTTTTAGAAAATTTTGCGACACCAGGAGATGCCTCAGGATTTGGGGTTGTGACAGTCAAGGGGTTAAAACTAGATTATATATCAATATAGCACCTGATTTAGACTTATTGTTGCAGTAATGCTAATGTAAACTACTCACAATAGCCTTCTGCAGCACTGTATACATTCCACTTTTGAAAAGATTATTGGACCAACATTACTTAACTCATTGTGCCATGGAAAAAAGAGTAATCTTGCACTTGTCTTTGACACATGTCTGCCATCTTTATCTTAGTCATTTTACTCCCTTTTCATGATTAAATATTTTTTTGTCTCTTCCTCAGTACCTGCATGTGCACAACGTTCTCCACAGGGATCTCAAATCACAGAATATTTTCCTTACCCGATCAGGACTTATTAAACTGGGTGACTTTGGCATTGCACGAATTCTGAATTCTTCTGTTGATATGGCAACAACAATGATTGGAACTCCTTCCTACATGGTATGTTATCTGTTGTATGGGTGCTCCTTGATTTACAATGGGGTTACGTTATGATGAACCCATCGTAAGTTGAAAGTGTCATTAAGTCAAATATATGATAACTTTTTTTTTCCACAAACCAGCTGTATCCCACCGAGGCAGGGTGACCCAAAAAGAAAAATGAAAGTTTTTCTTTTAAATTTAGTAATTATACAAGAAGGGATTTATATAAATACTACATAAAGAAATAACACGGTCACTGATTAAGTAAATAAACAAATAATTCCCTGTAACTAATACGTACCAGTATTGCAGAGAAAATAAATGAATACAATTCAATTAAATTTAAAATTCAAGTTTTCTCTTAAGGGTTACAATGGGGGGTTTACGGGTTTTTGGGGGTTTTTTTGTGGTTTACTTTTTTAAAAAAATACTAATTCAGAGGGGGCCACAGGACACCAGCAGGGCTAGGCATTTCGAGCAGACTTTTTTAAATTTTTAAACATTAATCCTTACAGATAAGTTTTAAAGGGCTAATGAGACATCTAATTTTGAGTTTAGCAATGTAATGCTTTTTTTTTGGCCAATGAAGGGTTTATTTGAGAAACATAGGCAAACTATACTGGTTAGGATTTATTATTTTAAAGATTAAGATTAGTATTTCACCTAGGTAGTAGGTTCGGAAGAACAGCAACTTCAGGATTACCGTCTGCCAAGTAGGTTGTAAAACGTAAGCCTTAAATTGTTTTACATGATGGAGATTGCTGGTGTCCTTTTTCTGTTCATGAAACTGCAAGATTTCAGGTACGTCTGCTACTTCTACTTACACTTAGGTCACACTACACTTACATGTACAAGCACATATATAGCACACCCTCTGGGTTTTCTCTATTTTTTCTAGTTTCTTATTCATGTTTAATTCCTCTTATTCCATGGGGAAGTGGAACAGAATCTCCTCCGTAAGCCATGTATTGTAAGAGGCGTCCTAAAATGCCGGGAGCAAGGCTAGTAACCTCTTCTCCTGATATATATTACTATTGTTAAAAGGAGAAAACTTTCGTTTTCCATTGGGCCAACCCCCTCGGTTGGGATACGTCTGGTTGTGTTGAAAGAATAAAGATTAGTATTTCTGGGTTTATAGTCAATGGGTGAGTGAGTGTAATTTTGAAAGACCAGGTGGTTATCCTGTAGTTAGTTGTCGGGGTGGATCAGGGAGATAAGATGTTTTCTAACTGTAGTTTTGAAAGTGATGAATGTGTCTGCAGTTCTAGAATTTTCAGGTAGGGTATTCCAGATTTTAGGTCCTTTGAAATACATTGAATTTTTGTAAAGGTTTAGTCGAACTCGGGGAATGTCATAGAGATGTTTGTGTCTGGTGTTATGCCTGTGGATCCTGTCACAACTATCAAGAAAGTGTTTTAGGTCAAGGTTAATATTGGAATTTAAGGTCCTGTAGATATAGATTGCACAGTAGTAAGTGTGGATGTTCTGAACAGGGAGTAAGTTTAGATCTATGAAGAGTGGGGGGGGGGTGTTGCCAGGGATGGGATTTAGTGATTATTCTTACTGCGGCTTTTTGTTGGGTTATTATTGGCTTTAGGTGTGTTGCTGCAGTTGAACCCCAAGCACAGATAGCATAGGTGAGGTATGGATATATAAGTGAATGGTATAGTGTGAGATGGGCAGTTTGCGGTACGTAGTATCGTATCTTGGAGAGGATCCCCACCATTTTGGATACTTTTTTTGTTATGTGTTGGATATGGGTGCCGAAATTTAGGTTGTTGTCGAGGTATAGGCCAAGGAATTTGCCCTCATTATGTCTGGCAATTAGAGTGTTGTCGATCTTAATGTTAAGTTGCGCAATACCTGCTCTGCTACCAAACATAATATAGTAGGTTTTGCCAGTGTTAAGTGTAAGTTTATTGGCTGTCATCCAAGTCGATATTTTGAGTAGCTCCTCGTTAACAGTGGTGTTGGGGTGGCAAGATTAGGTGGGAGGATGACATAAGTCGTGTCGTCAGCAAAGAGAATGGGTTTCAGGTGTTGGGATATGTTTGGAAGATCATTGATGTAAATGAGGAAGAGCAGAGGTCCAAGGACACTTCCCTGCGGAACTCCAGTATCAAGTGGCCGTATTGATGAGGCTGTGTCTTTAATGGTGACATACTGATACCTATTAGAAAGGTAGGATTTAAAATATGCAAGTGCATGGCCTCTTATACCATAGTGGTCAAGTTTGTGGTGTAGGATGCCGTGGTCTACTGTGTCAAATGCTTTTTTTAGGTCAATAAAAATTCCTAGCGGATATTCCTTATTTTCCAATGCTTTGTAAAGTAAGTCTAGCATTTTTATAATTGCATCATTAGTGCTTTTATTTTTCCTGAATCTAAATTGGCAGGGGTTGAGTATGTTTTGTGACGTTATAAATGAATATACGTAGTCTCCTGTGCACGAGTTTCTCGAAGATTTTGGATAGCAATGGTAAGTTTGATATTGGCCTATAGTTGTTTATGTCTGTAGGGTCACCACCTTTATGTATTGGTGTAACCCATGCTGTCTTGAGTAATGTCGGGAAAGTGCTAGTTTCTAGTGACTTGTTAAAAAGTAATGTAATAGCATGCGAAAGGACATGGGCCGCTCGCTTGTACAATAATGATGGGACGTGAGACAGATTCCCCGAGTTATTTTTAAGTGACTTTATGATCGCGGTGACTTCCGTGGGCTCAGCTGGTACAAGATAGAAGGAATTTGGGAAATTCCCATCTAGGTAGTCCCCGGCACGGGCATTGGTACGTGGGATTTTACTGGCGAGATTAGATTCTATGTTTGAGAAGAAGTCGTTTATCCTATCAATAATGTACGGTACAAAAAACAAGTTTTACATCATTGTAAAGTCAAAATATCATAAGTCAAAGTATGGTGTTAAATACTGTGATATTTTTACTACCCTCAAATGTTTGTTCTATAGAACTGCAGCATAGAGCAACTGACAATAATGGTTCTGAATAATTTTCTATGGCTATTTACACTAAATTCACTGTATAGATTAATGATGAGTACGAATACAACACCTCGCATAACAGGACAATTTAATATACTTTGGTTTTGCCTTTCAGAGTCCAGAATTATTTGCTGGTCTTCCTTACAACTACAAATCGGATATATGGGCTTTAGGATGTTTACTTTATGAATTGGCAACTCTAAAACACCCTTTTCCTGTCCGTGATATGTCGTCTCTGATCTACAGAATATACAGTGGCAAGGTGGGTACACATGTTCAGATATTATTATCCGTTTTTTTTTTTTTTTTTTTTTTTTTTTTTTTTTTTTTTTTTTTTTTTTTTTTTTTTTTAACATGCTGGCTGTCTCCTACCAAGGCAAGGTGACCCAAAGAAGAAGAAACTTTCACCATCATTCACATTATCATTCTTGCCAGAGGCTTGCAGATATGACAGTTTTAGATGTCTCTCTAAACAGCAAATATCTCAAACCCCTTCTTCAGAGTGCAGGCTAAAACAGAGAGAACCCCTAGGTTCAACCAGTGATTCACAGAGGGAGAGAAAGGAAAGAACAAGACCATGGACAGCTACAGAAAGTAAAGTGCAGATGAGTATAGAGAAGTGAGGAGATAGAGATAGAGAGGTAGATAAAGAGAGATAGATAGATAAAGAAAGATAGAGAGAGAGAGAGAGAGAGATATGAATATACTAGTGGTACTTCCCACCTCCAAATATCATTAATACTTTGATAATTTCTTTATGCATGGGTATAATTTTTTGGAGTAATAAAAAGTACATGTATAGGTTTCCCACCTGGCTAGTGGCACATAAAGTGAATTCACAAGTGCCGCACAT
Organism: Cherax quadricarinatus; assembly: GCF_026875155.1. NCBI lineage: Eukaryota > Metazoa > Arthropoda > Malacostraca > Decapoda > Parastacidae > Cherax > Cherax quadricarinatus. The sequence goes on from NC_069438.1 coordinate 19,780,155, forward strand.
CTTGATTAACCCCTTAAGTGTCCGTGCTGTAGTATAACGGGTTTGAAGTCTCTGTCCATGCCATAGACCTATGTGATGAGCTCGGCTCACTCAGAGAAGCTGGGAGTGGTAATTTTAGGCCTTGATATGAGAGAATGGGTCAATGCAGTAAGTATGCAACATTTACAAAAAAAAAGTCCTGCCCTCACAGTGCATAATGGGGAAAAATTGCAACCCTCCAGGTTTTTTTTTTATTTAAATTAGCAACTTTGCATTGTATTTTTGAATGGATTTTATTATTAAATTCTCGGTTTCTTGGTATCAGTTGATAGAATGGAAGATATATTATAGAAATAGAGATGATTTTGATTTGTTTTAGGACTGGAAGTAGCATGAAATTGAGCTCAAAAGTAACAGAATATTTTTTTTTTTAATTCTTGGACACTGGATATTTCTCACATCAGGGGTGTGCACACTTAACCCTTTGACTGTTTATGTCGTATATATACGTTTTACTCGCCACTGTTTCCGACGTATTTATACGCGTAAATTCTAGCAGCTTCAAATCAAGCAGGAGAAAGCTGGTAGGCCCACATGTGAGAAAATGGGTCTGTGTGGTCACTGTGCACCACATAAAAAAAATCCTGCAGCACGCAGTGCATAATGAGAAAAAAAAGACTGACTGTTTTTTTGGATTAAAATGCCGACTTTGAGGTGTATTTTCTTACAGTATTTATCGTTGTATTCCCGTTTTCATGGTCTCAGGTGATAAAATGGAAAACATATTATAGAAAAAGAGATGATTTTCATTACTTTCATGATGAAAATGACCTTGAAATTGAGCTCAAAATAGCGGAAATGTTCGATTTTTACCAATGGTCAGGAGTAAGCAAATTACACCACACGTCCAATACACATCAACTGGGGAGTCTAATATTCTTTCACTAATGCACTGATATTATTTATATCATTTTTACAATAATGCATTAGTCTGCATATCAGTAAATTTTGTATTTTTTTGTATGAATTATAAATCAATATAAAAAGCAATAGTAATAGTGTATAAGAGGGGCCTAGAGATGTGACTAATGAACAGAGGATATGTTATTTTAGTGCCAAGAATGTCTACATTGTTTACTCTGGACCCTATTTTGAAATTGGCATCTTTTTAATTTGTGTGAAATTGGCCAAATTGCCAATTTCTGACCACTTCATTGGGTAGTTCAAATCGGTAAATGGGCGTTTTCTTGTACTCAACTGATAGAAAAAATGGTTGTTCCAGTTTGGTCAACTGGAACAACGGAATTGGCCAAAAACAGGGCTCAAAGTCGGCGAAATTGCCGATGCGTATATATTGCCGAGACCGCTAACTTTGCGGGAGCGTAATTCCGTGAGTTTTCGACCAAATTTCGTACTTTTGGTGTCATTACCATTGGGAAAAGATTCTCAATCATTTCATAAGAAAAATAATTTTATTTTTTTCCAAAACTTTTGCGACATAGAATGACAGTTTCAGAAAGGGGCTTGCGACAGTCAAAGGGTTAGGGAATTAATGTTTACCAAAGAAATTGAGTTTACCACAAATGCTACAAATGATCATTGACACACAAAAATGAATAGTCAAAAACAGCTGAGGAAAAAATTAAATAAAAATTTCATTGATAATCGTCATTACGGATGGTGGCATATCAAGATTTTTGCCATTATTGATACTTGGTTTTAGGTTAATACCAATGCCATCAAACTAAGCTTATACCTACCACTACCATCAAAATTAGCAGATAGCCACTGATATCTATACTCGGTTTTAGGCCACTGCCTATACTGTTAAAATTAGCCAATACCATCGATACCTATACATCGGCACACTCCAATCCTAGTCGCATTTTACCCTTCTCCTCCTATCACCAACCAACCTTGTCTGTCTGGGTTAAAGTGCACATGTTATGAACATATGAATGCAATATCTCCTTAAGACACCTGCTGTCCATGTTCACCCATCAGTAAAATAGGTACCTGGGTGTTAGTCAACTGGTGTGGGTTGCATCCTAGAAGAAAACTGACCTAATTGACCCAAAATGCTCTATACAAGGAGGAGCTTTCTATATAGTAGTATGTCATTGATGTCAACTAGGCTTGCATACCTTGTACATGTACTTGTAGAAATAGTTTTTTTTTTTTTTTCCCCAACAAGTCGGCCATCTCCCACCAAGGCAGGGTGACCCAAAAAGAAAGAAAATCCCCAAAAAGAAAATACTTTCATCATCATTCAACACTTTCATCTCACTCACACATAATAACTGTTTTTGCAGAGGTGCCCAGAATACAATAGTTTAGAAGTATATACGTATAAAAATACACATGTCTCTCCAAACTGCCAATATCCCAAACCCCTCCTTTAAAGTGGAGGCATTGCACTTCCCATTTCCAGGACTTAAGTCCGGTTATATAAAATAACCGGTTTTCCTGAATCCCTTCGCTAAATATTACCCTGCACACACTCCAACAGATCGTCAGGTCCCAAATACCATTTGTCTCCATTCACTTGTATCTAACACGCTCAGGCACGCTTGATGGAAATCCAAACCCCTCGCCCACAACACCTCCTTTACCCCCTCCCTTCAACCTTTTCGAGGACGACCCCTACCCCGCCTTCCTTTCCCTACAGATTTATACGCTCTCCATGTCATTCTACTTTGATCCATTCTCTCTAAATGACCAAACCACCTCATATGGGAATCTTTATTGAAGAAACGTTTCGCCGCACAGTGGCTTCATCAGTCCAATACAAAGTAGAAATGGGTAACGAGAGTAGAAGTTTGAGGTAATCAGTCCCTCAACCTGGAATCGATGTGTTCAGTCCATCACTCTTGTAGGAAGTGCAGCATAGGGCCAGAGAGGTGGCTTATATACTGCGGTGAGATGAGTTGAAGCAGGAGGAGGTGGGATCACAGTGGGACCTGCCACTAGTGTAAGTAGGTCGTCGTCCAAAGGTTGGGCAAGTGTTGAAGTCTTTGTACCAAGATCCCATGATGTTGCAGTGTCTGACAGATGTGATGAATGGTTTTGAAAACCGACAAGTTGAAGAATTGAGACACTTATGCAACATATGGGAATCTTTATTGAAGAAACGTTTCGCCACACAGTGGCTTCATCAGTCTCAATTCTTCAACTTGTCAGTTTTCAAAACCATTTATCACATCTGTCAGACACTGCAACATCATGGGATCTTGGTACAAAGACTTCAACACTTGCCCAACCTTTGGACGACGACCTACTTACACTAGTGGCAGGTCCCACTGTGATCCCGCCTCCTCCTGCTTCAACTCATCTCACCGCAGTATATAAGCCACCTCTCTAGCCCTATGCTGCACTTCCTACAAGAGTGATGGACTGAACACATCGATTCCAGGTTGAGGGACTGATTACCTCAAACTTCTACTCTCCTTACCCATTTCTACTTTGTATTGGACTGATGAAGCAACTGTGTGGCGAAATGTTTCTTCAATAAAGATTCCCATATGTTGCATAAGTGTTTCAATTCTTCAACTTGTTGGTTTTCAAAACCATTCATCACAGATTCCCTTCTTTGCCTCCATAAATAACATTTTTTGCCTCCACGTATACCTCAATGCACCACTCACCTTTTTTCCTTCATCAATTCTATGATTAACCTCATCCTTCATAAATTCATCTGCTGACATGTCAACTCCCAAATATCTGAAAACATTCACTTCTTCCATACTCCTCCTCCCCAATTTGATATCCAATTTTTATCTAAATCATTTGATACTCTCATCTCCTTACTCTTTTCTGTGTTCACTTTCAACTTTCTACCTTTACACACATTCCCAAATTCGTCCACTAACCTTTGCAATTTTTCTTTAGAATCTCCCATGAGCACAGTATCATCAGCAAAAAGTAACTGTGTCAACTCCCATTTTGTATTTAATTCCCCATAATTTAATCCCACCCCCCTCCCGAACACCCTAGCATTTACTTCTTTTACAACCCCATCTATAAATATATTAAACAACCATGGTGACATTACACATCCCTGTCTAAGACCTACTTTTACTGGGAAGTAGTCTCTCTCTCTTCTACACACCCTAACCTGAGCCTCACTATCCTCATAAAAACTCTTTACAGCATTTAGTAACTTACCACCTATTCCATACATTTGCAACATCTGCTACATTGCTCCCCTATCCACTCTATCATATGCCTTTTCTAAATCCATAAGTGCAATAAAAATTTCCCTACCTTTATCTAAATACTGCTCACATATATGCTTCAGTGTAAACACTTGATCTACACATCCCCTACCCACTCTAAAACCTCCTTGCTCATCCGCAATTCTACATTCTGTCTTGCCTCTAATTCTTTCAATAATAACCCTACCGTACACTTTTCCTCGCATACTCAGTAAACTTATTCCTCTATAATTTTTACAATCTCTTTTGTCCCCCTTCCCTTTATATAAAGGGACTATATATGCTCTCTGCCAATCCCTTGGTACCTTCCCCTCTTTCATACATTTATTAAAGAAAAATATCAACCACTCCAACACTATGTGACCCCCTGCTTTTAACATTTCCGTCAGTTCCAGCTGCTTTACCCCCTTTCATTCTATGTAATGCCTCACGCACCTCCCTCACACTCACATCCTGCTCTTCTTCACTCCTAAAAGATGATATACCTCCCTGGCCAGTGCATGAAATTACCGCCTCCCTTTCTTCATCGACATTTAAAAGTTCCTCGAAATATTCTCGCCATCTACCCAAAACCTCCATCTCCCCATCTACTAACTCCCCTTCTCTGTTTTTAACTGACATATCCATTTGTTCCCTAGGCTTTCTTAACTTGTTTAACTCCAAAATTTTTTCTTATTTTCATTAAAATTCCTTGACAGTACCTCCCACTCTATCATCCGCTCTCCTTTTGCACTCTCTCACCACTCTCTTCACCTTTCTTTTACTCTCCATATACTCTACTCTTCTTATAACACTTCTGCTTTTTAAATACCTCTCATAAGCTACCTTTTTCTCTTTTATCACACCCTTTACTTCATCATTCCACCAATCACTCCTCTTTCCTCCTGCACCCACTCTCCTATAACCACAAACTTCTGCTCCACATTCTAATACTGCATTTTTAAAACTATTCCAACCCTCTTCAACCCCCCCACTACTCATACCTGCACCAGCCCACCTTTCTGCCAATAGTTGCTTATATTTTGCCCGAACTTCCTCCTCCCTTAGTTTATACACTTTCACCTCCCTCTTACTTGTTGCCATTTTCCTCTTATCCCATCTACCTCTTACTCTAACTCTAACTACAACTAGATAATGATCCGATATATCAGTTGCCCCTCTATAAACATGTACATCCTGGAGCCTACCCATCAACCTTTTATCCACCAATACATAATCTAACAAACTACTTTCATTACGTGCTACATCATACCTTATATATTTATTTATCCTCTTTTTCATAAAATATGTATTACTTATTACCAAACCTCTTTATACACATAGTTCAATTAAAGGCTCCCAATTTTCATTTACCCCTGGCACCCCAAATTTACCTACTACTCCCTCCACAACATTTTTTCCCACTTTAGCATTAAAATCCCCAACCACAAGTACTCTCACACTTGGTTCAAAACTCCCCACGCAATTACTCAACATTTCCCAAAATCTCTCTCCTCTATACTTCTCTCTTCCCCAGGTGCATAAACACTAACTATGACCCACTTCTCACATCCAACTTTTATTTTACTCCACATAATCCTTGAATTAATACATTTATAGTCTCTCTTTTCCTGCCATAGCTTATCCTTCAACATTATTGCTACTCCTTCTTTAGCTCTAACTCTATTAGAAACCCCTGACCTAATCCCATTTATTCCTCTTCACTGAAACTCACCCACCCCCTTCAGCTTTGTTTCACTTAAAGCCAGGATATCCAGCTTCTCATGCATAATATTCACAATCATCTCTTTCTTATCATTCGCACAACATCCACGCACATTCAAACTTCCCACTTTGACAATTTTCTTCTTATTCTTTTTAGTAATTTTTACAGAAAAAGGGGTTACTAGCCCATTGTTCCCGGCATTTTAGTTGACTTTTACAACACGCATGGCTTACGGAGGAAAGATTCTTATTCCACTTCCCCATGGATATAAAAGGAAAAGTAATTAGAACAAGAACTAAGATAAAATCAAAGAAAACTCAGATGAGTGTGTATAAATAAACGTGTACATGTATGTTTAGTGTGACCTAAGTGTAAGTAGAAGTAGCAAGATGCACCTGCAATCTTGCACATTTATGAGACAGACAAAAGACACCAGCAATCCTACCATCATGTAAAACAATTACAGGCTTTCGTTTTACACTCACTTGGCAGAACGGTAGTACCTCCCTGGGTGGTTATTATTTTTAAATCTTTCTTATGAATGTCAATGGGTTTCATCCACTGCCTTGCAGCTTGCAAAGTTCGTATCAAAATTATTTACATCCTTTCATCTTTGCACACCCCAGCCAAGTCTGAATGTGAAAAGTGAAAATATTGATTATTATACATGGTTGCATACCAATGGATCACCCTTATGACTTGTGAAATTGTAATAACACGATTGCAAACAAACCACGGAGCAGGTGGGGTTTGAACCCATGGCAAATGATTCCTAAACTCCAGGCCAGTGTGTAAGTCACTCTGCCAACTAGTCTGGAGTTTTAGGACTTGCTTGCCATGGGTTCAAACCCCACCTGTTTACTTTGTTACGATTGTATCTTCTTTTATTGTAACTGATTTTTCACACAGTTGAGTTATTTAGCTGTTTTAACTTTTAAGGGAGGGACAAGCCTTTTTTCAATGATCAGGACATTAAAAATGAAAAATTATGGAAAAAAAATGTTTTCTTACTGAAAAATAGTGCAAAATTCTGGCAACATTGATGTAATCAGCTTGTTTCTATCATATTTCTAAGTATGTTTTTCATTAAATGTATTTTTTTTTGTTCTTGCTGTCAGCAAAAATACATGTTGGCAATTAGCATTTTTTTTTTTTTTTTCCTCCCAAAATTATGATTTTTATGATTATTTCATTGTAAATACTCTACATGGCAACTTCTGTACTGGCTAGTGTGTGGAGAGCAGTGAGTGAGTCCCTCAGTAGCCGGTAGGATGTAAAGAAGGTAGGAGGGGTGTAGCACGCTGAGAGTTGGTGTGCCACACCAAAAAAATAAATAAAACTCGGTAATAAGTTATTGACATTGTAATCCCTCTCCTGCGATAAGTATTCATTGGATTGTCATGATTTTTGCAGACGTTATTGAGGAATGATGGTTCTACAAACACCCAGGGAGGACTTACGATATTGTGAACAGCATTTTGTTAATGATTTTTTCCTCTTCAAAAAAACAAAAAACCTAACTACACCTACCATCCGACTTACGACCGAGTTCGGTTCCGAGAAACCGGTCGTAAGTCGAACTTTATTACTGAATATCAACATCACATTTTTGTAATGACTTTATTTTGTTTTATTTTGGTATTTCATGTTTTACTTTACTTTTTATGCTGTTAGTACTGTATTTTATACTGTAAGGTTTAGGATAAACACTGTGTACAATACAAATAGTTGTTTATTTCCTAGAAATTTGGCATAAAAAACACGGTCGTAAGTCGAGCAGGTCACAAGTCGGATGGTAGGTGTACAACATTTTTTTTATGGAATCTACTGATGTTATCGCTAAACTGTCCTGGGTCGTTAATAATCTAGCCTTTATCTTTCATCTGAGGTTAACTAGAACATTGTACATCTTCAGAATTTAGTAGAACATGGAAAGTTATAGGACCCATGAAATTGTGCATAATTTTTTTCTACCTAACATGAAGGCTTAACAGTCAAAACAAATGCAGCCTATATGTTTTTTTATGCTGGTTAATCCACTGTGAAAAATCTTATTGAAATTGGACCAAAAAGAAAAAATTTGGTGATTTCACTCGCCCCTCCCTTAAGGTTTAACCCTTTGACTGTTTCGGTCAATATATATATATATACATCGTACGCATCACTGTTTTGGACGTATTTAAACGCGTAAATTCTAGCAGCTTCAAATCAAGCAGGAGAAAGCTGGTAGGCCCACATGTGAGAGAATGGGTCTGTGTGGTCACTGTGCACCACATAAAAAAAAATCCTGGAGCACGCAGTGCATAATGAGAAAAAAAAACTGGCCGGTTTTTTTTTTATTAAAACGCCGAATTTGAAGTGTATTTTCGCATAGTATTTATCGTTGTACTCTCGTTTTCATGGTCTCGCGTGATAAAATGGAAAACATATTACAGAAATAGAGATGATTTTGATTACTTTCATGATGAAAGTGACCTTGAAATTGAGCTCAAAGTAGCGGAAATGTTCGATGTTTACCAATGTTCAAGAGTAAGCAAATAACACCACACGTCCAGTACACATCAACTGGGGAGTCTAATATTCTTTCACTAGTGCACTGATGTTATTTATACCATTTTTACAATAATGCAGTAGTCTGCATAACAGTAAATTTTGTATTTTTTGTATGAATAAAAAATCAAAATAGAAAGCAATAATAATATAAGAGGGGCCTAGAGATGTGACTAATGAACAGAGGATATGTTATTTTAGTGCCAAGAATGTCTACATTGTTTATTCTGGACCTTATTTTGAAATTGGCATCTTTTTTACTTTGCGCAAAATTGGCCAAATTGCCAAATTCTGACCACTTTATTGGGTAGTTCAAATCGGTAAATGGGCGGTTTCCTGTACTCAACTGCTAGAAAAAAATGGAGTTCTAAAGAAATAGCTATGAGTTTGGTCAACTGGAACAATGGAACTGGTCAAAAACAGGGCTCAAATTCGGCAAAATCGCCGATGCGTATATGTTGCCGAGACTGCTAACTTCGCGGGAGCGTAATTCCGAGTTTTCGACCAAATTTCATACTTTTGGTGTCATTACCATCGGGAAAAGATTCTCTTATCATTTCATAAGATTTTTTTTTTTTCAAAAAAGTTTTGCGACATAGAATGACAGTTTCAGAAAGGGACTTGCGACAGTCAAAGGGTTAAAAAAGATATTTCAAGGACAACAAATGGAAATAAGTCACTCTGTCTGATATTTTTGGATTCTCCTAGGTAATTTACACTATTTATTTATTTATTTATTTATTTATTAATTTGAACATGATACAGAGAAGTACAAGGAATACAATTTTTAAAGTGCAGCATGCCAAAGCCCCTTGTATGCAGAGCATTATGGGCAGGCTTAAAATTAACTTAAGATTAACTAAGCAATGATATATTCAGTGGTATAAAAATTATTGTAAAACAGATAACAATTTAGTACAAATGAGTATTACAAAGACAGGTCATATGGTCATTTACTGTGTTGCTGTGTAATCAGTAGAATGGAGTATTCTGTTAGGTGATGAAGTTAAATAGTAACAAAGTTTGATTGGGTCACAGGTTGACATTTATGAGATACAATAATGAGATACATACATGAGATACAATTATTCAGTATTTATTTAGTTGTGGGTGAGTAAGTGATTTTTGGGAAGAGACTTGAGTTTATAAACAGACAGTGTTTCTTTTATATTCACAGGTAATGAATTCCAGATTTTAGGGCCTTTTATGTGCATTGAGTTTTTGCATAGCGTGCGATGGACACGAGGAATATCAAAGAGTGATCTGTGCCTTGTGTTATGGTCATGTGTTCTGTTGAGGTTGGTAAGGAGATGTTTGAGGGGAGGGTTTATGTCAGAGTTAAGTGTTCTATGTATGTAGTAGGTGCAGTAATAAGTATGGATGTTTTGTATTGTGAGTAAGTTTAGCGTTTTGAATATTGGTGGAGTGTGCTGTCTGTAGTGGGAATTTATCATTCTGACTGCAGCCTTTTGTTGGGTGATTAGTGGTCTGAGATGGTTTATTGTTGTTGAGCCCCATGCACAAATTCCATAGGTGAGATAGGGGTAAATAAGTGAGTGATATAGGGCCAGGAGGGCTGACTGTGGAACATAGTACCGTATCTTCGATAGTATGCCTACGGTCTTGGAAATTTTTTTGGAAATTTGTTGTGTATGTGTTTGAAATTTGAGTCTGTTATCAAGGTGGATTCCTAGGAATTTTCCCTCTGTGATTTTTGTGATAGGTGATCCATTTATCATTATGTTAAGAGACACATCTGCAGCTCTGTTACCAAACTGAATGTAGTAGGTTTTGTCAATGTTTAGAGTAAGTTTGTTGGTCCTCATCCAGGTTTATATTTTCTGTAATTCGGCATTTACAGTATTGGCTAGTATGACTGGGCTCGGGTGAGAGTAGACGTATGTAGTGTCATCTGCAAATAGTGTGGGTTTGAGTAGTTGCGATGCATTTGGTAGGTCACTTATGTATATGAGAAAGAGAAGAGGGCCTAGGACACTTCCCTGTGGGACACCAATTGTAATTGGCTGTGCGGAAGAGTTTGCCTCATTTGTGTACACATATTGGCTTCTGTTGCTGAGGTATGACTTTAGGTAGTTGAGGGAGTGCCCTCTTATACCGTAGTGCGACAATTTTATGTGGAGCAAGTCGTTATCAACTGTATCGAAAGCTTTACGTTAGTCAGTGAAGATCCCCAGTGGTACTTCATTTTTCTCTATTGCTGTATAAATATGTTCTAGCATGTGGATAATAGTATCATTAGTATTTTTATTAGGCCTGAACCCAAATTGACAGGGGTTGAGTATGTTGTGGGAGATGAGGTAGGAATAGATACGCTTATGGATTAATTTTTCAAAGATTTTAGAGAGAGGGTGTAAGTTGGATATTGGCCTATAGTTATTCAAGTCTGTGTGGTCTCCTCCTTTATGGATTGGGGTGACCCTTGCTATTTTGAGAACTGTAGGAAAGGTAGAGGATTCAATGGATTTGTTAAAGAGTGTTGCAATGATTAGTGATAGCACCTGTGACACTTTTTTTGTAAATAATGGGTGGTAAGGTATTTAAATCTCCTGTCTTGTTTTTTAGTTTGTTGATAATAAGGGAGACTTCAGTTGGTTAGTCGGGGCTAGGAACAGTGTGTTCGGGTAGTTGCCAGTGAGGTAGTCATTGGGTGGGGTATCTGAGCTTGGGATTTTATTGGCAAGGTTTTTTCCTATAGTGGAGAAGAAATCATTGAGTCTGTTTGCTGTTTCAGTAGGTGGGAATTGGGGTTCATCTGGTTTTGTCAATTCAATTTCGTTATTTCGTGTTATCTTTTTTGTTCCTAGTATTTCTGATAGGGTTTTCCAGGTCTTATTTATGTCACCTCATAAGTTGGATAATCTGTTCTCATAATACAATTTTTTAGCCCTTCTTATTAGGCTGGTTAGGATTGACGAGCAACGTTTTGTTTGGTCTCTGGTTATGTGGCCCATTCTGTACTGTTTTTCGTATAGGTGCTTTGTATTTATGGATTTGAGGATACTGGGTGTTAGCCAGGGACTGTTCAGTCTCTTTGCAGTCATCTGTTTAGTTTTTTAGGGAAGTGCTTGTTATAGAGGTATTGGGTCTTTTTTAGAAAATTATTAATACATTCGTCAATATCTGTATAGATTTCTAGCTCAGTGTGCCAGTCAGTGTTTGTCACTGCTGCTGTGAAGTTATTGATAGCTGCCTCATTGTGAAGTCTGAAAGTGACTTTAGTAGTGTCTAGGGGTAATTTGCCAAGGTTTGTTATGAAGAAGGTAGGGCAATGGTCTGTGGTATTATCTGTGATTATGCCTGATCTTAAGGGGGATATGGTGTTGGTCCAGATGTGGTCTAGTAGGGAAACACTGGTCTCTGTAACTCTTGTAGGTTTTGTTACTGTTGGTAGCAACATGCAGTTACTCAGTGTTTGTGAATTCAGTAACATGTGGGTCTTGGTCTTGTAGGAGATTTATATTGAAGTCACCTGAGAGTAGTAAGTCATCTTTGTTCATGCGTGCATCAGTTATCATACTTCCTAGGTTTTCACTAAAACAGCTAATGTTTGACTGTGGTACTCTGTAGATGTTTATCACTGTGAGAGGTTTTTGTAGGTATGCTTGTGTCAGAAGCCAGACACAGGTATGGTAGGATTGTGGACAGTGGAGTCAGAGTGCACATGCTGTGGATTCCATCTCACATTGGTCTTCAGATGCATGATAGAACTGATAAATTGGCTAAGCTGTATGCTTTCAAAGAGGGAGTAGATTACAATCTTGGCTTGTCAGGTAGTAGTTTGAGAACAATAATACAAAAAGAACTTCAACTGAATTTTATGGACTTAAGGCTCAGGGAGATTGACACCAGTGAGTCCATATATCATCATTCTATCATGCAGGAGGAGCCACATGTCTATGGTGCATCCAACAAAATAAGCAGACTCTTGGATGTCACTACTGCCCGGCTCCTGCTGGGTTACAAGTATCTTTGGCAGGTTAAATCACCACCACCAGATGTAGACCAAACGAAATGTAAACTTTGCCAGATGGACTATTGTCACACCCTGCGTCATTATGTACTGGAGTGTGATAAAATTAATGAATTTAGAAACAACTCGCTCAGAAATGTTCAAGAAATGGCAAAGTACTTTATCCACAGTGGTATATTGCAGACCATTCTGGAGAAATACCCTGACTTTGCTAGCTGTAAATAAAGCATTACCACATGTGTGCATGTGTGTGTGTGTGTGTGTGTGTGTGTGTGTGTGTGTGTGTGTGTGTGTGTGTGTGTGTGTGTGTGTATGTATGTGTGTGCACTCACCTAGTTGAGATTGCAGGGGTCGAGTCCAAACTCCTCTGTGTGTGTGTGTGTGTGTGTGTGTGTGTGTTTGTGTGTGTATGTGTGTGTGTGTGTATGAGTGTGTGTGTGTGTGTGTGTGTTGTGTATGTGTGTGTGTGTGTGTGTTTATGTGTGTGTGTGTGTGTGTGTATGAATTTGTGTATGTGTGTGTGTGTCTCAACAATCAATATTTGCACCAATAACTCACTACAGTTGTGACCGGGTGTGGAAGTGTGAATTGCTCATTACACTATAATTTGTTCATGATTGTAGCCATGTATAAACGTAAGTAACCATTCTTACAGGATTCATTACCTTTGTAACTTGTGAGTTCATTACCTTGTACCTAGTTCAGCCATCACAACTTTGGGAGCCCAGTCCCTGGACCCATTACGTACCTCTGTAATCTGTAAATACCTTTGTAACTTGTCATGATTGTGACTAGACCTACCTGGAGTTCATTACCTTTGTAAATTGTGAGTTCATTACCTTTGTAAATTGTGAATTCATTACCTCTGTAACTTGCTCAGCTATCAGAACTTTGGAGTCCAGTCCCTGGACCAATTATGTACCTCTGTAATCTTTTGACTACCGCCCACAGGATGGGTATGGGGTGCATAATAAACATATTAAACTAACTAACTAACTCATCCCTTGTGCAAGTATTGGTGATACATTCTAGTTGGTCTGAGTAGTATATAGCTGCGCCACCCCTTTGTTGATCTGGCCTACAGTTGTGTATGGCTGTGTAACCAGGAATGGCATAGACATCTGTAGTATCAGGCTTTAGCCAGGTTTTGGTGAGAGTAATGATGGACATACTGGCATGCAGGGAATTTAGTAATGCTATGAGGTCATCGTAATGTTTGCTTAAAGATCTGATATTGTAGTTAAAGACAGTTATGTTGTTGTTGGGTCTAAGAAGTGCCTTTGATTGTTCTCCCGTGTAGTAATTACAGTTACTGTTTGATTCATTTAAGTCATTAGATAAGAGGTTGGTATCAGGATCAATGCTTGTTATCATAAGATTTATAGTGAACCTATAGTTAGAATTAAGTAGAAGACAAAGTAAATATTCTAAAGCTATAAAATAGCACCTGAATTATTTTAACAAATGTAAAAAATATGAGCTAAGGGAGCTCTTTAAAGCTAAAATAAATGAGGCAATATAAAAGGGACTAAAATAATTTGTGGTGAACAAAAAGTGGTAATCAAATAAATGAATATAATGGCAAAATAATGAACTTATTACACTTTAGCACCTGAGAATAGCACCTTGATTATATTAACAATTGTGAATATATGAATTAAGGTTGTTATATAAAGCTAAAACAAAAGAGAAAAAATATAAGGGACTAAATTAAGTAACTGTAAACAAAGTTAAAATGACAGATAGTCACTATGATATATTGAATTGGGAGTAAGATCTGATTATTTTTTATTAACACTGGCCGATTCCCACCAAGGCAGGGTGGCCCGAAAAAGAAAAACTTTCACCATCATTCACTCCATCACTGTCTTGCCAGAAGGGTGCTTTACACTACAGTTTTTAAACTGATTTGTTATATATAATAAGTTGAGCAATACATTGTACTATAAAAAGTAAAAGTATGATAATTGTATTGATGTGTACCTGTGCTTGTTAAATCACTGTATATTATTTTTTTTTTTTTTTTAGGTTGAAAGAATATCTAGCCACTACAGCAAAGATTTGCAGTATTTGGTGAGGTCTTTAATGACTTGCAATGTAGAGCACAGACCCAACACTTCGTGGATCCTTCACCAACCCTTCATCCGCCGTCACATCTTGGTCTTCCTCAATGATACAACTAATCTTGCAAGTGCCTGTGGCAAGAATGAAAAGCAGAATGCTGTTGCAGGAGACAAGAAGAGGGTAGATAAATTTGAAGGAGTGAAATGTGTAACCAAGCAGGATAGCAGAAAAAATTATAGCCATTATCCTGACAGGAAAGTTTTTGATATCAAACGTGAGACTCTACATGATAATGGAAAGCAAAGTAAACCAGTTATGTACCATTATAATTTACATTCAAAGAGATGCTCTGGGTTTCTTCAGACAGAGTTAAACTCATTGTGTATATCTGAAGATAAGATGAAGTTAGATGCATTAAGGGAGGAAACTAAGCAAGCTGAGACTAAAGAATCTGTGTGTGAACAACACGAAAAATGTGAGTTGCCAGCTGCTGGCAACATCGACTCGCGGTCTCGAAGACGATGGCGCAGTGTTAAAAAGTTAGTAATTGAAGGCAGCAAAGATTGGGAAAAGAGCAGTTCCTATGCTAATCCAGGATCTTGGGGTACTGAGAAAGATGGAGTGGACGATGCAAAGTTAATCTCACGTTCATTTTCAGCTCGTGAACGAAGAAGGCAAAAAAGACTCAAAGAAATTGAAATGGAAAGAGATGAAACTCTGCTGGAACATGCAAAGTTTACCAATTCTCAGGAAAACCAGTCATTCCCATCTCTTTATAATAATGACGAAAATTTTTCTTCAGATGATTTTGATTTACATTCTTCTTCTAGTGCAATGTTTACCCTAAAAACTGAGGAAGACAATGAGTTTCTTCACATGCTGAGCACAACTTTAACTGAAGACTCATCACTGACATGTGATGAAGTAGTTGCTGAAACTGTAAGCAAAGAGAACAGTGGTGAGGTGGAGGCAAGAGTCTCTCAACTTGAAGCATCTCTTTTTGATATAGTGGGAGAGGTGAGTGATTAATACTTTATTATAATAGTTTTGCTGTTATATTCCCAGTTCTTTTTACTCTTCCTATAGTCAGGTCTTAAGATATTCAAAATGGCCTCTCCTCACATAGCAATGTACTCGTTTATCGACGACTCAGACTTATGACGGGCTTTCTGACCAATATGCATAACTAAATACAATGGTACCTTGAATTTCGAACAGCTCCCAACTCGAACAATTATGTAAGTGTATTTTTGTAAGTGCTTTTGTAAGTGTATTTTTGGGGATCTGAAACGGACTAATCTAATTTACATTATTCCTTGTGGGAACAAATTCATTCGATAACGATGCTCGAACAGCTTTCTGGAACAAATTATGGCCAAAATTCGGGGTACCACTGTAATGTATGTATATTAGAGTTGATTTCCTCTATTCTGTTTGATAGTATACAGTACACTACTGTATAAACATTTAAAAGTTTTATAAATGGTGCAAAGGTGACATAGAATAATATCAAAGATGGTTGACACAAACCCACTACCATTATGGTATGCTCCTCACTTAGCAACGAATTTTTTACTGACATGGTCTTAGGAACGGAACTCTGTTAAGTGAGGAGAGGCTGTATGTGATCAGTTATATTCTTCAAGATATGTAAACATTTTTAGAGTATTTATGAATAAATTTGTTTCACTTAAAAAAAGCTTGTATAATGTGGATGAACATTATCTGATAGAATATAGTGAATTCTTTATAGAGTTTTGTGTATTAACCATTATAGAATATGTATGAAAGTATAGTAGTACCAACACTTTTATATGGGTGTGAAGCTTGGGTTGTAAATGCTGCAGCGAGGAGGCAGTGGAGATGTCCTGTCTAAGGGCAATGTGTGGTGTAAATATTATGCAGAAAATTCGGAGTGTGGAAATTAGCAGAAGGTGTGGAGTTAATAAAAGTATTAGTCAGAGGGCTGAAGAGGGTTTGTTGAGGTGGTTTGGTCATTTAGAGAGAATGGATCAAAGTAGAATGACATGGAGAGCGTATAAATCTGTAGGGGAAGGAAGGCGGGGTAGGGGTCGTCCTTGTTTTAAAAGGTTGGAGGGACGGGATAAAGGAGGTTTTGTGGGCGAGGGGTTTGGACTTCCAGCAAGCATGTGTGAGCGTGTTAGATAGGAATGAATGGAGACGAATGGTATTTGGGACCTGACGAGCTGTTAGAGTGTGAGCAGGGTAATATTTAGTGAATCAAATCAAATCAAAGTTTATTCTCTATAAGGATTACAATGCGGGGTTTAAAGATTTTGGTTATTGTGTGGTTTACATGCAATAAAATACAGTGAACCCCCGGTATTCGATGGCATTGGTATTCGATAAATCCGGTATTCGATGCATTTTAACGCAAAAATTTCGCCTCGGTATCCGATCGAAAACCCGGTATTCGATGCGATTCGTACGAGACGTGTCCCAGTGTGGCCTGAACTGTCCTGTGTGTGCCAATGTTTACAAGCCAGCCAGTGTGCGCGCATCTAAGGATACATTAGGTACATTCCATATTATCACTGATTTTGGTGCTTGTTTCTGCAAAATAAGTCACCATGGGCCCCAGGAAAGCTTCTAGTGACAACCCTGTGGTAAAAAGGGTGAGAATTAGTATGGAAATTAAGAAAGATTTTGAAGGGTTTGGGGCTAACCCTGAGAAGCCTATGCCAGTTGTGGAATCCATTGTGCCTACTTCAAAAATTAAGGAAATGTGTACACAGTGGGTTGAACTGCAAACCTTTATGGATGAAAATCACCCTAACACAGCTATTGCAAACCGTGCTGGTGACTATTACAATGACAGTGTTGTGGCCCATTTTAGACAAATCGTAAAGGAACGGGAGGTACAGAGCTTTATGGACAGATTTGTTGTGCAACAGAGGTCCAGTGACTCTCAAGCTGGTCCTAGTGGCATTAAAAGAAGAAGGGAAGTAACCCCAGAAAAGGACTTGCTACCTCAAGTCCTAATAGAAGGGGATTCCCCTTCTAAACACTAACACCATCCACACACTCCCTTCCTCCCATCCCATCAATCATCACCAGATCTTCATTAAAGGTAAGTCTCAATTATTCTATTGTTATTGTTGTTAATGTAATTATGCTATTGCATTAAACTTAATGTTTCATGTGGTAAAATATTTTTTTTTCATACTTTTGGGTGTCTTGCACGGATTAATTTGATTTCTATTATTTCTTATGGGGAAAATTGATTCGCTTTTCGATATTTTTGGTATTCGATGAGCTCTCAGGAATGGATTAATATCGAATACCAGGGGTCCACTGTACTAATTACAGAGGGTGCCACTAGAACACCTAGCATGGCTAGGCCTTTCGGGCAAACTTAGATTAATTCTTAACCCTAAATTATTGCAAATTGTGGAGTAAGTTGACTAAATACTAAGTGACTAAATACTAGTTTGTGAGTTTAGCAATGTGAATGCTTTTGTTTTGGCACAATACATAGTTTCTATATTGGAGTATCACAGGCAAACTTATGACTAGTTAGGGATTCAGGGAAACCAGTTATTTTATATAGCTGGACTAGAGTCCTGGAAATGGGAAGTACAATGCCTGCACTTTAAAGGAGGGGTTTGGGATATTGGCAGTTTGGAGGGATATGTTGTACATCTTTATACGTATATACTTCTAAACTGTTGTATTCTGGGCACCTCTGCAAAAATAGTGATTATGTGTGAGCGAGGTGAAAGTGTTGAATGATGATGAGAGTATTTTCTTTTTGGGTCACCCTGCCTCGGTGGGAGACAGCCGACTTGTTAAAAAAAAAAATGTGAACAACTTTTAATGCCACACCTTATAAAATGCATCATTTTTGTTATTCTGCTTTAGAATTTGTTTTGTAACACACAGATGCAGCTTATACAGAGCCTTTGTTAAAACAGTTAATTATTGTTACCTGTAATAATAAAAATAAATGAGCTAAATTATAGAATATGCCAAATGGTATTTTTTGTGTGTGCACTTGTTTTGTTTTTTATATCTGAGGGTTACTGTAGTATTGTGCATTTAAGCATATGTATATTTATATGTTTTATGAGTGCTGAATGATCTTGTAGGCCCAGTTACTTTGTAAATATTAAAATTTACTTCCTAGAATGTGCAAAGCTACATTTTTAAAAACACAAACCCAGAAATTATTGATAAAAATTTTCCACCCACAGGATGCAGCAGTGTGTGTAATAGACCTCCTGAAACTAGAAAGGTGGGAGGTGTGGGACAAGCAGCAGCAGGCAATTCAGGAACTGCTAGGTGATGAACTCTTCAATTCTGTAGCTTCTACTGTCTGCAACCTCAAACTTTGCTATTCCTTTAGACACGACTTAAAAAACAATTAACCAAATGAGAGTTAAATGCAAAAATGTTGAGATATTGAAATTTCTGGCCAAGAATTCAGGCTCAGGACAGTAGAATGCTGGAATAATTTAGTGACAAGTTAATAGATACCAAAGACTAATTCATAAGTGTTATTTGTTAACTCATTTATTACAGGTAGTGTGACCCTAAAAAAGGAGAAATACTTTCACTATCATTCAGTCACTGTCTTGCCAGAAGCTTGCTGACACTACAGTTCAGATGGCCCTCTGAACTGCACCATCCTTACCCATCCCTCATAATACTGGCATTGTACTTTTAATTGTTATTGTGTAAATATAAATTATGACTGAATGGAATGCCATGGAGTAATTTCATTATAAAGTAAGCAGATGGTCTGGAGTTGCTGCCATATTGCTGTTAAATTTTTGGACTTTATCTTTTGCATTCATGACACTGCTAGTTTTGTCATAAATTTCAGGCATGAATAAAACTACAGGTAACATACATGAGATGTGTGGCACCACCTGTGTGTATTATATAGGAATGTGGTAAAATATAAATTCATGGTCTGTGAATGTGATCCCAAAGCCAAAAAGAAACGTGAAGTACAAATTAATAAAATATATCCATTATCCTTTAAAAGTGTGTTAAATGTCAAACTTAAAAGTTTTTATTTTTTCAGTAGCTTGTCCACCTGAAGTGGCATCTCATCCATCAGGACAAATTTAACCAAAACAAGTGAAACTTTGTAAAATTGTCTCCTATGCAAGTTCTCTAACAGAAAATTTGCTGCCATGTTTTAAAATGCAGTAGCTTTTAACTCAGTTTAGGGACAAAAGATATAATATATAGGATTAAGCCCATATTTTAATTGCCTTCCATACTTATTACAAAAAATTTCATATTTTTCTTGTAAACAAATAAACGTTTATATTATCATGAATTTTAATTTCTAATACTGTAGTCAGTGACTTGCATCAACAAAATGAGATTTCCCATACCAGTAGTGGGTCGAATTTCCTTTCACACTTATTCATCCATATGTTCGTGGGGATAGAATGTCCTGACATGGGTTTTCGTCAGATAACCCATCATTGGTTCTCAAGGGAGGCATTCTTAAAGCCCTATGTGGTGCTGTATACCCTGTGCTGGGGGAGCAGCAGGTCCCTCTTGCTCATGTGGTTTACAAGTTAGTGCTGTCAGTGATCCCTACAAGTTTAGCACATCCCCCTGATTATACTAATAATAAGATTGTCAGTAATGCATAGCTGGTGTCTTTAGTCTGGTGTTTTTGATAGCATTGGTATTCAAAAACTACAAATTTAATCCTCAGGAACAACCCTGACTGAGCTAAATCCTAAAAGCTGGGGTGACTCTAGGTCTAACTATCTCCTCTGGTCTACTGATAGCAATCCAAGACAGACAACAAGCACACACTATGACTGTAATAATTGTAGCAGGATGGAAACTAGTACAGTACTTCTTTACTTTCATATCCACTAAAGGCATGAAAAATGGAGACCCAAGAAAAGCAGGCATCAATTGACTGCAGTTTAGCTCTTGTTGATAATAATAATGATAATTGACAGGAACATGGGGCTAGTAACCCCTTCTCCTGTATACATTACACAATTTAAAGAGAGAAACTCATTTTTCTTTTTAGGTCACCCTGTCTAGGTGGGATATGGCCAGTTCATTGAAAAAAAAAAATAGTGGTTACAAAGACTTGTTAGTAATGACAAGTGATCACTGAATCTGACTTGTGGAACCATAATGGGAAAATTACTATTAAACGAGAGGTCTTTTGATAAATTCTCTACAGCAGTGCTTAATGACCCATGTGGGTTTAGCCCTTTTCATGGGTATTACAATAATCTCTTCCTATGAAACCCCTCAAGGAGGTTCCTTGATGCTGGTAAGGTGTTCTTGATCTAGGGAATTGGATCTGTGCTCCAGTTCCCTGAATTAAGCCTGAATGCCTACCCCTCTCCACACGTGCTGTATAACCGCTCTGGGTTTAGCGCTACCCAGGATGATAATAACCTTCCTGTGAGAGAATCATTGTTGAACTTATAGAATTTGCTATCCGTTACAGAGTCTGCTGCAAGTGTTGTATGACCCAAATTCAAATTCAAGTTTATTTCCACATGATGCATTGTTTATACCCCTCAAGGAAGGTTCCTTGATGTTGGTGAGGGGCTCTTGATTTAGGGAATAAGATCTGTGCTCCAGTTCCCCGAATTAAGCCTGAATGCCTTCCACATCCCCCCCCCAGGCGCTGTATAATCCTCCAGGTTTAGCGCTTCCCCCTTGATTATAATAATAATAATAATGCATTGTTTATACACTCCATGGGGAAGTGGAACAGAATTCTTCCTCTGTAAGCCATGCATGTCGTAAGAGGCGACTAAAAGAAGTAGTAGTGTAATAAAACAAATCAGTTACTCGAACCATACTTATGTTAAGATGTGATAAATATTCGTTGTGAAAATTTCATAACTGCCCTTAATGTGTGTGTGTTGTATTCTTCCCTATTTATGCCAGGAGCAAGGGGCTAGTAACCCCTTCTGTATGAATGACTAAATCTAAAACGAAAAACTTTGGTTTTTCTTTTTAGGTCACCTTGCTTTGGTAAGATATGACCAATTCGCTGAAAAAAAATATTTATAAAGGAATGGTTGACACTTGAATGGAACAAAAACTTCTCCAGGCTGAGGGACTGACCACCTCAAAACTACATCATCAAGGGTGATGGACTGATTACAGCATCCTCACATCTCTGCTGCCTCTCCAACTTTTCTGTACTTGACTGAAGAAGCCTACTGTGTAGGCGAAACATTTCGGAATAAAGATACCTAACTGTTGCACGTGTCTTACTTACCAACCTGTCAGTATTGTATACCATTTTGATAATACTTCCTTTAGCACTTCTCACAGCCCTTTCTAACTCTACCTGTTATCCTCTCCACCCCTGGCTACTCTGCTCCAGCAACACCCCCTTTTCTCTAGCACTGTCTGACCTTAGTGAGTTTAGCTCTTGGTTTTGATTATAATAATAATGCTGTATAAGCGGGGCCCTCCTGTAAGTTCCAAGTGTTGTGTTGAGCAATGGAATTTATATTAGATATAAGAGAATTGGAACAATTTCATATTCTGTATGTTAAAATTAATTTTTTTTCATAAAACAGCTTCACAGTGTTGTGAAACTAATGTGGCCACTGACTTGATTCCTTGTAATGAATGTGAGACTGTTTTTGTGGAGAAACAGCATGAAACCTGGACACTTTGATTTTTTCAACACAAAAGATGTTTGCAGGATGGATAATTACCATAATGCATGTGTTATTCAAGAACCCCTGTGGAAATAAGTATGAGTTTTTCCTAGGTAATTTACACTATGTGTGATAATTGTACTTAAGTGTACTTGTACTTAAATAAACTTACTACCTACTATGCAAGACCATTGTGAATATCCAAAACTTGTATAATTGTATTTGTACAAACTGTATCTAAATAAACTAACCAAATGTACTAAATGTCTTATGGAGCATTAGTGAGTGTATAAGGTGGCAGAGTGAGGGTATAGGGTGGGAGAGTGATTGTATAGGGTGGGAGAGTGAAGGGTATAGGGTGAGAATGTGAGGGGATGGGATGAAATACAATACATACTAGTGGCCTTCTTATATGCTTCACAATGTATACCTGGAGAGGGTTTCAGGTCAACTCCCCCACAGCCCAGTCTGAGATCAGGCCTCGTGGTGGATCAGGGTCTGATCAACCAGGCTGTTACTGTTGGCCACACACAAACTGACATAGGAACCACAACCTGGCTGGTCAGGTACTGACTTAGGTGTCTGTCCAGTGCCTTCTTGAAGACAGCCAGGGGTCTATTGGTAATCTCCCTTATTTATGCTGGAAGGCAGTTGAATAATCTTGGGCCCAGACACTTATTGCATTGCTTCTTGGTGTACTCGTGACGCCCCTGCTTTTCAGTGGGGGAATGTTGCATCTCCTGCTGAGTCTTTTGCTTTCATAGGGAGTGATTTTCGTGTGCAAGTTGGGTACTAATCCTTCTAAGATTTTTCAAGTGTATATTATCATGTATCTCTCTCACCTGCATTCCAGGGAATACAAATCAAGGGACTTCAACCATTCCCAGTAATTTAGGTGCTTTATCGTACTTATTTGTGCCAGGTCACCAATTTCGCCTGCCTTGAAGGGGGCAGTTAGTGTATAGCAGTTGTATTCCAGCCTAGAGAGAATAAGCAATTTGAAGAGAATCATCATGGGCTTGGCATCCCTAGTTTTGAAGGTTCTCATTATCCATCATATCATTTTTCCAGCAGATGCAGTAGATACATTGTTGTGGACTTTGAAGGTGAGATCCTCTGACATTATCACTCCCAGGTCCTTCACATTACTTTTTTGCTCTATTGTATGGTTAGAATTTGTTGTATACCTGATAAAGTTTTAACTTCCTCAAGTTTTCCATATCTGAGTAGTTGTAATTTCTCTTCATTTAACTTCATATTGTTTTGAAATCTTGGGTAGCTACCCAAGATTTTAGACTCTATAACCCCACTCGGTACATCATCAGATGCAGCATTCTCCACCTGACCTCAGCATTCTGAACCTGACTATAAATACTCGTGTCCCTTCCACCCCAGGTAGATCTGTTTGTGACTTGAAAAAGCCCACTGTGTGGGCGAAACGTAGTCAATAAAGGATCACATTATACTGCATGTGTGTTTATATTTCCATTGTGTCGGTATTTTATACCATTTATTTCCATAATTGTTTGGTATCTAAGTGGTTGGCAATCTTGCTTCTTAGAACCCTTCCAAAGATTTTTATGATATGGGATGTCAGTGCTATCGGTCTGTAGTTCTTTACAATTGCTTTACTGCCACCTTTGTAGAGTGGGGCTATGTTTGTTGTTTTTAATGAGTGTGGGATGGCCCCTGTGTCCATGCTTCCTCTCCATAGATTGATGAAGTCATTCAAAATCAAAATCAGTGCAGTTTACATGTAACAAAATGTTACATGTAATTGTATGTATTACATGTAAACTGCATTTTTTGTTCTGCATAAAAAAGAAATAAAGATTAGAATTAGAATTTGAAGAGGGTGGAAGAAAGGAGTTAGGAGAGGATGAGGACAATAGGGATACAGGAATGCTGAGTATTAATGCAGGTAATGATAGGCACGGTTAGTGGGGGTTGAGAAGGGGGGATGTGGGCATCATAATATTAATAATCTTTATTTCAACAACTATATGTACAATGTATACAGGCCATAGCTGACATCAATGACATACTACTACTATATAAAAAGCCCTTTGTTATGCAGAGCATTTCGGGCAAATTAGGTCAATTTTGTTCCGGGATGCAACCCACAACAGTCGATTAACATCCAGGTACCTATTTAACTGATGGGTGAGCACTAGACAGCAGGTGTTTAAGGAAACACGTTCTAATGTTTCAACCCATACTGGGATCGAACCATAGACAATCAGTGTGTGTAAGCTGAGCACATTGCCTTTCTCAATAAAACACATATTCTGTGAGAAATTACCTGCATGAGGCTTACAGGGTATTACCTGATTATTACATGCAAGTAATTTGGGTGAGGTATTTTCTCACATAATTAACCCTTTGGTTCTTCAAACCGGATTACTCTACATCACAGACTAGTGTTCAGAAAATTACATATGGTGTCCTCCTACGCTCCTGTATCACTCCGTGGCCGCTGCACACCCTCCTTCACAGCAAATTTATTGAAGGGTCAAATCAGCATCACATTTTAATATACAATTATTGTATTATTCATATTTACACATGCTTAATTTAGGAAAATTATAACAAAAAAGAATTCCACATATTCAATACCTAGATATCTTTATTGAGAGATGTTTCACCCACCAGAGGATTTATCAGTAAAATAAAGAGAAATGAGAACGGAATTTCTTGAAATGAAGCCAGCGGAAAGGTGCAAAGCAAGGTTTGGAACAGTGCAGCAACAGTAGTAGGTGTAAGTCACATGTGGGCAGGGCCTCTAGTGAAATATCATCTTTATTTCTACAAGTACATGTACAAGGTACACAGGCCTAGCTGACATCAGTGTGAACATGGACAACCAGTGCAAGGAAACATGCCCAATGTTTCAACCAACACAATAAGTGTCCAGGGCCCCCGACTGTTCAATTGCCTCCCACCATACATAAGGAGGATTATCAATAGACCCCTGGCTGTCTTCAAGAAGGCACTGGACAGGCACCTAAAGTCAGTACCTGACCAACGGGCTGTGGTTCATACGTCAGCTTGCGTGCGGCCAGCAGTAACAGCCTGGTTGATCAGACCCTGATCCACCATGAGGCCTGGTCTCAGACTGGGCCGTGGGGGCATTGACCCCTAAAACCCTCTCCAAGTAAACTCTCGCCAGGAATCATACCCATACCCTAACTGTTGCCTATGTGTCTTACCTACCAACCTGTCAGTATTGTATACCATTTTGATGTTCACTTTGTGAGGCTCCAGGTAGCAACAGCAGCAGCAACAGCCTGGTTGATCAGGCTCTGATCCACCAGGAGGCCTGGTCACAGACCGGGCCGCAGGGGCGTTGACCCCCGGAACTCTCTCCAGGTAAACTCCAGGTAAACTGACAAACCATACCACGGGTGGGGTTTGAACCCGCGATCAGAGAGTCTCAAAACTCCAGATCATCGCGTTAGCCACTGGGCCAGGTAGCTTCAATAAGATTCATCCAATTAGGTATATTTCTACACCATAGGAAGATTAGCATAGGCACCACTGGCCCAGTGACTAATGCAACGGTCTGGAGTTTTGAGACTTTGATCGCGGGTTCAAACCCCACCCGTGGGATGGTTTGTTTGCAATCGTGTCATAACGATTGCAAACAAACAGTTAAGTATCTTTATTCCGAAATGTTTCGCCTACACAGCAGGCTTTTGCCACCAGGTCACCATAGGTCATGACCAGGTGGACCTGAAAGCTGCCAGTCATGTTCTTCCCCACGATAACCATCATGATAATAATGATAATGTTAAAAGTGATAATGATAAAGATAATAATAACAAATGTAATGAAAGTAATAAATACAATGATAATGGTAAATATAATAATAATAATACTAATCATAAAGATAAAACTAATGATAATTATAACTTTTTGGGGTCATCCTAGGTAATCTACACATACTGCTATGTAATGATAATTTATGTAACTGTACTTATATGTACTTGTACCTGATATATATCTGATATGGCCTAAATACCCATTAATAATCCACATTTTTCCTGTAACAAGTGATATATGGCGTAGTAAGAGTGACATTGTTCAATTATCCAACATACACTATATAAAACACATTATAAGAGTATATAGAATTATGTGAGATCCAAAAACTAAACCAAAATAGGCGAGAAGAAAGTAAATAAGCAAGAAGAAGATAGGCAGGTAGTGAGGAGGAGCAGACACGTCACAGCAGCAGCAGTCAGCAGCAGCAGCAGCAGCAGCAGGCAGGAGCAGCGGCAGACAGTCAGCAGCAGCAGCGGCAGACAGTCAGCAGCAGCAGGCAGGAGCAGCGGCAGACAGTCAGCAGCAGCAGGCAGGAGCAGCGGCACAGCAGCAGCAGCGGCAGACAGTCAGCAGCGGCAGACAGTCAGCAGCAGCAGGCAGGAGCAGCAGCAGGAGCAGTAGCAGCAGCAGCAGAGTCAACAGTAACAGGATCAACAGTAGTAACGGGAAGAGCAACAGTACAAGTAACAGCAGCAGCAGACAGTAACAGGATGACAGTCTCCCACAATTACTGATAAAATATATACATATATTCCACTCCTCCATCATAGTACTCAGTCTGACACTCATGTGTAAGTATTCATTAAGTACTCAACCAGTCATCATTATAAAGCTCAGCTCATTATATTACGTAATTAACACTTAATGAAGTTAACTTTATTGTTATTTTACGTTATATTAGGGATTACTTTCCCAATATAATAAGTATATCTTAAGTATATTGAGGTATACAGTATATATATATATATATTGTTGCTTAGTAAGTAAGTTTATTCAGGTATACACAAATACAGTTACATAGAATTATCATATATAACAGCATATGTGTAGAGAACCTAGGATAACCAAAAAAAGTCAGACAGAGTGACTTATTTCCATTGGGGTCCTTTATATTCATGTTATTAATTGTTGCTCTTAACAACGGTGCTTGATCCAAGGAATTGGAGCTACCTTCCACTTCCTTGGATCAGACCTGCTCACCTCCCAGGTGCTGTATGACCCTTACAGATTTACTGCTTCTCTGGTAATACAATAATGAAGATAAGCCAGGCTAAGCCAGCTATGTATTCTTTACCTTAGTTACGTTGTCATGTACAGAAATATTACATATAATCAACCTGACATTAAAATTATAAATTATTATATTGCTAGTCATTATTTAAACAAGGAAAAAAATTGACATTGAAGACTTAACATAGAATGTTGGTGGCCTGGTGGTTAACGCTCTCGCTTCACACGGTGAGGGCCTGGGTTCGATTCCCAGCCAGAGTAGAAACATTGGACGTGTTTCTTTCCACCTGTTGTCTATGTTCCCCATCAGTAAAATGGGTACCTGGGTGTTAGTCGACTGGTGTGGGTCGCATCCTGGGACACTGACCTAATTTGCCCGAAATGCGGAGCATAACAAGTGGCTTTCTATAAAGTAGTATGTCATTGATGTCAACTAGGATTGTATACCTTGTACATGTACTTGTAGTAAATAAAGATATTATTATTATTATAATCCGATAAACTACAAACACGAGACTAAAACTTATGACTACGTTTCGGTCCGACGTGAACCATTAATTAGTCACAGAGAAGCACGAAGGGAAGAGAGCCAGTACTATATACTATACAAGAGGGGCTGGGACCGGGAGAACGAGAGGAGGTACAGTACATAGATTTTTCAGGTGCTGAAGATAGGTGCCTGTTCTGTTATCCCCACTTACCTCCCTCTTTTGCACTATCCTACTCTCAAAAATGATTTTTTTGGAAGGTATCAAAAAATTTGATAAATACGGTAGACCCACTGTAATAAATACAGTGACAAGCCACACTTATTTCACTTGAATGAGATGTTAAAGAACTCTTAAGTATATTTAGGTACAGGTATGCATAAGTACAATTATCATACATTGTAAAATATGTAAATTATCCAGGATAATTCCCAAAAAATCAAAATGACTTAAGTGTGGTTTTTATTTTATTATTATCACACTCGCCGATTCCCACCAAGGCAGGGTGGCCCGAAAAAGAAAAACTTTCACCATCATTCACTCCATCACAGTGTGGTTTGTCACTATTTATTACAGTGGGTCTACTGTATTTATCAAATTAGATTTTTTGAAACCTTCCAAACAAATCATTTTTGAGAGTAGGATAGTGCAAAAGAGGGAGGTAAGCGGGAATAACGGAACAGGCACCTATCTTCAGCACCTGAAAAATCTATGTACTGTACCTCCTCTCGTTCTCCCGGTCCCAGCCTCTCTTGTATAGTATATAGTACTGGCTCTCTTCCCTTCATGCTTCTCTGTGACTAATTAATGATTCATGTCGGACCGAAACATAGTCATAAGTTTTAGTCTCGTGTTTGCAGTTTATCGGCTTATTGTAGCAACATTCTATATTAAGTCTTCAATGTCAATTTTTTTTTTCTTGTTTAAATAATGACTAGCAATATAATAATTTATAATTTTTAATGTCAGGTTGATTATATGTAATATTTCTGTACATGACAACGTAACTAAGGTAAAGAATACATAGCTGGTTTAGCCTGGCTTGTTGGTTTAGCCTGGCTTGTAGACCCGCTGTAATAAATACAGTGACAAGCCACACTTATTTCACTTGAATGAGATGTTAAAGATATCTAAGTATATTTAGGTATAGGTATGCATAAGTACAATTATCATACATAGTAAAACAAATTACCCAGGATAACTCCAAAAAAATCAGTGACTTATTTCCATTGAAGTCCTTGTAATATCTTATTTTTAAACTTAAAAAGTTAAAACAACAAAATAACTTGACTGTGTTGTGTATACCTTTGTTAGTTCAATGGCCACTTTACTGTTTTAAGGTAAAGTACTTCATGAAGAATCAGTAACTGTAGCTCTGGTGAAAGACAAGATTTTTTTCCAATTACAGTGGACCCCCAGTTAACGATATTTTTTCATTCCAGAAGTATGTTCAGGTGCCAGTACTGACCGAATTTGTTCCCATAAGGGATATTGTGAAGTAGATTAGTCCATTTCAGACCCCCAAACATACATGTACAAATGCACTTATATAAATACACTTACATAATTGGTCGCATTGGGAGGTGATCATTAAGCGGGGGTCCACTGTATTAACCCGGAGGGTTAGCAGCCCAGAGTAACCCAATAAAGCCATATCATCAGACTATCTGGCTTATTTTCATTGGGTCCTTTAATCTTTTCTTACAGGATGCCACCCACACTAATAGGCTACTTACTGATAAGTGACTAGGGATAACAGGTGTTAGGATACTTGCCCAACATTTCCGCTCATCCAGAGATCAAATCCTAGTCTCCCAGTGCAAGAACAGAGGCCACTACCAGTTGAGCCTTAAACACCTTGAAAGAATTATTAACTGTGACATTTGCTGTGGATATCTAATCAGTTTAATGTCAAGTCATTGATAGCTAGTATCATGCATTTATTTATCTAGCAACATTAGTAAGAACTACAGCCATTCATGAGAAAGATAAAGCTTCTGTCGGTACCAAAACACTGATGTACCTACATTGAGTAGCTGTAAGTAAGGTTGGCCAAATTTTATAAAAATAAAAAAATCTTTGAAACATCGAATTCATGTAATTTTGGTGCATGCTTGTTTTGGTAGAAATATAAGAAATGTGAAATTTTTATTTAGATGCAATTTTTTTTAATTAGTAATGAACTGTTTTAATTTTTTTGGATCAGATATGCAGCACTGATGTATGGTTTCAAACCATGCACACTTGTGTGCTCCACCAAACTACACAAGCATTACCAAAAATTTTGATACACTGTACAGTTTCATACTCTATTATTTGTAATCCCTGTTGCACTCTTTGCCTTGTTAATAGAATAATAGAACATCTACTGTACCATAATTACAAAAAATAAACTATTTGTTGCCTTAGTTTTTGCTTTGAGTATGAGCTCCCTTCTGAACACTTTTTCTTGTTAAAAAGCTTTACTTCAAAGTGTAGCTGTTCACAGTACTGCATCCATGTGTAATTGTTTATATAAAATACATTTTCAGACTTGCAAGATGTCGAAGAAGTTACAAGATAATCCATTTGCTGCATTGTTCTGCTCGGTGAATGATGCAGAGGAGTTTAGCAAGCGGCAGCAACAGCAAGATGACCACTTCAACTCAGACACCATCAAAGATTTGCACAGAAGGTACATAATGTGGAATTAATAGTTTATATGCTGTGTGTCAAAGTAGATCTTATCACTGATGAAATGTGAGTCTGAATATTCACTCTTAGTTAGAAATGTTTTAATTAGTAAAAATTATTTAAGACTTGGCTCATTTCCATCTTTACTTACTCAGGTGTGTGTCTCTTAAGTATAGTAAGTGTGTTGACTGTAAGTAAAACCAGTCACATGGTTTTTCAGGACAACAAACAGGATACATATATAGAAATTAAACCAAAATTAAGGAATCCTCTCAAGGGAGGTTCCTCAATGCTAGTGAGAGGCTTTGATCTAGGGAATTTAATCTGTGCTCCAGTTCCCTGAATTGAACCTGAATACCTTCCATCCCTCCCCCCCATATGTGCTGTATAATCCTATGGGTTTAGCACTCCCCATGGTTATAACAATAATCATCCAAGGAAAACTGCTCATCGTGGAAAAGAGAGAGTAAAAAAGAGGAGGAGGAGATATTCACAAAAGAACACTTCAAGCTGCAGTTATTAAATTTCAAAATAAAAATTGTCAGAATTCTAATACCAAAAATCCAGAACAAAAGCTTTCAGTAGTAATAGTAAATGAATACACTCCACCAAGAGTTTTTTGTGAATTGATTGTTACTGGAAGAACAAGCACTGTTCTGTAAATAAGCCTGTGAGAACTTGTGTGCTATACAGCCAAACTACAAAACAGCATTTCAGTAATATACTAGTACTGTGTAACTGGGAAAAAAGAAGAAAAATTGCTCATGCTGTATGTTAGCTCAAAATTTAAATATACAGCAGTAGTGTAATTTCCACTCAGAGAAAATGGACTAAGTGAGATATGAAGAAAGGATGAAATGATAAGAAATGCCTTTGTTGGCAGATTGGAGGAAAAACACAACTACATACAAGGTCATAAAAACATATGAAAAAATAAATAAAACCACTAAACAGTCGAGAGGGAAGACAAGAGGCTACAGTTGTACAGAGGAAGAGTGGTATCAAAAGAATACATTACTAGAAAGTTGTGCCTCACTGTTCAGTAGAACAATGAGATGAGGATAACAGTAGGTGTAGGAAGTGCATCACCTAGAAAATT
The DNA here is from genome assembly GCF_026875155.1 of Cherax quadricarinatus. Taxonomy (NCBI): domain Eukaryota; kingdom Metazoa; phylum Arthropoda; class Malacostraca; order Decapoda; family Parastacidae; genus Cherax; species Cherax quadricarinatus. The sequence continues at coordinate 19,811,613 of NC_069438.1, forward strand.
AAAAAAAAAAATGAAACTGTGAGCATTGCTCTGTTGTTGTAACTACAAGTAGGTAATTTAACAATGACATTGAGCAGAGTAGAGACCAAGAAGAGGGAACACAAGTGGATGCCAAATTCAAGAAGCAGAAACTCAAGCTCCACAACTACAAACAAATAAACAGGAGAGCACTGAATTCCTTAAGTGTGAGCAAAAGGAATTATTTTTAAGATGAAGTAGCAGATGCAACTAGATATGTAAGTTCTATACACAAATAACCCACACATAGGAGAAAGAAACTTATGACTACTTTTCAGTCCAACTTGGGCCATTAATTAGTGTGACTAGTTAATGGTCTAAGTGAGACCGAAACGTCGTCACAATTTTTTTTCTCTTATGTGAAGGTTATTTGTGTATTGTTCCAGTCACAGTATTGTGCCTTTTTGCTCTTTATGTGAGTTTTAATGTAAAAATTGTACTACTGTACAGTGCCCATGGGATTGGGAGATTCTTATTACTTTTGTTCATGTACACTGTATATGTTACATCTTACAGGTCATCTAATGGCAGAGGGCTAAGCACAACAGACTTCCTTGAAGATTTACTGCTGGTGACCACTAGACCTGGACCATACTCCTCCCCACGGGTGCTGCTAAATGACAGTGAAAACCTCACTACAGACACTATCCAGCTCCTGCTCTTTGACCGGTTGCTGCTAGAAAACCCAAATTCTCATGTAGTAGGGCTTGGGCGTGAGGGTAGAGAGGAGGCTGGAAGAGTAGAGGTTGTAGTGTACCTTAGTGAAGTGTATGACAGATGCTGGGCAGCCAGAGACACTCCTCTCTCTCATGTAGCCAAACAGGTCAGTACTTCACTTTGTTGCCATTAATATTTATGTTCTTTCTTTCAACAAACCGGCCGTATCCCACTGAAGCAGGGGAGGCCCAAAACAAAAACAAAAGTTTCTCTTTTTAACTTGAGTAATGTATACAGGAAAAGGGGTTGCTAGCCCCTTGTTCCCGGCATATTAGTCACCTCTTACAACACGTATGGCTTACAGAGGAAGAATTCTGTTCCACTTCCCCATGGAGATAAGAGGAAATAAACAAGAACAAGAACTAGTAAGAAAATAGAAGAAAACCCAGATGGATGTATCTATATATATATGCTTGTATGTGCATGTGTAGTGTGACCTAATTGTAAGTAGAATTAGCAAGATGTACCTGAAATCTTGCATGTTTGAGACAGAAAAAAGACACCTGCAATCCTACCATCGTGTAAAACAATTACAGGCTTCTGTTTTACATTCGCTTGACAGGACGGTATTACCTCCCTGGGCAGTTCCTGTCTACCAGCCTTTTACCTATTATTTATTATTATTTCTCCATGGGGAAGTGGAAGAGAATTTTTCCTCCGTAAGACGTGTGTCATAAGAGGCGACTAAAATGCCAGGAGGAAGGAGCTGATAACTCCTCCTGTATCAATTACTAAATGTAAAAAGAAAAAAGAAAAGTTTTTCTTCTTAAGTCGCCCAGCCTCATTGGGAGACAGCTGGTCCTTTAAAAAATTATGCATTTTTGTTATTCATGGGGAAATATTAAATGTGTATCATTCAGTGCCTGAGGAATGTTAAGTATTCAGGCTTCAGTCTGTTAACAAATATAATCTGATACTTGGTCCCCTCAAAAAAAATTATAGGCAATATCTATATTTTTACAGTGAAACATATAAGTGAACAGTATTTAGATAAGGCTAAAGAGGTCTTTGTGGCATTTATGGATTTGGAAAAGGCGTATGACAGGGTGGATAGGGGGGCAATGTGGCAGATGTTGCAAGTGTATGGTGTAGGAGGTAGGTTACTGAAAGCAGTGAAGAGTTTTTACGAGGATAGTGAGGCTCAAGTTAGAGTATGTAGGAAAGAGGGAAATTATTTCCCAGTAAAAGTAAGCCTTAGACAAGGATGTGTGATGTCACCGTGGTTGTTTAATATATTTATAGATGGGGTTGTAAGAGAAGTAAATGCGAGGGTCTTGACAAGAGGCGTGGAGTTAAAAGATAAAGAATCACACACAAAGTGGGAGTTGTCACAGTTGCTCTTTGCTGATGACACTGTGCTCTTGGGAGATTCTGAAGAGAAGTTGCAGAGATTGGTGGATGAATTTGGTAGGGTGTGCAAAAGAAGAAAATTAAAGGTGAATACAGGAAAGAGTAAGGTTATGAGGATAACAAAAAGATTAGGTGATGAAAGATTGAATATCAGATTGGAGGGAGAGAGTATGGAGGAGGTAAATGTATTCAGATATTTGGGAGTGGACGTGTCAGCGGATGGGTCTATGAAAGATGAGGTGAATCATAGAATTGATGAAGGGAAAAAGAGTGAGTGGTGCACTTAGGAGTCTGTGGAGACAAAGAACTTTGTCCTTGGAGGCAAAGAGGGGAATGTATGAGAGTATAGTTATTACCAACGCTCTTATATGGGTGTGAAGCATGGGTGATGAATGTTGCAGCGAGGAGAAGGCTGGAGGCAGTGAGAATGTCATGTCTGAGGGCAATGTGTGGTGTGAATATAATGCAGAGAATTCGTTTGGAAGTTAGGAGGAGGTGCAGGATTACCAAAACTGTTGTCCAGAGGGCTGAGGAAGGGTTGTTGAGGTGGTTTGGACATGTAGAGAGAATGGAGCGAAACAGAATGACTTCAGAGTGTATCAGTCTGTAGTGGAAGGAAGGCGGGGTAGGGGTCGGCCTAGGAAAGGTTGGAGAGAGGGGATAAAGGAGGTTTTGTGTGCGAGGGGCTTGGACTTCCAGCAGGTATGCATGAGCGTGTTTGATAGGAGTGAATGGAGACAAATGGTTTTTAATACTTGACGTGCTGTTGGAGTGTGAGCAAAGTAACATTTATGAAGGGGTTCAGGGAAACCGGCAGGCCGGACTTGAGTCCTGGAGATGGGAAGTACAGTGCCTGCACTCTGAAGGAGGGGTGTTAATGTTGCAGTTTAAAAACTGTAGTGTAAAGCACCCTTCTGGCAAGACAGTGATGGAGTGAATGATGGTGAAAGTTTTTCTTTTTCGGGCCACCCTGCCTTGGTGGGAATCGGCCAGTGTGATAATAAAAAAAAAAAAATCTATATTTTTTACATTTTCTTATTATACCTTGTTGATCAGTAAATTATTATACATACTGTATCTTAACCTTGGCTACAAAATGTATAGGCAGTGATAACCCTTTCAGGGTCCGTGCCGTAGATCTACGGCTTTACGTTCAGGGTCCAAACCGTAGATCTATGCCAGTGGTATTCATTGCGCGGCTCGCGAGCCACCAATAACAAGATATAAAGGCTAATATTACCATGTCTAATTTTTCTCATTTACTATATTTCACTAGCAGCTCAGTACTACTTAATTTAGTTGAGTTATGCTAACTTGCAGTAGCTGAGGCTCTCTCAATCAATGTGTTTAACCAAAGTGGCTCTCTTGCAAAAATTAGTGAATAACACGGATCTACGCCATGAGCTCAGCTCGCTCTGATAAGCTGTGAATGGCAAATTTGGGCCTAGAGATGAGAGAATACATCTGTGTAGTATGTGTGCACCACATAAAACAAATCCTGCAGCACACAGTGTATAATGAGAGAAAAAAAACTGAGACCGTGATTTTTTATTAAAACAGCGACTTTGCAGTGTTTTTTTGTATGTTTTTTATAATTTGCGATTTCTTGGTCTCATTTGATAGAACAGAAGATATATTACAGAAATAGAGATGATTTTGATTGGTTTTAGCACTGGAAATGGCTTGAAACTGAGCTCAAAGTAGCGGAAGTGTTAAATTTTTCCCGATGTTCAAGAGTAAACAAATGACCTCACACGTCTAATACACACCAGCTGGTGGGTCTAATATACATTCTCAAATGTGGTGATATTTATACAATTATTACAATATTGCATAACAGTAAGTCTTCTATTTTTTGGTTTGAATAAAAATTCATTGTGAATAAAAAATCAAAATGGAATTCATTTGTAAAGCCTCAAAACGTAACTAATGAACAGAGGAAATGTTAGTTTAGTGCCAGGAATACTTACATTGCTTATTCTGGACCCTATTTTGAAATTGGAATATTTTGAACTTTGTGTTAAATTGGCCAAATTACCAATTCCCAATCACTTTAATTTGTAGTTGAAACAGTTGACTTGGCGATTTCTTGTGCTCAATCAATAGAAGTAATACTAGTGAAATAGCTAAGAATTTGGTCGACTGGAATAATGTAATTGGCCTAAAATGGGAGTCAAAGTCGGCAAAATCGCCGATTCATAAATATCGCTGACACATCAAAATTCGCAAGAGCATAGTTTCATCAATTTTCCATCAAATTTTTGTTTTATTACCTTCAGAAAAAGATTCTCTACCATTTCATAAGAAAAAATAACTTTTTTTTTTTTTTAAATTTTTGGACCCTGGTGTGCACTTTGAAATTTGGCCTCTGAACCCTGAAAGGGTTAAATATAAAAAAAATTATAAATGCTCAAAATAGTTTAGAAACTTTGTTAAAAAAAAAAATTAGAACATTTATACTTTATTTCTATAACTCAACATACAGTACAGATATATTGACAAAGATTAATCTAAATAGTAATCGTTAACCTTTTCAGGGTCCAAGGCCAAAATCGGAAGGGGTGCCCCAGTGTCCAAGAAATTTTGAAAAAAAAAAAAAAAGATTTTTTCTTACAGAATTAAAGAGTATATATTGTTTTGAAGGTAATAAAACCCCAAAAAAATGTTCTAATCAGTACTTACCAAGATACAGAGGCGAGAAGTTGACCCAAAATGACCGGGTGGCAGCAACATCGGCGATTTCCGCAAACTCACATTTCTTTATTTTACGTTTTTTATACTTTTTTCTTTTCTTTTCTATTTTTTTTCTTTTCCTAGTACATTTGTGGCCTGTGAGACCAGTACTGTATATAGTGTATATATATAAACTCACTGTATTGAACACAACCACACTAAAGTTATTATTATAATATTGTTTACCACTTTTGTTCATTACAATAAACATGCACAAATATTGTATAATACTAATGTTCTATCATATATTTACATATGTACAAACACTGGACATGTTTTTAGAACTGCTACAGCTTGTGGAACTCCTTGAAACAAGGCACCATGCACAGAGGTACCTTGCATTCCTCGCACATAAACCGAGTGTCTTTGCATCTTTGTTGCCATCGTTTTGTTTGTGCACAGACAACACATCTCTTCTGAGCAAATTTCTTCTTAGTTGCAGGAAGCTGTATTATGAAGTGATCACCTTCCCTCCTCAAACGCTTGGGTATATCCTGAGGAGTTCGAGGACAGTTTTGTATGGCAGGTGTTGTTACCTGGTATTTCATTATGAGTTGTCTGACAGCAGACAAACAAAATTCACCATACAGTGGTCTGTTGCCAATCTTCACTTGGTACATATATGCATTGAGCATTGAAATGGCTGAGATAGAAGAAAAGTTTCACATACTACTTGTAACTCTTACGAACACAATCAACAAAGCCAATCTGCATGTCACATTTGTCGACCAAGTGCATGTTTTGTGTATAATCAATCACTGTCACTGGTTTTTGAATACGTTCATTAGTCACTCTTATCAACTTTGCCACTGTCTTGCATTTCGTTACGGTGAATGGTTATTAACAATGTGACATCTCGTTTGTCATGCCACCGTAATGCCATGATGTCATTGGCAGTAAACACCTGCACCTCTTAACCACGAGTGCCTGCGTTGAACCTGGGCATATGTTTATGATTAGAACGTACTGTACCACACACATCTGTCATGTTCACTCGCAATAAATCACTGAGTAAGGGGCTTGTGTACGGGTTATCAGTATATAATGTATGCCCCTTACCAAGATAAGGTGCCATCATGCTTCTCACTACGTCACCTGAGATACCCAATAACATCCTGGTATCTTTCAATGTTTTACTTCCCGTGTATACAACAATATCCAATACCAGGCCACTGTCACAGTCACAGAGTACAAACAGCTTGGTATATACTGTTTGAACGACAGTCTACCTTTGAACAAAATCAGACTCGTCAAGTAAAAGATTTTTGAAATGATAAAAGTACATGTTGAACTTTTGTTTCAGATACATAAAAACATTTCTAATCTTGTATAACCTGTCACTTCTGTCAGGCCTGGTTTTGTCAGAGAAGTGCAACATACGTAACAGTAAGATAAACCTGTTCACTGGGATGATTTCACCGAAGACCAGGGTATAAATTAGCTGATCTGTGGACCAGTATGATTTTATATTATGCTTATAGACATGAGGCATAAGCATTATTGTTGCAAAGAGCAAATACATTTCTGCAACAGTTGTCTCTTTCCACCGATGTAGTCTTGACTGTGGTGATATGATCGTATTTGCCATGGTGTACTCAAAATACATACCTGTTACTTTCCCTGACAATAGTTTCCATCAATGGCTGGTCAAAGAATAGTTCAAAGAATTCCAGTTCATTTGCAGTGTTTCCAAGGGGACAAGTAGGTAGAATTCCACTTTGAGAGTCATCAAACTGTTGGGGCTGGGGAACAAAACTGGGATTTTGCTGCCAATCCCAGATACGGTTTGCTGGTGGATACTGGACATCATAAGCTGGCTGTGCTGGTAGTTGTGGTTGTGGTGGGCTGGTGGCTGATGCTCCACTTTGTCCTTGAACTGCGGAGTCAGCAGCGTGGGTCCCAGCCTGGGCTGGTGAGTCATACATGGCCGTGGCACTACTATCACTACCACCACCTACTGATGCCTGTGGTCTATCCATGTCAAGTGTAGCCACATCATCCTCACTTTCACTGGCTATTCCTGGTGTAGGGCCATGGGATGTACTCCATCCCCTGGGCACTGCATAGGGAACACTACCCGAGCGCATGTGGCGGCGTATATACCAACGTTTCACTGGTGAATGTTTCCTCAGTATCACTACTCGAATGATCGTCAAGAGCAATAAAATCACAATCCACATCACTATCATCATCATTACTGAACCCAGAGGCCTGGCCACGCGAAAATAATAGCTTTCTTTTGGGATGAGGTACAACTGAATGTGACTGAGGCGTGCCCACACCAGAGGTAGAAGGTTGAGGATCGTCAGGGTTTTCTGCACTATTATCGATATCCTGGTTATTCCTTTCGGTCACTAACTGATCAAAGTCAAAGAATTCGTCTTCATTTCCACTTCCATCAGAGTCAGAACTATCAGATAAGAAGAGGAGAGTCCCAATTTTCCTTGGAGTGAGAACTGCCTTGCGACTAGGCATGGTGAACAAAGGTAACTGAGCCGGCATTCCCACAATGCTATGCGGGTGCCTAGAGTTTTTGTTTACGGCGCACACAGACCCGTTCTCTTACATGTAGGCCTACCAGCCTTTTCGTGCTAAATTTGACGCCGCTGGGATTTTGGCATAGATCTACGGTTTGGACCCTGAACGTAAAGCTGTAGATCTACGGCACAGACCCTGAAAGGGTTAATACGAAGCAATAGAAAGTGAAATATTGCACAGTGGACCCCCGCCATTCGGCAGCCGCGACTTTCGTGAAATCCCACTTTTGGCAACTTTTTTCGCGAAAATTTAGCTTCGCGGTTCGTGGTTGGTCTCATGATCCGGCGACCATCCAGTACGCGTTCGCTGTCAGCGCGTACACAAAGCCAGTCTCCCGCACCATTCACACTCAGTGTGCCAGTGTATACCAGCGAGTGACCATCACCCCACGGGTTCATACGATACATTTCATAATAATCCATTGTTTTTTGTGCGGGCAACTGCTAAATAAGCCACCATGGGCCCAAAGAAAGCTTCTAGTGCCAGCCCTTTGGTAGAGAAGGAAAGAAACACAATAGAATTCAAGAAAAAACTCATAGCAAAGTACCAAAGTGGAGGATACTAAAGCAGCAGTTATCAATAAAGGCTATAGTGCCAGCCAGCAATAAAACGTAGAATTAACAGTGTAGCAAGTAAGTTAAGCGATTAAGTGATGGAAAAACGACATGAAAGTAACTCTCCAACGTTGTTCGAGGTGTATAGGGCCAATGAATATACGCCGCCCTGCTATCTTCGACCACCCTAAACCTCTGCCAGAATCTCCTCCATCAAACTAACTAATTAAACTAACATCTCCTCCAAAGTAAGTGCAAATATTTCTTATTTATAAATTAAAATGTAAATATTTCTTATTTATAAATTGTAAATATTTCTTATACAGTGGACCCTCGACCAGCGATGGCATCGATTAACGATAAATCTGACTAGCGATACATTTTATCGCAAAAATTTTGCCTCGATTAGCTCTAAAAAACTCGACCAACACTATTCCTTCCGTCTGAGACGCATCCACTTCTGGCCAGTGTTTACAAGCCAGCCAGCCACCGCGGTCGCTTCCAAACATACAATCGGAACATTTCATATTATCACAGCCTTTTTAGTGATTGCACCTGCAAAATAAGTCACCATGGGCCCCAAGAAAGCTTCTAGTGCCAACCCTACAGCAAAAAGGGTGAGAATTACTATGGATATGAAGAAAGAGATCATTGCTAAGTATGAAAGTGGAGTGCATGTCTCCGAGCTGGCCAGGCTGTACACAAAACCCCAATCAACCATCGCTACTATTGTGGCCAAGAAAACGGCAATCAAGGAAGCTGTTCTTGCCAAAGGTGCAACTATGTTTTCGAAACTGAGATCGCAAGTGATAGAAGATGTTGAGAGACTGTTATTGGTATGGATAAACGAAAAACAGATAGCAGGAGGTAGCATCTCTCAAGCGATCATAGGTGAAAAGGCTAGGAAGTTGCATGACGATTTAATTAGAAAAATGCCAGCAACTAGTGGTGATGTGAGTGAATTTAAGGCCAGCAAAGGTTGGCTTGAGAGATTTAAGAATCATAGTGGTATACATAGTGTGATAAGGCATGGTGAGGCTGCCAGTTTGGACCAGAAAGCAGCTGAAAAATTTGTGCAGGAATTCAAGGAGTACATAGACAGTGAAGGACTGAAACCTGAACAAGTGTTTAATGGTGACACTGACAATGTTGTGAAACACGTTAGGAATGTCATAAAGGAACGGGAGGTACAGGCCTCTATGGGCAGATATGTTGTGCGACAGAGGTCCGGTGACTCTCAAGCTGGTCCTAGTGGCATTAAAAGAAGGGAAGTAACCCCGAAAAAGGACTTGCCACCTCAAGTCCTAATGGAAGGGGATTTCCCTTCTAAACACTAAGACCATCAACACAATCCCCTCTTCCCATCCCATCAATCATCACCAGATCTTCAATAAAGGTAAGTGTCATGTAACTGTGCATGTCTTCTTCAGTTTGTGTGTATTAAAATTAATATTTCATGTGTTAAAAAATTTTTTTTTCAATACTTTTGGGTGTCTTGCACGGATTATTTTGATTTCCATTATTTCTTATGGGGAAAATTAACTTGACTAACGATTATTTTGACTAACGATGAGCTCTCAGGAACGGATTAATAGCGTTAGTCGAGGGTCCACTGTATATAAATTACATACATTGTTTAACAGTACTTCCCATTTCCAGGAAGTACAATGCCTGCACTTTAAAGGAGGGGTTTGGGATATTGGCAGTTTGGAGGGATATGTTGTGTATCTCTATACGTATATGCTTCTAAACTGTTGTATTCTGAGCACCTCTGCAAAAGCAGTGATAATGTGCGAGTGTGGTGAAAGTGTTGAATGATGATGAAAGTATTTTCTTTTTGGGGATTTTCTTTCTTTTTTGGGTCACCCTGCCTCGGTGGGAGACGGCCGACTTGTTGAAAAAAAAAAAAAAAAAAAAACATTGTTTAAGTGTGAATAGTGTTGGTGGCTTCTGCTGCTGCTGCCTCCACTACCACTAGTGTGTATGGCTTCTCTCAGTGGGCCTTATAAACCCAACAACAACACTTCCACCACTTACTCCTCGCATACATTATTCTAGAATATATATATCATGGTTTGTGTGTTATTAATCTTGTTTATTATGTCATATTACATAAATTTGATAGATAAATAAGCTATAGAGATATTAGTGTCATATTGAAGCATAATAAACTCTCCTCCCTCTCGCCTCCTACTTGTCTTCCATACACTAACAAGAATCAATAAAAGTAAGTTAGATGTTAAATGTTCATTTATCCATTTTATTAGTGCTTTATATTTATTTGTCATTGCTTTCTGTATGTAAATCTATATTTAATCTTTAAAAAAATTTTGTTAACCCTTTGACTGTTTCGGTCACATACGTATATACGTCTTACGAGCCACCGCGTTTGACGTATATGTACTCAAAAATTCTAGCGGCTTCAAATCAAGCAGGAAAAAGCTGGTAGGTCCACATGTGAAAGAATGGGTCTGTGTGGTCAGTGTGCACTATGTGAAAAAAATCCTGCAGCATGCAGTGCATAATGAGAAAAAAAAACTCCGACCGTGTTTTTGGATTAAAACACCGACTTTGTGGTGTATTTTCATATAGTATTTATGGTTATATTCTCGTTTTCTTGGTCTCATTCTATAGAATGGAAAACATAGAAATAGAGGTGATTTTGATTGGTTTTACAATGAAATGGAGCTCAAAGTAGGGGAAATGTTTGATTTTTGCCAATGTTCAAAAGTAAACAAACGTCTTTGTCCAATAAATGTCCAACTGGGCATTCTAATATGCAGTCATGAATGGGTTGATATTATTTATACAATTATTACAATAATGTAGTAGTCTGCATAACAGTATATCTGCTATTTTTTGTTTGAATAAAAATTCAAAATAGAAAGCAAGAGTAATATCAGAGGGGCCTGGAGACATGACTGATGAACAAAGAAATGTTATTTTAGTGCCAGGAATGTCTGCATTGTTCATTCTGGACCCTATTTTGAAATTATATTTTTTAATTTGCGTGAAATTGGCCAAATTGCAAAGTTCTGATCACGTTATTGGGTAGTTGAAATCGGTAAATGGGCAGTTTCTTGTACTCAATCAATAGAACAAATGGAGTTCTAAAGAAATAGGTATGAGTTTGGTCGACTGGAGCAATGGAATTAGCCAAAAATAGGGCTCAAAGTGGGCGAAATCGCCGATTCGTAAATATCACCGAGGTCGCTAAGTTCGCGTGAGCGTAATTCTGTAAGTTTTCCATCATATTTCGTTCTTTTGGTGTCATTACCATCAGTAAAAGATTATCATTTCATAAGATTTTTTTCTTTCTAAAATTTTTCGACACCAGGAGACACCTCAGGATTTGGGGTTGCAACAGTCAAAGGGTTAATACTTTTGGGTGTCTGAAATGGATTGATTGGATTTCCATTATTTCTTATGTGGAAAATGGATTTGCCAATCGTGAATTTCACCATTCGACAGACTCTCTGGAACAGATTAATCACGAAACTCGGGGATCCACTGTAATCTCGTAAATACAGGAAGGCCCCACTTATACAGCAGGTTAGGTTCTGGGCTACCGCTGTAAAGCAGATGTCACTGTAAACTGATTCATAGGCTTTTTCACTTTCAAATACATTAAAAGCCTGATAACATGTTTACACTATCATATATTAAGTGAACAATATAGCTAGGCCTAAAAAATGCACATACAGTACACGCATTGCTTACCTTAAGATATTTTCGTCCTTAGCTTATAGTGAGTGACGAACATATTTATTGTAGGAAGTCTGAATAAATGAAGAATAGATATACGTTTAATTGAAAACTGCTGTATTAGCAAAACACTGTAAAGCGAAGCGCTGTAAAATAGGGCCTGCCTGTATTGTGTAGATTTAGTACAGTAATTACCACGAGGTGTTAACTAACTGTGGCGGTTGTAACTTGCACGACTCTTACCTCTGATGAATAATATTTTCATATCCCTCACAAGATCAGTAAGACTTCTGCCAGAAATGATTTTTCTTGATTCTGCCCAATTGCTTAGTAGTTTACTTTCATTCAGAACTGGCTAGAATTTAATAATATTCGATCTTACAGTTTGTATTTCATAGCATCATGATTTCACTTAGCACCTGTTGTTTTGTTGCATGCTGAGGAATGTGGGCAGTTCCCAGAAAATAAAAGATGTTATGAGTATAGCTAGGTAAAAAAAATTTAGTGTAAATAGCAGCAGACTTGAGTTCTGGAAGTGGGAAGGGCAGTGCCTCACTCTGAAGGAATGGTTAGGATGTTGCAGTTGGAGGGTATCTGAATGATCTCAGCACACTTTTGGGTCACCTTCCCTTGGTAGGAGATACATAAATAACCCACAGTAGGAGAGAGAAGCTTGTGACTTGCAAATGGTCCAAGTTGGACCGAAATGTTGTCATAAGCTTCACCCTCCTGTGTGAGGATTACTTTTGTATTGTCCCAGTTGTGGTATTGTGCCTTTTTGTTCTTGGTAGGAGATGGCTGTTGAGTTAAAAATCTGTAATATAATAAGCATTTTTTTGTATTGTAGGTGCAGGCAGCCGTGATAACCAACCTTGCCACAGCTTTGGAACAGCCCGAACTCTACCGTGGCCAGTACCCAGACCGACAGCTATGCCAGATCCTCTTGAAAGAATTGGGTCAGAAATCTGCTGTGGAGGAACTTGCCTATGAGCTGATCAAGCATCTAGATGAACAAGGCACAACTCCTCCTCCATTATTTGATCAGCTTATTGATGATGTGACCAAACAACTAGACCAGAGCTCCCTCATGGCAGTAGATTACCATTTGGTGGATATAATAGAATTCTATGCTTCATCACCTTACCTAGCAAACATCCTTGTCAGGACCCCTGAAAGTAAGCAAAATGAGCTACACGTGCTGATAAACGTTCAGGTATGATAATACCGACAAACTGTGAAATAGATACACAGATGCAACAATTATGACATTTAATTAGATGTTTCAACCACTAGGGGCTTCTTTTATTGTGTTGAAAAACCTCCATTGGTCAGAACATCTCTCGATTAAATTTCATAAGTGTTGCATAGGTATCATATTCTACATGTGCTGAGAATATTCAAGGAATAATTTGTCTCGTAACTGCTGTGCATTGATAATTATATAGATATGAATTTTTTCGTGCAGTTTCGTAGAAAAATTTAACATGACACACTTTCTGTATTAACTTGCCTGAATAACTTGTATTCTACTGGGTTGTCAACAGGCATAATTCAGTGTTATTATAGTTTATATACAGTAAGGTATACACTAAACAGTAGCTTGCTCCAAGATCTTGTTAAAGAAATTAAAATTTATTCTGTCACTGAAGTATCCCGTCAGAAAGCACCAGTGTTTACCAACATGCAAAACTTTTTTTTTTTAATGTCGGCTGTCTCCCACAGAGGTAAGGTGATCACCTAGAAAAGTAAACACATCACCATTATTCATTCAATAGCTGTCTTGCCAGAAGTGCACAGAGATGACAGTTCAAATTACCCTCCAAACTGTGACATCCCCACACCTTCTTCAGAGTGTAGGTACAGTAGGACTGCTATATCTGCAAGTCTGATTTCCATGGTTTCAGTTGTCCACAGTTAACCCTGGCCCAAAAATAACCCTTAATTTTACTTAATAATGACTCCAAAGTAAAAAAAACTAGTGATAGTGACAGTTCTTCAAAACCAAAGAGAAGTTGTGAAGTGCTTCCCATCAGTGAAAAAGTGCTAATTCTTGACTTATTGTGCATAATTTATCAAACTTTATCATAGGTATGTATGTAAATGAAAATTTATTTAAATACATGTATAGGGTTTGCTACTATCCACAGTTTCGGGTATCTGCGGTAGGTCTTGGTACGTGTCCCCCACAGATACGGGGGTCCTACTGTACTCTGCTTCCCACCTGCAGGACACTCTAGTATTGTTTCCCTGAATCTCTTCATACATGTTACCATGCTCACACTATTAACAGCCCATCAAACCACTTCATACATGTTACCATGCTCACACTATTAACAGCCCATCAAACCATAACAACCACTTGTGTCTGCTCCAATCTAACATGCTCACACAAGACTGGATGCTCAAGCCCATGACACTTGACCTTTTCCTTCTCCCTTCAACCCTTCCTGGGGACAACTGCTTCCTTCTGCCTCCGATTTATACATCCTCTTGGTCATTGTATTCTGTTCCATCCTCTCTAAATGCCAATATCACCTAACAACCCCTTCCCCCAGACCTCTGAATTATAACTGGTAACCTCACACCATCTAATTTCTATGTTCTGAATTCTCTGCATAATGTTCACACCACACATTACCCTCAATCATGGCACTTCTGCTGTCTTCAACCTTCTCTTAGTGCAATATTTAAAGCCCATACCTCGTACCCATTTAACAGAGTTGTACCATTATGCTCTTGTACAGTCCTCGTTTTGCCTCTGTGGTTAAAGTTTTGTTTCCACAGGTGCCTCATTGCACCACCCATCTTTTTTTTTTCTTCGCCTCATCTATTCTATGGTTCCTTATGTATGTCTTGCAGTAGTTTAACATGCCAGTTTGGTAATTTTTAAGCTGCTTGATAATTCACTGTGAAAAAATCTTTATGTAAGCTGAATAGTCATTTTTTTTTTCTTTTTTCTCCCAACAAGTTGGCCATCTCCCACCGAGGCAGGGTGACCCAAAAAATTAAAAAATACTTTCATCATCATTCAACACTTTCACCACACTCACACATTATCACTGTTTTTGCAGAGGTGCTCAGAATACAACAGTTTAGAAGCATACACATATAAAGATACACAACATATCCCTCCAAACTACCAATATCCCAAACCCCTCCTTTAAAGTGCAGGCATTGTACTTCCCATTTCCAGAACTCAAGTCCGACTATATGAAAATAACCGGTTTCCCTGAATCCCTTCACTAAATATTACCCTGCTCACACTCCAACAGATCGTCAGGTCCCAAGTACCATTCGTCTCCATTCACTCCTATCTAACATGCTCATGCATGCTTGCTGGAAGTCCAAGCCCCTTGCCCACAAAACCTCCTTTACCCCCTCTCTCCAACCCTTTCGAGGACGACCCCTACCCCACCTTCCTTCCCCTATAGATTTATATGCTTTCCATGTCATTCTACTTTGATCCATTCTCTCTAAATGACCAAACCACCTCAACAACCCCTCTTCAGCCCTCTGACTAATACTTTTATTAACTCCACACCTTTTCCTAATTTCCACACTCCGAATTTTCTGCATAATATTTACACCACACATTGCCCTTAAACAGGACATCTCCACTGCCTCCAACCGTCTTCTCGCTGCTGCATTTACCACCCAAGCTTCACACCCATATAAGAGTGTTGGTACTACTATACTTTCATACATTCCCTTCTTCGCCTCCATAGATAACGTTTTTTGACTCCACATATACCTCAACGCACCACTCACCTTTTTTCCCTCATCAATTCTATGATTAACCTCATCCTTCATAAATCCATCCGCCGACACGTCAACTCCCAAGTATCTGAAAACATTCACTTCTTCCATACTCCTCCTCCCCAATTTGATATCCAATTTTTCTTTATCTAAATCATTTGATACCCTCATCACCTTACTCTTCTCTATGTTCACTTTCAACTTTCTACCTTTACACACATTCCCAAACTCATCCACTAACCTTTGCAATTTTTCTTTAGAATCTCCCATAAGCACAGTATCATCAGCAAAAAGTAACTGTGTCAATTCCCATTTTGAATTTGATTCCCCAAAATTTAATCCCACCCCTCTCCCGAACACCCTAGCATTTACTTCCTTTACAACCCCATCTGTAAATATATTAAACAACCATGGTGACATTACACATCCCTGTCTAAGACCTACTTTTACCGGGAAGTAGTCTCCCTCTCTTCTACACACCCTAACCTGAGCCTCACTATCCTCATAAAAACTCTTTACAGCATTTAATAACTTACCACCTATTCCATATACTTGCAACATCTGCCACATTGCTCCTCTATCCACTCTATCATATGCCTTTTCTAAATCCATAAATGCAATAAAAACTTCCCTACCTTTATCTAAATACTGTTCACATATATGCTTCAATGTAAACACTTGATCTACACATCCCCTACCCACTCTGAAACCTCCTTGCTCCTCTGCAATCCTACATTCTGTCTTACCTCTAATTCTTTCAATTATAACCCTACCGTACACTTTTCCTGGTATACTCAGTAAACTTATTCCTCTATAATTTTTACAGTCTCTTTTGTCCCCTTTCCCTTTATATAAAGGGACTATACATGCTCTCCGCCAATCCCTAGGTACCTTCCTTTCTTTCATACATTTATTAAACAAAAGTACCAACCACTCCAACACTATATCCCCCCCTGCTTTTAACATTTCTGTCATGATCCCATCAGTTCCAGCTGCTTTACCCCCTTTCATTCTACGTAATGCCTCACGTACCTCCCCCACACTTACATTCTGCTCTCCTTCACTCCTAAAAGATGGTATACCTCCCTGACCAGTGCATGAAATTACTGCCTCTGTTTCTTCCTTAACATTTAAAGGTTCCTCAAAATATTCTCGCCATCTACCTAATACCTCCATCTCCCCATCTACTAACTCCCCTACTCTGTTTTTAACTGACAAATCCATACTTTCCCTAGGCTTTCTTAACTTGTTTAACTCACTCCAAAATTTTTTCTTATTTTCATTAAAATTTCTTGACAGTGCCTCTCCCACTCTATCATCTGCTCTCCTTTTGCACACTCTCACCACTCTCTTCACCTTTCTTTTACTCTCCATATACTACTCTGCTCTTCTTATAACACTTCTGCTTTGTAAAAAACCTCTCATAAGCTACCTTTTTCTCTTTTATCACACCCTTTACTTCATCATTCCACCAATCACTCCTCTTTCCTCCTGCCCCCACCCTCCTATAACCACAAACTTCTGCCCCACATTCTAATACTGCATTTTTAAAACTATTCCAACCCTCTTCAACCCTCCCCCATTACTCATCTTTGCACTAGCCCACCTTTCTGCCAATAGTCGCTTATATCTCACCCGAACTTCCTCCTCCCTTAGTTTATACACTTTCACCTCCCTCTTACTTGTTGTTGCCACCTTCCTCTTCCCATCTGCCTCTTACTCTAACTGTAGCTACAACTAAATAATGATCCGATATATCAGTTGCCCCTCTATAAACATGTACATCCTGGAGCCTACCCATCAACCTTTTATCCACCAATACATAATCTAACAAACTACTTTCATTACGTGCTACATCATACCTTGTATATTTATTTATCCTCTTTTTCATAAAATATGTATTACTTATTACCAAATCTTTCTATACATAGCTCAATTAAAGGCTCCCCATTTACATTTACCCCTGGCACCCCAAAATTCATGCATCAAAGAAAATAGTTTCTTGTTTTCTCAGAGGTGAATCAGGACAGGACTGGCAGAGCTTATCAGAACACGCCGCTGGGCAGTTTGCTCAGTATATCATGTCTTACGAAGCATCTAGGCGCTTCATATGAGTTCTTCGAGAAGCCATCATCACAGCCTGGCCAGGTCCACAAGGACACAGAGAACACTATATGGCGAGCACAGAATAATATAAATGTCAGGGTTTACAAAATTTTCTACATGTTACTGAAGGTTTGTCAGATTTACATCTTGTTAAATTACCCATCAATATTAGTATGGGAAAATGAAGTGTGATTTCTCTGCTCCTTTATTACTTCTCTTGTTGCTCTCTTTATTTCTGCCCATTTGCTTTTAACTTCTACTACATTCTCACTTGTCATAATTTCTTAGGTAATTTTTTGCCCTTTTCCAAATTCTTATTGCTACATATAAGCAGTCATTAATAGCTTTCCATAAGGGAAAGCCAAATTAGCATACATGAGGTGTTCATAGAAGTGACAAAACATCAGAGATTTTTTTAGAAAGATGGATAGAATTTACTAAATTTCAGGTATCAGCAGAGGCCAAGGCTGGACTGTTGACATGGGTAGAATCATGCCTTGCAGCAAACAGCGGGCGTGCTGGTTTGTGGCATGTTCAGGGAGGATTGCAAGGTGTCACTTATGTTTCTGATGGCTTTATGATTAACCTTGGTGCAGTAATGCTGCAGTTGGCACAACCATTTACTCAAGATCTTAAAACTGCCAAAATACTTAAGGTAAATATAAATTTATTGTTAAATAATATAATTTAAAATTTTGAATTAAGACTGCCTGTACTCTGAAGTATGGGTGGGGGTGTTCCAGCTCGGGGAGCTGCTTGAACTCGTGTTGTACTTCTTCCAAGAAAGTGATTGGATGAATGTTGGTGAAAGTATTTTCATTTTTTGGAGGGGAATGGGTCACCCTACCTTCATGGAAGATGACTGGTGTGTTCAAAAGATTTATATATAAGAATTAAGATTGATGTGATTGGCAGAATTGCAGTAAAAAGTTGTATTTTTTTTAAAAATCTTAGGGGTTTGGCATGTTCCATAATATAATAACAGTTTGCATCAGTTCATTATGCAGTGTTTTGAGCCAATTTAAAACTAATAATTAAAGTTATACAGTGGACCCCCGCTTAATGATCAGCCTGATAAGAAGGGCAAAAAAATTGTATTATGAGAACAGATTATCCAACTTACGAGGTGATATAAAAAAGACCTGGAAAACCCTATCAGAAATTCTAGGAACAAAAAAGATATCACGAAATAGCGAAATAAAATTAGCAAAATCAGATGAACCCCAACTCCCACCAACAGAAACAGCAAACAGACTCAATGACTTCTTCTCCACTATAGGACAAAACCTTGCCAATAAAATCCCAAGCTCAGATACCCCACCAAATGACTACCTCACTGGCAACTACCCGAACACACTGTTCTAGCTCCGACTAACCCATACGAAGTCTCCCTTATTATCAACACGCTAAAAAACAAGGCAGGAGATTTAAATACCTTACCACCCTTTATATACAAAAAAGTGTCACAAGTGCTATCACCAATCATTGCAACACTCTTTAACAAATCCATTGAATCCTCCACCTTCCCTACAGTACTCAAAATAGCAAGGGTCACCCCGATCCACAAAGGAGGAGACCAAACAGAGTTGAATAACTATAGGCCAATATCCAACTTACACCCTCTCTCAAAAATCTTCGAAAAATTAATTCATAAACGAATCTACTCCTACCTTATCTCCCAAAACATACTCAACCCCTGCCAATTTGGATTCAGGCCAAATAAAAATACTAGTGATGCTATTATACACATGCTAGAACATATATACACTGCAATAGAGAAAAAAGAAGTCCCACTGGGGATCTTCATTGACTTACGTAAAGCTTTTGATACAGTTAACCATGACTTGCTCCACGTAAAATTGTCACACTATGGTATAAGAGGGCACTCCCGCAACTACCTCAAGTCATACCTCAGCAACAGAAGCCAATATGTGTATGCAAATGGGGCAAACTCTTCTGCACAACCAATTACAGTTGGTGTCCCTCTTCTCTTTCTCCTATAGATAAATGACCTACCAAATGCTTCGCAATTACTCAAACCCACACTATTTGCAGATGACACTACATACGTCTTCTCCCACCCGAGCCCAGTCACGCTAGCCAATACTGTAAATACCGAATTACAGAAAATATCTACCTGGATGAGGACTAACAAACTTACACTAAACATTGACAAAACCTACTTCATTCAGTTTGGTAACAGAGCTACAGA
The DNA here is from genome assembly GCF_026875155.1 of Cherax quadricarinatus. NCBI lineage: Eukaryota > Metazoa > Arthropoda > Malacostraca > Decapoda > Parastacidae > Cherax > Cherax quadricarinatus. The sequence goes on from NC_069438.1 coordinate 19,831,302, forward strand.
TGTCCCTCTTAACATAATGATAAACGGATCACCTATCACAAAGCTAACAGAGGGAAAATTCTTAGGAATCCACCTTGATAATAGACTCAAATTTCATACACATATACAACAAATTTCTAAGAAAATTTCCAAGACTGTAGGCATACTATCGAAGATACGGTACTATGCTCCACAGTCAGCCCTCCTGGCCCTATATCACTCTCTTATTTACCCCTATCTCACCTATGGAATTTGTGCATGGGGCTCAACAACAAGTAACCATCTCAGACCACTAATTACCCAACAAAAGGCTGCAGTTAGAATGATAACAAATTCTCACTATAGGCAGCACACTCCACCAATATTCAATACACTAAACCTACTCACCATACAAAACATTCATACTTATTACTGCACCTATTACATACATAGAACACTTAACTCTGATATTAACCCTCCCCTCAAACATCTCCTTGCCAACCTCAACAGAACTCATGACCATAACACAAGGCACAGATCACTCCTTGATGTTCCTCGTGTCCATCTCACACTATGCAAAAACTCAATGCACATAAAAGGCCCTAAAATCTGGAACTCATTACCTGTAAATATAAAAGAAACACTACCTGTTTATAAATTCAAGTCTCTTCTCAAAGATCACTTACTCACCCAAAACCAAATAAATACTGAATAACTGAACCTTATAAATTGTATATCTTAAATGTTTCTCACAATTATATCACATAAATGTTAAACCTAAAACCCAATCTAACTTTATTATTTTTTAAATACACTACCTAACAGAATACTCCATTCTACTGAATGTACAACAATGCATACAACCATATGACCTGTCTTTGTAATACTCACTTGTGCTTTATAGTAATCTGTTTACATTAAAGTTTTATCACTGATGTCATCATTGCTTAGTTCATCTTAAGTTAATTTTAAGCCAGCCCGTAATGCTATGCATAGTGTAAGTGGCTTTGGCATGCTGCTCTTATCTGTATTTTTTGTACCTCTGTATGTGTGCTCAAATTTTTAAATAAATAAATAAATAAATAAAATGCGACCAATTATGTGAGTGTATTTATGTAAGTGCGTTTGTACATGTATGTTTGGGGGTCTGAAATTGACTAATTTAATTCTCAATATTCCTTATGGGAACAAATTCGTTCAGTACTGGCACCTGAACATACTTCTGGAATGAAATAATATCGTAAACCGGGGGTCCACTGTATTAAGAGACTTAGGTAATGGTATGCATTTATAAGTTAGTTTGGTTGGTAGATAAGAAATAAAATAGAATTAGTTGGGATAATTTTGTTTTAAATCATTGACCCTTTTCCATGAAGGCATGATATTGATGAAAGACATTTCCATCATTGTTTGCTCGATAGCTCTTTTAGCAAAAAGATTGTGACCTCCCCTTTCTCCTCTGTTTAAAAACTGCAGGCACTGTTCTTACCCCCTCCAAAACTCAGTCTGATCTGATCCCTTCTAGAAAGGCAGCTAAGACATTAGTGATGGTAAATTTATTTTTTCTTTTTGAATTGCATTAGTGGGCAACCTGTGATATATTAAACAAGTCTCTTACAATCCATAACATAATTCCGCTGGGAAAATTATTTTTTAAGCGATGCTCTAACTGATTATTGCAGGTTGATCCTACGTATTGTGCAGCTCCACGAATGAGTAACAATAATGGAGTGCCAGGAGCGTACACAGGAGACCTTGGGAAACAGACCACACTTGTCCCGCATCCAGAGAACTCGACTCGCTCGCACTCCAAGGAATATTCCTTCATCAGTGCCTGCTTTTTCTTGACACACAGAGCACTGCACCTTGGGATACAGGTCAGTCACATATAATATAAGAAAAAATTGAATGCCAATGCCTTTACAGGTGTCTTGATCCATAAACCATACCACGGTCATTACGATTTTGTGAGTCGTCTTGATCCATAATCTTCATCTTCAAAAAATGTCATTTGATATACAGAAACTTGATATTTTTGCTCTAAATTAAACTGTTATCTAAATTAGTTGAAACAGTTGTTGAAAGTATTTTATCAGTCTTGTTTCATCACTCATTGTATTCTGTTTCATTAATTGATTTGAAAAATGTGAATTGTACATCACTGTATTGAGGATTTAACCCTTTGATTTAACCCCATGCCATAGTTCATGCTGTGGTACTACATCATGAGCTTAGCTCACTCAGATAAGCTGTGAGCAGTAAATTTAGGCCTAAATATGAGAGAATGCAGCTGTGGTAAGTGTGCACCATATGAAACAAATCCTGCAGCATGCAGTGCATAATGAGAAAAAACTGACCATGTTTCTGGATTAAAACAGTGACTTTGTGGTGTATTTTCATATGGTTTTTATGGTTGTATTTGCAGTTTCTTGGTCTCATTTGATAGAAGATGTATTACAGGAATAAAGATGATTTTAATTGGTTTTTGATTGGTTTTTGCCAATGTTCAAGAGTAAACAAATGACATCACGCATCCAATACACGTCAGCTGGTGGGTGTAATGTGCATTCACAAATGTGCTGATATTATTTATACAATTATTACAATATTGCATAATAAATCTTCTATTTTTTTGGTGTGAATAAAAATTTTGTGAATAAAAAATCAAAATGGAATTTGTGTCAAGCCTGGAAATGTAACTAATAAACATAGGAAATGTTATTTTAGTGCCAGGAATGCCTGCCTTGTTTATTCTGGACCCTATTTTGAAATTGAAATACAGTGGAACCTCAGTTTTTGTCTTTAATTTGTTCCAGAGTCTCTGACAAAAACTAAAGCAATATTTCCCAAAAGAAATAATGTAAATCCAATTTATCCATTCCAGACACCCAAAAATTATTAACAAAAAATACATTTTATAGAGAATAACTATAGTTTTACATAGAGAAAACAATGAGAAATAAATATAAAGCACTAATGAAATGGATAAATGAACATTTAAATCACTTTTACCTTTATTGAAGACTCTTGTTGGTGTATGGAAGATGGCGAGGACGGGAGAGGTTATCTCTACCACCCTCCACTACCATCTACCACCATCACTGCCACCCTCCACCACCATCACTACAACCCTCTACCACCATCACTGCCACCCTCTACCACCATCACTATCACTACCCCACACTACCACAATCACTACCATCCTCTACCACCATCACTACCACCCTGTACCACAATCACTACCACCATCACAACCACTACCACAATCACTACCACCATCACAACCACTACCACCATCACTACCACTACCACCATCACTACCACTACCACCATCACTACCACTACCACCATCACTACCACCACCACTACCACCATCACTACCACCATCACAACCACTACCACCATTACTACCACCCTTTACCACCATCACTACCACCCTTTACCACCATCACTACCACCCTTTACCACCATCACTACTACCCTCTACCACCATCACTACTACCCTCTACCACCATCACTACTACCCTCTACCACCATCACTACTACCCTCTACCACCATCACTACTACCCTCTACCACCATCACTACTACCCTCTACCACCATCACTACTACCCTCTACCACCATCACTACTACCCTCTACCACCATCACTACTAGCCTCTACCACCATCACTACCACCCTCTACCACCATTGAATTCTATTGTGTTTCTCGCCTTCTTTATCAAAGGACTGGCACTCGGAACTTTCTTTTTCCCCATGGTGGCTTATTTAGCAGTCACGCTCAATAAACAAGCGCAAAAAAACAATGGATTATTACGAAATGTTTTGTATGAATGCGCAGGGTAATGTTCACTCAATGAGAAACAAAGCCAGACTGACTCAGAATGTGTGCATGGGATCCTTCATGTGGGTGTGGGCAGACGGACACGTTTGGTACGGCGAATGAAAACCAAAGTGATGAATGAAAACTGGGACAATATTTTGACAAAAAAAAAAGTCATCAAAAACCGAATTTGACAAAAAGTAAGGCAAACGAAAACCAAGGTTTCACCGTAGTTCGAACTTTGTGTGAAATTGGCCAAATTACCAATTTCCAATCACTTTATTGGGTAGTTAACCCTTTCAGGGTTCGTCCCTTAGATCTACGGCTTTACGGTGAGTGTCCAAACCGTAGATCTACGCCATGAGCTCAGCTCACTCTGATAAACTGTGAGTGGTACATTTGGGCCTAGATATGAGAGAATACATGTATGTGGTATGTGTGCACCACATAAAACAGATCCTGCAGCACACTGTGTATAATGAGAGAAAAAAACTGAAATCATGATTTTTCGATTAAAACAGCGACTTTGCAGTGTTTTTTCGTATGTTTTTTATAGTTGTATTTGCGATTTCTTGGTCTCATTTGATAGAATAGAAGACATATTACAGAAATAGAGATGATTTTGATTGGTTTTAGCACTGGAAATGGCTTGAAACTGAGCTCAAAGTAGCGGAAATGTTAAATTTTTGCCGATATTCAAGAGTAAACAAACGACCTCACACATCTACACGTCAGCTGGTGGGTCTAATATACATTCACAAATATGGTGATGATATTTATACAATTATTACAGTATTGCATAACAGTAAATCTTCTATTTTTTGGTGTGAATAAAAATTCATTATGTGAATAAAAAATCAAAATAGAATTTATTTGTAAAGCCTCAAAATGTAACTAATGAACAGAGGAAATGTTAGTTTAGTTCCAGGAATACCTACATTGTTTATTCTGGAGCCTATTTTGAAATTGGAATATTTTGAACTTTGTGTTAAATTGGCCAAATTAACAATTTCCGATCACTTTAGTTTGTAGTTGAAACAGTTGATTTGGCGATTTCTTGTGCTCAGTCGATAGAATAGAAGTAATACTAGTGAAATAGCTAAGAATTTGGTTGATTGGAATAATGTAATTGGCCTAAAATGGGAGTCAAAGTCGGCAAAATCGCCGACTCGTAAATATCGCTGACACATCAAAATTCGCGAGAGCATAATTTCGTCAATTTTCCACCAAATTTCGTACTTTTTGTTTTATTACCTTCACAAAAAGATTCTCTACGATTTCATAAGAAAAAATAACAAATTTTTTTTTTGAAAATTCTTGGACACTGGTGCGTGACTTCAGATTTTGGCCTTGGACCCTGAAAGGGTTAAAATAGTTGATTGGGTAATTTCTTGTGCTGAGTAGATAAAATGGAACACATACTAGTGAAATATCTAAGGATTTAGTCTAATGAAACAATGTAATTGGCCTAAAATAGGACTCAAAGTGAACAAAATCGCCAATGCATAAATATCGCTGACACAGCAATATTCGCAAGAGTGTAATTTTGCCAATTTTTGATCAAATTTCATAATTTTTTTTATTACCTTCAGAAAAAGGTTATCTACCATTTCATAAGAAAATATAATAAAAACTATTTTTTGCATTTTCTTAGACCCTGTAGGAAATTTTCAGATGGGGGTCTGGACCCTCAGAGGGTTAATGATTTTAGTCTTCTTTTTTTACTGGTTGTCTTGGGAGATAGCTATTTGTAATAGTTTTTACCACTTAATATCTTGCATTACTGGAGAAAGCACAAATTAGGAAAGGTAGAAGAAATTAAATGAGCAGAGATAACAAATAGGAGTAAGGGGCTAGTAACCCCTTCTCCTGTATATATTACTAAATGTAAAAGGAGAAACTTTCGTTTTTCCTTTTGGGCCACCCCGCCTCGGTGGGATACGGCAGGTGTGTTGAAAGAAAGAAAGAAAAAGATAAATACAGTATATTAACAGTTGCCACAGCCAGAGTAGTACAAACAGCACTTTGCCGACCAAATCACCTTAGTCCACCAACTACACCACACACTGTAGTTGGTGGACTAAGTTGATTTAGAGTTAGAGGAATGCTTAATGAAGTGGTGTTTTTATGAAAAGCAGATCTTGTCTTAAGTTTGAGCTTAATGCACAAGAAGAATAGAAAATGGTATTTACTCACAATTTATACACTTTTAGATATTTTATATTGAAAATTGTAGATTTTTTTTTAAGTGCTTACCAGGATATTTAGATTCTTAAGCTAAATAAGTTTTCATTGCATTATCCAAATACTTCATATCTTTGTATGTAAAGTGAAATCTACTTGAAAGTCATTACAAAAACCATAAATCTAAACTTTGAGAATGTTCAATACAATATTTGCAATTCATGCTTCACACATATGAGTGTTGGTACCTATACTCTCATGCATTCCCTTTTTTTGTCTCCACAGATGCCTCTATGCACTGCCCACCTTTTACCCTACATAAGTTCTGTGGCTCACCTTGTCTTTCATAGACCCATCCACTGACAAGTCCACTCCCATATATCTGAACACATTCACTTCCTCCATACTCCCTCCTTCCAATCTGATATCCAAACTTTCATTACCTAAATTGTTCACCCTCGTCACCTGACTTTTTCCTGTGTTCACTTTTAATTTCCTTCTTATACATACTTATATTCAAGTAATAAAATAGTTGCACTTTGGAAGTAAGTTGTGTATTCTTGGCAGGTGGTTCAGCAGAAGCTTCACAAGTTGTCTCAGGAGCTGGGACGTATGCAACATGAGTTCCAAGATGCGTCTGCTCAAGGCTCACCTGCTACAGAGATGATGCGCTCGCACATGGAGTCACGCACCACTAGTCTCCTCTCCCTTAAAGCTGCCATATTTGAACCTAACATGGTGGAAAGTTTACTCCAGTTTCTAGCAGCTTCTGCTGAATGGTTGGTACAAATGGCACTTTGCCCTCCAAATCAACTTAGTCCACCAACAGCACTACAGGAAGTTAAAGTACCACTTCCTGAAGATACTGATGTACACATTTTCTTACAATGTATCCCCGAATTCCTAGTTGAGACTCTTACAGAGACAATCAGTTCTGTTCGGAGATATAGTGCACCTCTCTTAAGCTCTACTGGAGGCATCCTGATACTGCCCCACCTCATGTCTTTCATAGTTGTGTTCATGGGCTCTCCTAAACGCATGAACAATCCTCATCTTCGTGCCCATCTCGCTGAATGTTTAGAAACTCTACTTCCAGAGAGCGGTAGTTCAAGTGGAGGACTACTCGCCGGTTGCCGAGAGCATCTATTTACAAAGCATCCTGCATCTCCACAGCTTGTCACTGCTCTTATACATGTGTTTGTCAGCATTGAAATGACAGGCCAGAGTGTTTCCTTTGAGGAGAAGTTTAACTATAGAAGACCTATGTAAGTACAAAGTCTTCTTTTCTTCTTTCAACGTACCAGCCATATATTATCAGTTAATGTATGTACAGTAACCACATGTGAATTGGGGAGAATCTCCCCCCAAAATTCTTTAATACTCCACATGTTTAACACAATATCTGTTTTGCATTAGTAGTTTTGCCAGCCTCTGCTAACTTCAGTAGCATATATGATAAACTGGATTCATACTATTGTAATTTTATGCTGTGTTATGGAGTAAGGTATTTCAACATAGTTTCAATGTCTTTGACTATCCATTGAAATTTTATTAGTTAGGCACTTTCAAATACTTGGGTTCAGTCAATTTTTTCCATCTGGCAACCTAAGGGCTAAACATCTACTGAGCTACTAGTTCTTCCCACTTCAAACATGATGAAGTAAAAAAAAGCTTGATTGTGGACTGAATAATTATGTTATTCTAATTTATTCTAATTTTCTAAGTTACTAAATGCTGTAAAGAGTTTTTATGAGGATAGTGAGGCTCAGGTTAGGGTGTGTAGAAGAGAGGGAGACTGCTTCCCGGTAAAAGTAGGTCTTAGACAGGGATGTGTAATGTCACCATGGTTGTTTAATATATTTATTGATGGGGTTGTAAAAGAAGTAAATGCTAGGGTGTTCAGGAGAGGGGTGGGATTAAATTATGGGGAATCAAATACAAAATGGGAATTGACAGTTATTTTTGCTGATGATACTGTGCTTATGGGAGATTCTACAGAAAAATTGCAAAGGTTAGTGGATGAGTTTGGGAGTGTGTAAAGGTAGAAAGTTGAAAGTGAACATAGAAAAGAGTAAGGTGATGAGGGTATCAAATGATTTAAATAAAGAAAAATTGGATATCAAATTGGGGAGGAGTAGTATGGAAGAAGTGAATGTTTTCAGATACTTGGGAGTTGACGCGTCGGCGGATGGATTTATGAAGGATGAGGTTAATCATAGAATTGATGAGGGGGGAAAAAAGGTGAGTGGTGCATTGAGGTATATGTGGAGTCAAAAAACATTATCTATGGAGGCAAAGAAGGGAATGTATGAAAGTATAGTAGTACCAACGCTTTTATATGGGTGTGAAGCTTGGGTTGTGACTGCAGCAGCTAGGAGGTGGTTGGAGGCAGTGGAGATGTCCTGTTTAAGTGCAATGTGTGGTGTAAATATTATGCAGAAAATTAGGAGTGTGGAAATTAGGAGAAGGTGTGGAGTTAATAAAAGTATTAGTCAGAGGGCTGAAGAGGGGTTGTTGAGGTGGTTTGGTCATTTAGAGAGAATGGATCAAAGTAGAATGACATGGAGAGCATTTAAATCTGTAGGAGAAGGAAGGCGGGGTAGGGGTCATCTTCGAAAAGGTTGGAAGGAAGGGGTAAGGGAGGTTTTGTGGGCGAGGGGCTTGGACTTCCAGCAAGCGTGCATGAGCATGTTAGATAGGAGTGAATGGAGACGAATGGTATTTGGGACCTGATGATCTGTTGGAGTGTGAGCAGGGTAATATTTAGTGAAGGGATTCAGGGAAACCAGTTATTTTTATATAGCCGGACTTGAGTCCTGGAAATGGGAAGTACAATGCCTGCACTCTAAAGGAGGGGTTTTGGGATATTAGCAGTTTGGAGAGATATGTTGTGTATCTTTATACATATATGCTTCTAATCTGTTGTGTTCTGAGCACCTCTGCAGAAACAGTGATTATGTGTGAGTAAGGTGAAAGTGTTGAATGATGATGAAAGTATTTTCTTTTTGGAGATTTTCTTTCTTTTTGGGTCACCCTGCCTCAGTGGGAGACGGCCGACTTGTTAAAAAAAAAAAAAAATTAGATAAGTTTCTAAAATGTTTGTCTATCTTCATGCCTTTTTCCCCCAGCTTGATGCCAGGCTTTCCTGGTCAACTGCTGAATTAGTTACTTTTTTCTTTATAAACTGCACAAATATCAATAGACTTTAAACCTAGCTTACTGGCTATGTATGAACTGCAGATCCACATTGTCACAACCCATTTAATTCAGGCCCATATAACTTTCATTGTTTTATATTAAATTTCTCTATCCAGCAAAAGTAGGCCTTGAACAGGGATGTGTAATGTCACCATGGTTGTTCAACAGATTTATAGATGGGGTTGTAAAAGAAGTAAATGCTAGGGTGTTTGGGAGAGGGGTGGGATTAAATTATGAGGAATCAAATACAAAATGGGAGTTGACAGTCATTTTTTGCTGATATTGTTAGTGGACAAATTTGGAAGGATGTGTAAATGGAGAGAGTTGAAAGTGAACATAGATGAGAGTAAAGTGGTGAGAGTATTCAATGAGTTAGGTAAAAAAAAAACTGGATATCACATTGGAGGGAGTATGGAAGAAGTGAATGTGTTCAGATATTTGGGAGTTGATTCATCAGCAGATGGGTTTATAAAGGATGAGGTTAACCACAGAATTGATGAAGGAAAAATGGGTGGGTGATGCATTGAATGTTATCCATGGAGGCAAAGAAGGGAATGTATCAGTATAGTGGTACCAACACTCATATATGGGTGTGAAACATGGGTTGTAAATGCTGGAGCAAGGAGGATTCTGAAGGTAAAAAGGGTGAGAAATATTATCGAAATACTGTGGTACCATGGTCAACTGCTGATGCTGCTGCTGCTGTAGCACTGTCAGCTGCTGCTGCTGCTGTAGCACCATCAGCTGCTGCTGCTGCTGTAGCACCATCTGCTGCTGCTGTAGCACTGTCAGCTGCTGCTGTAGCACTGTCAGCTGCTGCTGCTGTAGCACTGTCAGCTGCTGCTGCTGTAGCACTGTCAGCTGCTGCTGTAGCACCGTCAGCTGCTGCTGCTGCTGTACCACCGTCAGCTGCTGCTGCTGCTGTAGTACCATCTGCTGCTGCTGTAGTACCATCTGCTGCTGCTGTAGCACTGTCAGCTGCTGCTGTAGCACTGTCAGCTGCTGCTGTAGCACTGTCAGCTGCTGCTGTAGCACAGTCAGCTGCTGCTGCTGTAGCACTGTCAGCTGCTGCTGCTGTAGCACTGTCAGCTGCTGCTGCTGTAGCACTGTCAGCTGCTGCTGCTGTAGCACTGTCAGCTGCTGCTGCTGTAGCACACTGTCAGCACTGCTGCTGCTGCTGTAGCACTGTCAGCTGCTGCTGCTGCTGCTGTAGCACTGTCAGCTGCTGCTGCTGCTGTAGCACTGTCAGCTGCTGCTGCTGCTGTAGCACTGTCAGCTGCTGCTGCTGCTGTAGCACTGTCAGCTGCTGCTGCTGCCTGTAGCACTGTCAGCTGCTGCTGCTGCTGTAGCACTGTCAGCTGCTTGCTGCTGCTGTAGCACTGTCAGCTGCTGCTGCTGCTGTAGCACTGTCAGCTGCTGCTGCTGCTGTAGCACCGTTGTTGGTGTGGCTTATTGAGAATACCAAGAAACAATTAACCCAGAGGGTTAGCCCCCCAGGATAACCCAAAAAAGTCAGTGTCATCGAAGACTGTCTAACTTATTTCCATTGGGGTCCTTAATCTTGTCCCCCAGGATGCAACCCACACCAGTCGACTAACACCCAGGTGAACAGGGAAAAATGCCTGGAACTAGTGCTCATATTGGTGAATTTAAAGCCAGCAAAGGTTGGTTTGAGAGATTTAAGAATCGTAGTGGCATACACAGTGTGATAAGGCATGTTCTGGAAGAAAATGCCAAACAGGACCTACAGTAACTCAGGGGGGAAAAGGCACTCCAGGACACAGTGTCTCATCAGTCATTGCTGCATCTTCAATAAAGGTAAGTGTCATTTATTCTTCATTTAGTAGACTAGTACATGCACAATATACATGTATATTGTGCATGTACTACTCTACTATTGTGCATGTATCCTTCTCTTTGTGTGTAGGAAAATGTATATTTCATGTGGTAATTTTTTTTTTTCATACTTTTGGGTGTCTTGCATGGATTAATTTGATTTCCATTATTTCTTATGGGGAAAATTCATTCGCATAACGATAATTTCGCATAACAATGAGCTCTCAGGAACGGATTAATATCGTTATGCGGGGGTCCACTGTACGTATAAAGATACACAAAGTATCCCTCCAAACTGCTAATATCCCGAACCCCTCCTTTAGAGTGCAGGCATTGTACTTCCCATTTCCAGAACTCAAGTCCGGCTATATAAAAATAACCGGTTTCCCTGAATCCCTTCACTAAATGTTACCCTGCTCACACTCCAACAGATCGTCAGGTCCCAAATACCATTCGTCCCCATTCACTTCCATGCATGCCTGCTGGAAGTCCAAGCCCCTCGCCCACAAAACCTCCCTTACCCCTTCCAACCTTTTCAAGGATGACCCCTACCCTGCCTTCCTTCCCCTACAGATTTATATGCTCTCCATGTCATTCTACTTTGATCCATTCTCTCTAAATGACCAAACCACCTCAACAACCCCTCTTCAGCCCTCTGACTAATACTTTTGTTAACTCCACACCTTCTCCTAATTTCTGCACTCCTAATTTTCTACATAATATTTACACCACACATTGCCCTTAGACAGGACATCTCCACTGCCTCCAACCGTCTCCTTGCTGCTGCATTCACAACCCAAGCTTCACACCCATATAAGAGTGTTGGTACTACTATACTTTTATACATTCCCTTCTTTGCCTCCATAGGTAGCATTTTTTGTCCACATATATCTCAACACACCACTCACCTTTTTGCCCTCATCAGTTCTATGATTAACCTCATCCTTCATAAATCCATCCGCCAACACGTCAACTCCCAAGTACATGTATATCTGAAAACATTCACTTCTTCCATACTCTTCCTCCCCAATTTGATATCCAATTTTTCTTTATCTAAATCATTTGATACCCTCATCACCTTGCTCTTTTCTATGTTCACTTTCAACGTTCTACCTTTACACACATTCTCAAACTCATCCACTAACCTTTGCAAGAATTATTGAGTATACATATGTATGAAACACTGGCTCGTAAGACATATATATATGACCAAAACAGTCAAAGGGTTAAAGAAAGGGTTTGGGATATTGGCTATTTAGTAACATCTAAACTGTCATATCTGGGTGCCTCTGCAAAGACAGTGAATGTGTGTGAATGATGATGAAAGTGTTGAATGATGGTGAAAAAGTTTCTTTTTTGAGTCACTCTGCCTCAGTGTGAGACGGCCAACGTGTTGAAAAAAAAAAATTGTGCTGTTGGTAAAATAATGATTAATTTTAACTTAAGTTTCTATTATACATGCTCAAAGATTGATAGTGCCATTATCATTGTCACATTCTTCCAGGTACGAGGTGATGAAATACTTGTGGGAAATGCCTAAACATCGAAAAAGATTTACAGAATTAGCTGAAGAATCTCTGGCTAACATGGAGTCTGCCAAACCTCCATTATTCCTACGCTTTGTCAACCTCTTGATAAATGATGCCATTTTCTTGTTAGATGAAGGGTTGTCGTATATGTCACAGCTTCGAGAAAGTCAGAAAGAAAGGTAGCTGTCTGTGTGCTCTTGTATTTCTCTAGCAAAACACTGTTTCTAAAAAATTGGGTAACTCCTCCCCTTCCATCACCAATTGTAATGAATGGTTCAGTACTAGCTACTTGAACCCTTAAACTGTCCAAATGTAGATCTACGTTCACTCACGTAGCACTCCGAATATTTTGAAAAATAAAAAATCTTTTTTTTTTTTTTTTCTTTAAATGAAGAGCGCAGTTTTATAAATTATATAGGACAAAAAAAAATTTTAGGGCCAGTACTTACCGAGATATTAGCTCGCAAAGTTGGTGCTAAATGATGAGGTGTCAGTAACGTGGAGTACTGCTGCTTGCAGAAACTATTATCATTTATCATTTTTTCCTACTTCTTTTCTGTTTGTTGTTGTTTTCATGTTATGATAATAATGCTTTGTTGCAGATCTTTTGATTTCATAGCCAATTCTTGTTGAGACACAAATGTTTGGTACTGAATTAGTGATCATACTATCACAGGTAGTAGGTTGGTAGACAGCAACCACCCAGGGAGGTACTACCGTCCTGCCAAGTGAGTGTAAAACGAAATCCTGTAATTGTTTTACATGATGGTAGGATTGCTGGTGTCTTTTGTCTGTCTCATAAATATGCAAGATTACAGGTACGTCTTGCTACTTCTACTTACACTTAGGTCACACTACACATACATGTACACATTTATTTATACACACTCATCTGAGTTTTCTTTGATTTTATTTTAATAGTTCTTGGTCTTATTAATTTTCCTTTTATATCCATGGGGAAGTGGAATAAGAATCTTTCCTCCGTAAGCCATGTGTGTTGTAAAAGTCAACTAAAATGCCGGGAACAATGGGCTAGTAACCCCTTTTCCTGTAAAGATTACTAAAAAGAATAAGAAGAAGAAAATTGTCAAAGTGGGAAGTCTGAATGTGCGTGGATGTTGTGCAGATGATAAGAAAGAGATGATTGTGGATGTTATGAATGAGAAGAAGCTGGATGTCCTGGCTTTAAGTGAAACAAAGCTGAAGGGGGTGGGAGAGTTTCAGTGGAGAGGAATAAATGGGATTAGGTCAGGGGTTTCAAATAGAGTTAGAGCTAAAGAAGGAGTAGCAATAATGTTGAAGGATAAGCTATGGCAGGAAAAGAGGGACTATAAATGTATTAATTCAAGGATTATGTGGAGTAAAATAAAGATTGGATGTGAAAAGTGGGTTATAATAAGCGTATATGCACCTGGAGAAGAGAGAAGTGTAGAGGAGAGAGAGAGATTTTGGGAAATGTTGAGTGAATGCGTGGGGAGTTTTGAATCAAGTGTGAGAGTAATGGTGGTTGGGATTTCAATGCTAAAGTGGGTAAAAATGTTATGGAGGGAGTAGTAGGTAAATTTGGGGTGCCAGGGGTAAATGTAAATGGGGAGCCTTTAATTGAGCTATGTGTAGAAAGAAATTTGGTAATAACTAATACATATTTTATGAAAAAGAGGATAAATAAATATACAAGGTATGATGTAGCACGTAATGAAAGTAGTTTATTAGATTATGTATTGGTGGATAAAAGGTTGATGGGTAGGCTCCAGGATGTACATGTTTATAGAGGGGCAACTGATATATCGGATCATTATTTAGTTGTAGCTACAGTTAGAGTAAGAGGTAGATGGGAAAAGAGGAAGGTGGCAACAACAAGTAAGAGGGAGGTGAAATGTGTATAAACTAAGGGAGGAGGAAGTTCGGGTGAGATATAAGCGACTATTGGCAGAAAGGTGGGCTAGTTCAAAGATGAGTAGTGGGGGGGTTGAAGAGGGTTGGAATAGTTTTAAAAATGCAGTATTAGAATGTGGGGCAGAAGTTTGTGGTTATAGGAGGGTGGGGGCAGGAGGAAAGAGGAGTGATTGGTGGAATTATGAAGTAAAGGGTGTGATAAAGAGAAAAAGGTAGTTATGAGAGGTTTTTACAAAGCAGAAGTGTTATAAGAAGAGCAGAGTATATGGAGAGTAAAAGAAAGGTAAAGAGAGTGGTGAGAGAGTGCAAAAGGAGAGCAGATGATAGAGTGGGAGAGGCACTGTCAAGAAATTTTAATGAAAATAAGAAAAAATTTTGGAGAGACTTAAACAAGTTAAAAAAGCCTAGGGAAAATATGGATTTGTCAGTTAAAAACAGAGTAGGGGAGTTAGTAGATGGGGAGATGGAGGTATTGGGTAGATGGCGAGAATATTTTGAGGAACTTTTAAATGTTAAGGAAGAAACAGAGGCAGTAATTTCATGCACTGGTCAGGGAGGTATACCATCTTTTAGGAGTGAAGAAGAGCAGAATGTAAGTGTGGGGGAGGTACGTGAGGCATTACGTAAAATGAAAGGGGGTAAAGCAGCTGGAACTGATGGGATCATGACAGAAATGTTAAAAGCAGGGGGGGATATAGTGTTGGAGTGGTTGGTACTTTTGTTTAATAAATGTATGAAAGAGGGGAAGGTACCTAGGGATTGGCGGAGAGCATGTATAGTCCCTTTATATAAAGGGAAAGGGGACAAAAGAGACTAAAAATTATAGAGGAATAAGCTTACTGAGTATACCAGGAAAAGTGTACGGTAGGGTTATAATTGAAAGAATTAGAGGTAAGACAGAATGTAGGATTGCGGATGAGCAAGGAGGTTTCAGAGTGGGTAGGGGATGTGTAGATCAGGTGTTTACATTGAAGCATATATGTGAACAGTATTTAGATAAAAATAGGGAAGTTTTTATTGCATTTATGGATTTAGAAAAGGCATATGATAGAGTGGATAGAGGAGCAATGTGGCAGATGTTGCAAGTATATGGAATAGGTGGTAAGTTATTAAATGCTGTAAAGAGTTTTTATGAGGATAGTGAGGCTCAGGTTAGGGTGTGTAGAAGAGAGGGAGACTACTTCCCGGTAAAAGTAGGTCTTAGACAGGGATGTGCAATGTCACCATGGTTGTTTAATATATTTATAGATGGGGTTGTAAAGGAAGTAAATGCTAGGGTGTTTGGGAGAGGGGTGGGATTAAATTATGGGGAATCAAATTCAAAATGGGAATTGACAGTTACTTTTTGCTGATGATACTGTGCTTATGGGAGATTCTAAAGAAAAATTGCAAAGGTTAGTGGATGAGTTTGGGAATGTGTGTAAAGGTAGAAAGTTGAAAGTGAACATAGAAAAGAGTAAGGTGATGAGGGTGTCAAATGATTTAGATAAAGAAAAATTGGGGAGGAGGAGTATGGAAGAAGTGAATGTTTTCAGATACTTGGGAGTTGACGTGTCGGCGGATGGATTTATGAAGGAAGAGGTTAATCGTAGAATTGATGAGGGAAAAAAGGTGAGTGGTGCGTTGAGGTATATGTGGAGTCAAAAAACATTATCTATGGAGGCAAAGAAGGGAATGTATGAAAGTATAGTAGTACCAACACTCTTATATGGGTGTGAAGCTTGGGTGGTAAATGCAGCAGCGAGGAGACGGTTGGAGGCAGTGGAGATGTCCTGTTTAACCCTTTGAGGGTTTTCGTCGTACTAGTACGTCTTACGCGTAGGGGTTTTTGACGTACTAGTACTCGTAAATTCTAGCGACCTCAAATCTAGTGGGAGAAAGCTGGTAGGCCTTCATATGAAAGAATGGGTCTATGTGGTCAGTGTGCACAGTCTAAAAAAAATCCTGCAGCACACGGTGCATAATGAGAAAAAAAAACTTTTCCATTTTTTTTTAATAAATCAGCGACTTTGCAGTGTATTTTCGTATAGTATTTATTGTTGTATTCTAGTTTTCTTGGTCTCATTTTATGAATGGAAGACATATTACTGAAATTGGGATGATTTTGACTGGTTTTACAATGAAAGGTGCCTTGAAATTGAGCTCAAAGTAGCAGAAATGTTCGATTTTTACCAAACTTCAAAAGTAAACAAATCGTGCCAAGCGTGCAATACACGTCAACTGGTGAGTCTAATATTCTTTCACAAGTGCACCAATAATATTTATACATTTTTTTACACTAATGCAGTAGTCTGCTAACAGTAAATCTTATATTTTTTGTGAGAATAAAAATTCAAAGTGGAAAGCAAAAGAATATAGAGGGGCCTTGAGACGTGACTAATGACTAGAGGAAATGTCATTTTAGTGCCAGGAATGTCTTTCTTGTTTATTCTGGACCCTATTCCGAAATTGGCATCTTTTGAAATTTGTGTGAAATTGGCAAAATTGCTAAATTCTGACACTGTATGGATAGTTGAATTTATAAATGGGTGGTTTTCTTGCACCCATTCGATAGAAAAAATGGAGTTCTACCGAAATATTCATGTTTTTTGTCGACTAGTACAGTGAAATTGGCCGAAAATGGGGCTCAAAGTGGGCAAAATCGCCGATCCGTAAACATCGCCGAGACCGCTAACTTTGCGAGAGCATAATTCCGTAAGTTTTCTATCAAATTTCAAAACTTTTGGTGTCGTTATGATCGGGAAAGATTCTCTATCTTTTCATAAGAGAAAAATAATTTTTTTTTTTTTTTAAATTTGGCCGACCCTGAGAACGAGTTTCGGAGAGGGCCTGTCGACCCTCAAAGGGTTAAGGGCAATGTGTGGTGTAAATATTATGCAGAAAATTCGGAGTGTGGAAATTAGGAGAAGGTGTGGAGTTAATAAAAGTATTAGTCAGAGGGCAGAAGAGGGGTTGTTGAAGTGGTTTGGTCATTTAGAGAGAATGGATCAAAGTAGAATGACATGGAAAGCATATAAATCTATAGGGGAAGGAAGGCGGGGTAGGGGTCGTCCTCGAAAGGGTTGGAGAGAGGGGGTAAAGGAGGTTTTGTGGGCAAGGGGCTTGGACTTCCAGCAAGCGTGCGTGAGCGTGTTAGATAGGAGTGAATGGAGACGAATGGTACTTGGGACCTGATGATCTGTTGGAGTGTGAGCAGGGTAATATTTATTGAAGGGATTCAGGGAAACCGGTTATTTTCATATAATCGGACTTGAGTCCTGGAAATGGGAAGTACAATGCCTGCACTTTAAAGGAGGGGTTTGGGATATTGGCAGTTTGGAGGGATATGTTGTGTATCTTTATATGTGTATGCTTCTAGACTGTTGTATTCTGAGCACCTCTGCAAAAACAGTGATAATGTGCGAGTGTGGTGAAAGTGTTGAATGATGATGAAAGTATTTTCTTTTTGGGGATTTTCTTTCTTTTTTTTGGGTCACCCTGCCTCGGTGGGAGACGGCCGACTTGTTGAAAAAAAAAAAAAAAAAAAAAAACTATCACAAACACACATGTTCACACTGATAAATGAATTTGTACACCTGGTTCAATCACATACTATTGTGTACATATATATACATACAAGGTATTTACAGGTCCCATTTATGTTTCTAGAAGTCCACCACTGTATGGTACTCCAAGAAGCATGGATTCATACACAGTGCCACCCCACATTGCTGACATATGAATCGTGTGTCTTTTCACACTTGGGGTCTCTTGTGTAGTGTAAGTACACACAACACACCTTTTCTGAGAGTACTTCTTCTTTGGAGTAGATGGTATTGGTATCAGGCAGAGACAGTTAGGGATTATTCTGTTTGGCACTTTCCCCTCTGGTTGTGGGGTGACAGGTCACTGTGGAGTGGCAGGTATAGGTGTGATGCCATACTTTTTCACTATCTGCTTGATGGCATTGAAGGTGAATTCTGCACATCATTGTCACTTCCCAGTCTCTATTTTGTACATGTTGAAGGCATTGAGTATTGCCATGTCCACAAGGTGGAAAAACACTTTTACAGTGGACCCCCGGTTAACGATATTTTTTCACTCCAGAAGTATGTTCAGGTGCCAGTACTGACCGAATTTGTTCCCATAAGGAATATTGTGAAGTAGATTAGTCCATTTCAGACCCCCAAACATACACGTACAAACGCACTTACATAAATACACTTACATAATTGGTCGCATTCGGAGGTGATCGTTATGCGGGGGTCCACTGTATATACTATTTGCGACTCCTACACACAGTCAACAAACCCTATTATCATGTCACACTTGTCGACTAATCGCACATTGTTTGTATAGTTGACGACAGCAGCTGGCTTTACAAGAGGTTGATTGTTGAGCTTGCTCAATCTGTCTGTCTGAACCATCTCGTTTCTGTGGATGGTCAACAGCAAGTCCCATTTGACATGCCATGTCATTGGCATGAAACCTTGGCTTTTTTTCTACTTTTTCTCACTGTTCCACATATATCAGTATTGTTCACATGTAGGAAATCTGTGAGCATAGGGCTTGTATATCAGTTGTCTGTGAACAATGTATGACCTTTGCCAAGGTATGGCTGCATCATCGTGCGAACGTCACCAGAAATGCCCAACGTGTGCCTGGTATCGTCAAGTGTGTTTTTTCCTGTGTAGATAATGATGTCCAACACAAGACCAGTCTCTCAGTCGCACATAACAAAGAGTTTTATACCAAAGCAAATACGTTTGTTTGGTATATATTGTTTGAATAACAGGCGTCGCTTGAACAGAATCAGGACTCGTCAACAACAATGTTCTTGAATGGATAAAAGTAGGCACTGAATTTTTGCTTCAGATACATAAACAATTCCCTGATTTTGTACAGGAGGTTATTTTGGTTTGGCGTATTCCTGTCTGAGAAGTGCAACATTCGTAGCAACAGAGTGAATCAATTGCAGGGAAGGAGGTCATGGAACACTGGAGTGCTGATGAAGTGGTCTGTGGACTAGTACTCTGCTGTATTGTTCTTATATGTGTGTGGCATAAGCATGACAATGCCAAGGAATAAATACATTTCAGCCACAGTTGTATCTTTCCACCTGTGCAGGCGTGACGATTCTGAAACATCTGTGTTGTCCATTGTATACCGGTAGTACATGTTGGTCTGGGTAACAATCAGGTTCATTATCAGCTCATCAAAGTGTAGTTGAAAATAGTCTAACTCTGTAGACTCATTTGTGATGGGACAGTGTGGCATGATGCCACTTCCATTGGCATCAAAATTGAAAGGATGTGGCATGAATGGTGTACTTTCTGTCCAGTTCCATTCGTGGTCACATGGTTCAAGGTGGACCTGTGGCATGGGGTGTGGGGGAGCAGGAGGAGGGAAAAGAGTGGAGGCAGCACATGGTTGAGAGGGTGGTCCTTTGTCTGCCCACCCACCTCGCCACTAGGTCCAGGCATCATGCCACCCCCCTCTTCCTCCATCCCAGCATATTCACCTTCATGATCACTGTCAGTTGCTGGGGTTTTGGATCGTGACCTGCCACGACCCTTGCCGCTGACTGCGTATGGCACACTTCCTGAAGGTAGGCGCCACCACCTAAAAGTATATTTCACTGGGGAATAATGATAATCACTTTCACTCGATGAATTCTCTATGAGCATAAAATAAATTTCATTATCGTCACTTATATCACTTTCATTATCATCACCATAATGCATGGAAAATGATAATTTCCTCTTGCGGAGTTGCCTTTGGGTAGTAGCACTAGCAACCCCGGAGGTACTGGCCTGAGGGTCTGTTGTGGCCACACTGACCACATTAGCCACACTGGCCATCCCAGAGGTGATGGGCTGAGGGTCATCTGGGTTGTCATCAATAGTTTCACTAATTCCTTCATCATTAGTGGCCAGATCAGTGCCAGATCCACTAAACTCATGTTCTGTTTCAATGTCCATGAATAGTAGTGTGTTAATACAACGAGGCGTGAGTGAATCACGGGGGTTTACCATGATGTTGACCCAAGATGAAGCTGAAACTAACTGGTGCTACCACGTGGTACCCCAGTGTCCCCGATTTTTTTCATACTGCGCACGCTGAGGGCACAGACCCATTCTCTTGTGTCTAGGCGACTCAGGCCTATGACACCAAATTTGAATGAATGAAAAATAAAATGTAGATCTACGTTCGGAGTGCTACTTGGGCAAACGTAGATCTATGTTTGGACAGTTTAAGTGTTAAACATCAGTAATCAGTTGTCTGGAATGATTGTTAATCCAAACATGGCTTGGTTTCAGGTTTATAAACTAAATACAGCATAGCTTATTTTTTTTTCAGTCATTAGCATTTGGTGATTGAAGAAGGTTGTGTTGATCCCTCCATCAACTTCAGAGCCATGTTAATATGTTTACATCCTTTACCTCTTAATAATTAAAACAGAATTTGAATGCAGATTTTGTCATTGCAACTTACTTAACTACAATATACTATTAGTGTGTAATTCTGTATTTAATTGATATTACTGTGATAACGTTCATAATATTGTACTTGTGGAGACACTGTTCTGGTAGATAGATCTTCCAAATTTTTTTATATTTTTCACGTTGATTAACATAAGAATGTTTATAAACTTTGTTCCACAGGGATAGTGGAGAGTGGCTGAATCTGCCTACAACTCAGCGAGCAGAAAGGGAGAGCAGTTTCCAGCACATGTCTCTCTTGGCTCGCTTTCATAACATGCTTGGAGCACACACCATCCAGACACTTATCAGACTCACTAAAGAGGTAATATTAAGAGTATAATTTGTTGCTCAATATTAAGGTACATTGAATACACTTGTTACTTAGCTATTCTCTCCAGAAAAACACAGACATAAATTGATGAAATAGAGTAATTCCAACCCCCAAAACCCAACACACACACAAACTCCAAAGACCACTTTCCTACACTTGCTTTCATCAAATATGCTTACATATGAATGTTGAAGATTTAAACCTCTTCTTCTCAAGACCTCTTTTGTACCTGCTTTCCAGCCCTTTTTCAAAGATTCCATACTCCCACCATCCATCCATCAATGATGTACACACTCCTTTTTTTCCTTCTATCTTGAGTCCTGGGGGTGGGAAGTACAGTGCCTGTGCTCTGAAGGAGGGGTGGAGATGTGTTGCAGTTGTTGAACTGTAGTGTCGGCACATATCTGGTAGGACAGTGATGGAGCGGGTCACCTTGCCTCAGTGGGAAACTGCCAATTTGTTAATAATTAATAAAAAAAATCTTGCTCTTGTTTACTCTGGCCAAATCATCTTGACTAATCTTGCGCTCCCTGCAACATGTCTCTCATATACCTATTGTGTTGTATATACCATATTTTCCAGCAAAATAAGGTCTTGGAAAATTAGCCTTCACTTTATATGGTCAAGGTCAGGGTCAAGGGTAGGCTTTGGGTTACACTTTAGCATAAAGTATAAGGTCACTAGCCCTTGAATATGGTTACTGGTTTACCTTTATGGTACTTATTATGTACACTTTATATGCCAGAAAATATGGTACAGTGGACCCCCGGCTATCAGCCAACTCGGTTATCGGTGGGGTTTTTGGCGCTCGGTTATCGGCCGTTTTGGACGCGTCCATTCACCAGCTGGGGCAGCTTGCGCTTCAGTTTGGCTTTGTCTCTCGGTGGCTGAGGAAGCCTCTGCTCATACATCCAAACATTTTGCTTGTTTACCATTGTTTTTAGTGGTTTTTCTTGAAGTGCAACTGTGAAATAAGTAACCATGGCTCCAAAGAAAGTTCCTAGTAAAGTTCCTGTGGTAAAGAAAGTGAGAAACGCCATGGAATTTAAGCGTGAAATGATAGAAAAGTTTGAGTGGTATGAAGGTGGTGGAACTTGCCAGGATGTACAGCAAGAATAAATCAACAATTACATCCATCCTGGCAAAGAAAGAACAAATCAAAGACGCTAATGTTGCAAAAGGAATAGCTTTTCTAACTAAACAAAGGACACAGATAATGGAAGAGATGGAAAAGTTATTTCTTTCTTTCAACACACCGGCCGTATCCCACCGAGGTGGGGTGGCCCATAAGAAAAAACGAAAGTTTCTCCTTTTACATTTAGTAATATATACAGGAGAAGGGGTTACTAGCCCCTTGCTCCTGGCATTTTAGTCACCTCTTACAACACGCATGGCTTATGGAGGAAGAATTCTGTTCCACTTCCCCATGGAGGTAAAAAGAAATAAACAAGAACAAGAACTAGTAAGAAAATAGAAGAAAACCTAGAGGGGTGTGTATATATATGCTTGTACATGTATGTGTAGTGTGACCTAAGTGTAAGTAGAAGTAGCAAGACGTACCTGAAACCGTGCATGTTTGAGACAGAAAAATGGACACCAGCAACACTACCATCATGTAAAACAATTACAGGGTTTCGTTTTACACTCGCTTGGCAAGACGGTAGTACCTCCCTGGGCGGTTGCTGTCTACCAACCTACTACCTAGGAAAAGTTATTATTATTGTGGATTAAGGAAAAAGAATTAGTGGGAGACATTGTAGTGGAGTCGATCATTTGTGAGAAGGCAAGGCAGTTGCATGAGGATCTTGCAAAGAAAATGCCTGGAACAAGTGCTGCAGTTTGTGAATTTAGGGCCAGCAAAGGATGGTTTGATAGATTTAAGAAGTGTAGTATCATACACAGTGTTGTAAGACATGGTGAGGCTGCTTTTGTAGAGAAACATCACCCTGACAAAGCTGAAACAAGCCATATCTGCAACATGTTTAGTGACAATACCCTGTCCCACTTCAGGGAAATCTTAGAGATGCCAGAAACAGAGCACTCTGGACAGTTATTTTGTGAGACAGGGGTCCAGTGACTCAAGCTGGTTCTAGTGGCATTAAAAGACAGAGAAGGGAAGTAACCCCAGGGAAGGCATTGCTACCTAAAGTCTTCATGGAGGGGGATTCCCCTTCCAAACACTAATTCCTCCCTCTTTCCTCCTCCCTATCTTCCAGAAGCCAGCATTAGCCTTCAATAAAGGTATGTAATACTTACATAATTGTAAAAAAAATCATTTTTTTTTTTTGTGAATATTTTTGTTTGGAACGAATTAATTTTATTTCCATTAATTCTTATGGGAAACATTAATTCAGTTATCGGCTATTTCGGTTGTCGGCCAACCTTCAGAAATGGATTACAGCCGATAACCGGGGGTCCACTGTACTTGTTTATGCTTTGAGTGCTGAGTGACCTATGCCATCATAGTTCTCCATAAATGTTACAACAAATACAGTGGACCCCCGGTTCGCGATACTAATCCGTTCCTGAGAGCTCATCATAAACCAAAAATATCGGAAAGCGAATCAATTTTCCCCATAAGAAATAATGGAAATCAAATTAATCCGTGCAAGACGCCCAAAAGTATAAAAAAAAAAAAAACTTTTACCACATGAAATGTTAAGTTTAATGCAATAGAATAGTAATTACAATAACAATAAATAACGAAAGAATAATTGACACTTGCCTTTAATGAAGATCTGGTGATGATTGATGGGATGGGAGGAGGGGAGAGTGTGGATGGTGTTAGCATTTAGAAGGGGAATCCCCCTCCATTAGGATTTGAGGTAGCAAGTCCTTTTCCGGGGTTACTTCCCTTCTTCTTTTAATGACACTAAGACCAGCTTGAGAGTCACTGGACCTCTGTCGCACAACATAACTGGCAGCCTCACCATGCCTAATCACACTATGTATGCCACTACGATTCTTAAATCTTTCAAACCAACCTTTGCTGGCCTTAAATTCACTCACATCACCACTAGTTGCAGGCAATTTTTTTACCAAATCGTCATGCAACTGCCTAGCCTTTTCACAAATGATAGCTTGAGAGATGCTATCTCCTGCTATCTGTTTTTCATTTATCCACACCAATAACAGTCTCTCAACATTTTCTAACACTTGCGGTCGCTGTTTCGTAATCACAGTTGCACCTTTTGCAAGAACAGCTTCCTTGATTGCCGTTTTCTTGCTCACTATAGTAGAGATGGTTGATTGGGGTTTCCTATACAACCTGACCAGCTCCGACACACGCACTCCACTTTCGTACTTTGCAATTATCTCTTTCTTCATTTCAATGGTCATTAGCACCCTTGGTCTCGAAGGGTTGGCACTGGGAGCTTTCTTGGGGCCCATGGTGACTTATTTTGCAAAAACAGGCACCAAAAGCAGTGATAATATGGAATGTACCGAATGTATCCTTAGATGCGCGCACACTGGCTGGCTTGTAAACACTGGCACACACGGGGCAGTTCAGGCCACACATGGACACGTCTCGTACGAACCACATCGCATACCGGGTTTTGTATCGGGAAGCGAGGCAAATTTTCTGCGATATAATGCATCAGTTACCGGATTTATCGGATACCGATAGCATCGCGAACCGGGGGTCCAGTGTACTACTACTACTGCTGCTACTATTTCTCATCTACTGTATCTGTAACCATAGTCTTTAGCTTTCTTCATTCCTTCTTTCTGCATAATCTTGACATGACATAGATCTGAAACATGACACTTTTACTGCCTCCAGCCATATACATGGACCAAGAGGTGTATATTTCTCGGTAGATATGAAAGTTTGCTTTATGTGAATTTTTTGTGTAGTCTCCCCATTTCTACCAGTAATTTGCTATATACAGTATAAACTCTGTTACATGATCATCCAACCCCAGTACCCTTGATGTTTTAAACACATCTTAAATAAACAGATTTGGTAGTAGAAAATCCAATGAGCACATTTTGAAAGATTTACTATGATTGATTTTAATTTTAAGTGAATGAGAATGTGAATCATTGACAGATAACACACACAATCAAATGCATGCAGAACAAGAGATTTTTATATATGTAGTAGCAAGATAATTGGTGTACAGTATTTGTATACAGTAATATTGAGCATACCATCACCTGTCAGTCTCAGTCCATCTTTTTCTTTTTTTAATGTGCATCTTCTCATAAATTTTGTTGACAGATTCCACAGATGTTTACTCACGCCACCCTCGTTGACCGCATGGCTGCCATGCTCAACTATTTCCTCTCTACACTTGTTGGACCAAAGCAACGCAATCTTAAGGTAAAATATAGCTGTTTTTTTGTACAAGTACGTGATGCCAAGTATCAAAATACCAAAATAGTGACAAACATATGCATGATGACCAGTATTAATGAGGGTAAAACAATATATCAAGATATATTGTTTTACCCTCATTAACCCTTTCAGGGTACCCAGGCCCTCCCCCAGACTTGTTCTCAGGGTCTCCTAAATTTCAAAAAAAATATATATATATATTTTTTTTTTCCTATGGAAAGATAGAGAATCTTTCCCGATCATAATGACACCAAAAATATGAAATTTGATGGAAAACTTACGGAATTATGCTCTCGCGAAATTAGCGGTCTCGACGATGTTTACACATCGGCTTCTTTGCCCACTTTGAGCCCTATTTTCGGCCAATTCCAGTGTACTAGTCGACAAAAATCATAAATATTTACCGATTTCAACTATCCAATACAGTGATCAGAATTTAGCAATTTTGCCAATTTCACACAAATTTCAAAAGATGCCAATTTCCAAATAGGGTCCAGAATAAACAAGAAAGACATTCCTGGTACTAAAATAACATTTCCTCTGTTTATTAGTCATGTCCTCACGCCCCTCTTACATTCTTTTGCTTTCCACTTTGAATTTTTATTCTCACAAAAAATAGAAGATTTACTGTTATGCAGACTACTGCATTAGTGTAGAAATGGTATAAATAATATCGGCGCACTTGTGAAAGAGTATTAGACTCACCAGTTGATGCGTATTGGGAGCTTAGCATGATTTGTTTACTTTTGAACTTTGGTAATAATCGAACATTTCTGCTACTTTGAGCTCAGTTTCAAGGTACTTTTCATTGTAAAACCAGTCAAAATCATCTCAATTTCTGTAATATGTCTTCCATTCTGTAAAATGAGACCAGGAAAACTAGAATACAACAATAAATACCATACGAAAATACAGTGCGAAGTTGCTGTTTTAATCCAAAAACACGGTCAAAGTTTTTTCTTTTCTCATTACGCACTGTGTCCTGCAGGATTTTTTTTTATACTGTGCACACTGAAGACATAGACCCATTCTTTCATATGTAGGCCTACCAGCTTTCTATCACTAGATTTGAGGGCGCTAGAATTTAGGCGTACTAGTACATCAAAAACCCTGGTGCGTAAACAATACTAGTACGTCCGAAACCCTGAAAGGGTTAATACTGGTCTTCATTAAAAAGTGTAGAAAGAAGAAAAATTTGGGTAGGAAATTCAGTGAGTAAATTCTAAAAACAATCATAAATTTTTGGTCTTCCATTTAGGGTTTCATGCCAAGTCAGGACAAAGTGAGAGAGAGAAAAATTACAATTAAATTAAGCTATTCAGAGGAGATCCCAGAGTGTACACACTGTATAACCAAAGTACACAAATTTGTGTGCTTGACTGTACATGAATACTGAAAGGGATTGAAATCTCTACAGTAATCTGAAAAAATTTAATTAATTTAAGAGGATTATTTCTAACAGTTCTGCATCACTGGTTTAATTCTCTAATTCAGGGTCCTGGGTAGCACTAACACAGATTAATAATTAAAGAATTTAAAGCTTGTTCATTGTTTCACAAGTCTAGTTTTTTTTTTTATTGTCTCATACTGAATATGGATTTGAGAGTAGCTAGTGATGGCACAGAAGTCAGGTGATAGGATTCATTATGAATATAGCCTCTCCTCACTTAGTGACGTACTCATTTACCGATGACTCGGATTTACAATGGGCTCTGACCAGTATGCTTACCTAAATAATGTATGTTAGAGCTGATTTTCTCTATTGTTTATTACAATACAACTACACATACCTCTATCCGAAACCCTTGGGGCCAGTAGTGTTTCGAATTTCAGAATGAATATGGGGTCTAAGGCAGCATCCCATTATCAAACGTTAACACTGCAGCAAAAACGTATAAATACCTACACTAAGTGGATAAATAAAGACTACAAATACTACTATGTTTTATTTATAGAGTAATATATTGATAAATGAAATAATGAGATAATTATAGACCAGGACTTTTTCACCTGTGTTCACAATGCCATCATTATCATCACTACTATTCTCATGCTTATTTGTATTTAACACCATTTCTTTACATCATAATCAGTGGTAGTTCCAACACTATATTCTTCAGTAAGATGCCGCACTGACACCACGATCGAGCTTCTGCAGTGACTCTCCTTTCTGTGTTATTGATAATGTCAGATGCTTCCTTTTCTTTTTGTAACTGTTACCCATAGGGGTACCTGCATCTCTTTTTGACATTTTCACAGTGAAATTAAACAGTCACAAAATAAAAATAAAAACAAAATATTAAGCTAACAGCAGACACATGTATGAACACTACAAGCTCTGAGACACAATTGATGCCTGCCACTCAGGCTGTCATTGACACTCCACACTCCAAAAAAAAAAGTTTTTGGAGCTTTTTGGATTTCAGAATTTTGGATAAAGTGTGACTGTATACGTCTTTTAACTTTAAATATACAAAAATGTTGGTTAGCAATGATTAATTATATCCATACAAGGTGTTCTATGCATTTATTAAGCTTCATTGGAAATTACGTACAAGTGGTTTAGATGTGAACTTCTTAATGGGACTGCATCTCTGGTATATCATTCTTCAGTAGATAGAGAAATTGAATTCCGTCCACTAAACATCTAATATGACATATAGCTATCAAGTGCAGATTGTTGCTCATGTTGTAGCTTGATGGAAGGTTCATACATCGATCGCCAACTGTTCCAACCCACGTGTATTGTGAGAATTTGTTGCGTATAGTCGAACCCTTTGAAAGATGTGCCCTTAGCCATGTACATTATATCAACAAGTTTCTATTATTAAGATACATTAAATACGTAATGTGAATGTACATTCATTATTAATTTTCTCATTAGTGCAGGTAATTTACTTCTACTCTTTGCTAGTATGAGTTGTAATGTGACTCATTAATTTAGTTATAATTACCTACATGTAGTCGACTGTATGTAAATTGTTCCCCCAACAGGTCTATCATATGTTACTAAGTAACCTTTAAAATTGTCGACATAGCTGGGTAGGAGAATACACTGTCACTGTTTCACCTCCATAATGTAGTATGTATATTTAATTACCACTAAGTAATTAGATGTTATTAACCATAATTTTACTTCTATTGAATCTTGAATTATTATTACTGTGTTAGCTGTATCCATGGTGGAGGACGGTATTGTAATTTTGACCTCTACATTGCATATGTGGTTGTTTCTTATTTTTACACAGTTTGAAAGGTTACCACGGATCCCTAGCAATTGTATGACAACCTATCTAAGTAAAGTCTGGAACTTCTAATATGTACTGGCAGGCTAAGGAGCTGTTACCTACTATTCTGTATGAATGTCATTTTTATTTTTTTAACATACAAGTAGGATCAGCTTTATTGAATATGCTTATTTACTGTTGAGATTCTAATTTATCTGGAAGCTGACTGTTACTTGAATCTCATTATAAGCATTTTATGATTGTTATGAGTCATACAGGGAAGGATGAATGAGCCATCTGTGGCTCAGCTCTTCCATTTGTACTACTATCTCCTGTAGAATCATCTCTGTCGAATGTGTCATACTCAGTATCTCTGGCGTACTGTATATTCCTGCTCCTGATCTCTTTCTTTGTATTCTCTCTCTCTGTATACTCTCTCTCTCTCTCTGTATCTCTCTCTCTGTATCTCTCCTCTCTTATCCTCTCTCTCTGTATATCTCTCTCTCTCTGTATCTCTCTCTCTCTCTGTATCTCTCTCTCTCTGTATCTCTCCTCTGTATCTCTACTCTCTCTCTCTGTATTCTTCTCTCTTCTCTCTGTATCTCTCTCTCTCTGTATTCTCTCTTCTCTACTTCTTCTGTATCTCTCTCTCTCTCTCGTATCTCTCTCTCTCTCTCTCTCTGTATCCTCTCTCTCTGTATCTCTCTCTCTCTCTCTCTCTGTATCTCTCTCTCTCCTACTGTATCTCCTCTCTCTCTCTCTGTATCTCTCTCTCTCTCTGTATCTCTCTCTCTCTCTCTCTGCTTACTCTTCTCTCCTACTCTCTCTGTATCTCTCTCTCTCTCTCTGTATCTCTCTCTCTCTCTCTGTATCTCTCTCTCTCTCTTGTATTCTCTCTCTCTCTGTATCTCTCTCTCTCTGTATATCTCTCTCTCTCTGTATCTCTCTCTCTCTGTATCTCTCTCTCCTCTGTATCTCTCTCTGTATCTCTCTCTGTATCTCTCTCTCTGTATCTCTCTCTCTCTCTCTCTGTATCTCTCTCTCTCTCTGTATCTCTCTCTCTCTGTATCTCTCTCTCTCTCTCTCTCTGTCTCTCTCTCTCTCTCTGTATCTCTCTCTCTCTGTATCTCTCTCTCTACTCTCTTTCTCTGTATCTCTCTCTGTATATCTCTCTCTGTATCTCTCTCTCTCTCTCTTATCTCTCTCTCTCTCTCTGTATCTCTCTCTCTCTCCTCTGTATCTCTCTCTCTCTCTTGTATCTCTCTCTCTCTCTCTCTCTGTATCTCTCTCTCTCTCTCTCTCTCTGTATCTCTCTCTCTCTCTCTCTCTCTGTATCTCTCTCTCTCTCTCTCTGTATCTCTCTCTCTCTCTCTCTCTCTCTCTCTGTGTATCTCTCTCTCTCTCTGTATCTCTCTCTCTCTGTATCTCTCTCTCTGTATCTCTCTCTCTGTATCTCTCTCTCTCTCTCTGTATCTCTCTCTCTCTCTCTCTCTGTATCTCTCTCTCTCTCTCTGTATCTCTCTCTCTCTCTCTCTCTGTATCTCTCTCTCTCTCTCTGTATCTCTCTCTCTCTCTCTGTATCTCTCTCTCTCTCTGTATCTCTCTCTCTCTCTGTATCTCTCTCTCTCTCTCTCTCTGTATCTCTCTCTCTCTCTCTCTGTATCTCTCGTCTCTCTGTATATCTCTCTCTCTCTGTATCTCTCTCTCTCTGTATCTCTCTCTCTCTGTATCTCTCTCTCTCTGTATCTTCTCTCTCTCTCTTCTCTCTGTATCTCTCTCTCTCTCTCTCTGTATCTCTCTCTCTCTGTATCTCTCTCTCTCTCTCTCTGTATCTCTCTCTCTCTCTGTATCTCTCTCTCTCTGTATATCTCTCTCTCTGTATCTCTCTCTCTCTCTGTATCTCTCTCTCTCTCTCTGTCTCTCTCTCTCTGTATCTCTCTCTCTCTGTATCTCTCTCTCTCTCTGTATCTCTCTCTCTCTCTGTATCTCTCTCTCTCTCTGTATATCTCTCTCTCACAGGTACACATAAGTAAAGTTATCATACATAGTATAAATTACCTAGGATAACCCAAATAATCCAGACAAAGTGCTATACAGTGGATCTGTGCTCCAGTGCCCTAAATTAATAATATTAATAATTATTATTATTATTATTATTACAATAATACATATGTACTAATATTAATATTATTAAACTATAATATAATAATCATGTCCACTCATTACTTACCTTAAAATATCTGTAGTCTTAATGTAGAGTGAGAGGTGAGTAAACAAGATTAACCCTTAAATGGTCCAAACGTATATATACGTTTTTTCAACATCTGAAAGTATGTAAAAAAAATGTAGATCTTTTTTGTTTTACATTTGAAAACGTGTAAAAAAACTTTTATCTACATTTTTTTTGTTATATTTGAAAATATGTAAAAAAAAAAGTAGATCTACTTTTGTAGCACTACGAATTTAAACGTCGATCTGTTTGGACCGTTTAAGGGTTAAATGAATAAACGAAAGAGTGTGTAGAAGGTTGGCGAGTTATGTAAACAAACGTTGTTGTTGTTACACAAATAACCCGCACATAAAAGAGAGAAGCTTACGACGACATTTCGGTCCGACTTGGACCATTGACAGTCACACACTGTGACTTTGTCAATGGTCGGACCGAAACGTCGTCGTAAGCTTCTCTCTTTTATGTGCGGGTTATTTGTGTATCGTTCCAGTCGCGGTATTGTGCCTTTTTTTGTTATTTGTTGTTGTTGTTGTTGTTACCAGCCCAGACACGATTGATTCCTGTTCACTCTGTCAAGCCAACCAGAAAAACATTTCATATTTGTTAATTTATATGTTTATATGTTATGTAGCATGTTTATTATATAATTTTGAAAAAGAAATCATAGATGGATTAAGCAAAATGTCAATATCAACATTTTATACACATTTAATGCGCCTCGGTGATTATTATTGTGTTATTATCATTATTAATATGGCATCTTCAAGACCAATTACACTCTTAATGAGTGGCTCTGAGACAGAAAGATAGACAGACTTACACAGATAGACAGACAGACACTCAGGTAGACAGACACACACACACAGGTAGACAGACACACAGGTAGACAGAAAGACACACACAGGTAGACATAAAGACACACACAAGTAGACCGACACACAGGTAGACAGAAAGACACACACAGGTAGACAGAAAGACAGACACACAGGTAGACAGATAGATAAACAGACACACAGATATATGGGCAGACAGATACAGACAGGTTTATGCGCAACAGTGAAAACAAATAGAGAGTTCGAGAGTAAGAGCCTTTCTTGCCACAGACTTCATCTTAGGGGCCATGGTGAAATTTACTGTCCAGTTAGTACAGTTAATACAGTATGATGCTGCTGATAGGACAGGGTTACTCAAACTGATGCTGCCTGCATGACGCATTGCCGCCGCGAGTATTGTCAAATATTGTACAGTGGTGTGCATCAGCCGGCCCAACCCAGCTGCCAGATGCACGGTCGCAAGTCGAGTGGACGTATGTTGAGCAGGTCGTAAGTCAGATGGTAGGTGTACTTATTAATGCTGTGCATGGAGTTTACCTCTATTACCAGTGCATTACAATCATTAGTTTGTCCACCCTAAGCTTCACTCTTTGAGGGTCCAAGAATTTTCAAAAAAAAAAAAAAAAAAAAATCCTTACAAATTGGTAGAGAAACTTTTTCTGAAGGTAATAAAACAAAAAGTACGAAATTTGATGGAAAACTGACGAAATTACACTATCACAAATCTTACTTCTTCAGCAATATTTACACATCGACGATTTTGCCCACTTTGACTCCTATTTTAGGCCAATTACATTATTCTAGTCTTCAAATTCTTAGCTATTTTGCTAGTATTACTTTCATTTTATCAATTGAGCACAAGAAACTGCCCAATCAACTATTTTAACTACCCAATAAAGTGATCAGAAAATGGTAATTTGGCCAATTTCACACAGTTCAAAATATTCCAATTTTCAAAATAGGGTCTAGAATTAAAAAAATGCAGGAATTCCTGGCACTAAAATAACATTTCCTCTGTTTATTAGTTACATTTCCAGGCTTTATAGATGAATTTCATTTTGATTTTCTATTTACATGAATTTTTATTCACGCCAAAAAATAGATTTACTATTATGCAGTATTATAATACGTAATTGTATAAATACAGTAGGCCCCCGCCTTACGATCAGCTCCCAACTCGAACAATTATGTAAGTGTACAGTATTTTTGTAAGTGCTTTTGTACATGTATTTTTGGGGGTCTGAAACGGACTCGTCTAATTTACAATATTTCTTATGGGAACAAATTCTGGAATGAATTAATTTACAAAATTCCTTATGGGAACAAATTCTGGAATAAATTAATATTGTAAGTCGGGGGTCCACTGTAATATCGGTGCATTTGCGAACATATACAGTGGACCCCCGGTTAACGATATTTTTTCACTCCAGAAGTATGTTCAGGTGCCAGTACTGACCGAATTTGTTCCCATAAGGAATATTGTGAAGTAGATTAGTCCATTTCAGACCCCCAAACATACACGTACAAACGCACTTACATAAATACACTTACATAATTGGTCGCATTCGGAGGTGATCGTTATGCGGGGGTCCACTGTATTAGACCCACCAGTTGACGTGTATTAGGCATGTGATGTCATTTGTTCACTCTTGAACATCGGCCAAAATCAAACATTTCTGCTACTTTGAGCTCAATTTCAAGCTATTTTCAGTACTAAAACCAACCAAAATCATCTCCATTTCTGAAATATATCTTCCATTCTATCAAATGAAACCAAGAAACAGCGAATACAAAAGTAAAAACCATACGGAAATACACCACAAAGTCGGTGCTTTAATCCAAAAAAGTTGCATTATTTTCTCATTATGCACTGCATTCTGCAGGATTTTTTATATGGTGCACGCTTACCACATAGATGCATTCTCTCATATCTATGCCCAAATTTACTGCTCACAGCTTATCTGAGTGAGCTGAGCTTATGATGTAGATCTACAGCTTGGACCCCTCAAAGGGCTAAAGAAATATTTCCTAAGATCTCTGGGTTTAATCTGCATCTTGACTTCCATCAGTGACCTCTTGTTCCTGTTTCCTCCCTCTGTCTCCCCATCCCCACCTTTAAGTCTTCAAAGTATGGCATGATCATATCTCCTCTGGTTGTGTGTGTAATTACTTTTAGTTACAGACATGACTTTCTTCAGTGTTAATTTTTTTTTTAATGGTTGTAGAAGTGTTATAAGAAGAGCAGAGTATATGGAGACTAAAAGAAAGGTGAAGAGAGTGGTGAGAGAGTGCAAAAGAAGAGCAGATGATAGAGTGGGAGAGGTACTGTCAAGAAATTTTAATGAAAATAAGAAAAAATTTTGGAGTGAGTTAAGAAAACCTAGGGAACGTATGGATTTGTCAGTTAAAAACAGAGTAGGGGAGTTAGTAGATGGGGAGAGGGAGGTATTAGGTAGATGGCGAGAATATTTTAAGGAACTTTTAAATGTTGAGGAAGAAAGGGAGGCGGTTAGGTTAGGTTAGGTAAGGTTTGTCAGGAAACAGGACAAATGTTTCCTGACGCGGGTCTTAGTCAGATGATGACCCGCCTTTGGAGCTTTTGGTCATCTGACCGAGGCCTTCCGCTGGCTTACTGGTCCACCCCTTTAAAAATTATGGTCATTTATAACCATTGTTACTTGTAGGGAGGTGGTAATTTCATGCACTGGCCAGGGAGGTATACCATCTTTTAAGAGTGAAGAAGAGCAGAATGTAAGTGTGGGGGAGGTACGTGAGGCATTACGTAGAATGAAAAGGGGTAAAGCAGCTGGAACTGATGGGATCATGACAGAAATGTTAAAAGCAGGGGGGGGGATATAGTGTTGGAGTGGTTGGTACTTTTGTTTAATAAATGTATGAAAGAGGGGAAGGTACCTAGGGAATGGCAGAGAGCATGTATAGTCCCTTTATATAAAGGGAAGGGGGACAAGAGATTGTAAAAATTATAGAGGAATAAGTTTACTGAGTATACCAGGAAAAGTGTACGGTAGGGTTATTATTGAAAGAATTAGAGGTAAGATAGAATGTAGGATTGCGGATGAGCAAGGAGGTTTCAGAGTGGGTAGCAGATGTGTAGATCAAGTGTTTACATTGAAGCATATATGTGAACAGTATTTAGATAAAGGTAGGGAAGTTTTTATTGCATTTATGGGTTTAGAAAAGGCATATGATAAGAGTGGATAGGGGAGCAATGTGGCAGATGTTGCAAGTATATGGAATAGGTGATAAGTTACAAAATGCTGTAAACAGTTTTTATGAGGATAGTGAGGCTCAGGTTAGGGTGTGTAGAAGAGAGGGAGAATACTTCCCGGTAAAAGTAGGTCTTAGACAGGGATGTGTAATGTCACCATGGTTGTTCAATATATTTATAGATGGGGTCATAAAAGAAGTAAATGCTAGGGTGTTTGGGAGAGGGGTGGGATTAAATTATGGGGAATCAAATATAAAATGGTAATTGACACAGTTACTTTTTGCTGATGATACTGTGCTTATGGGAGATTCTAAAGAAAAATTGCAAAGGTTAGTGGATGAGTTTGGGAGTGTGTGTAAAGGTAGAAAGTTGAAAGTGAACATAGAAAAGAGTAAGGTGATGAGGGTATCAAATGATTTAGATAAAGAAAAATTGGATATCAAATTGGGGAGGAGGAGTATGGAAGAAGTGAATTTTTTCAGATACGTGGGAGTTGACATGTCAGCGGATGGATTTATGAAGGATGAGGTCAATCATAGAATTGACGAGGGGAAAAAAGGTGAGTGGTGCGTTGAGGTATATTTTTTTTTTTTTTTTTTTTTTTTTTTTTTTTTTTTTTTTTTTTTTTTTTTATTATCACACCGGCCGATTCCCACCAAGGCAGGGTGGCCCGAAAAAGAAAAACTTTCACCATCATTCACTCCATCACTGTCTTGCCAGAAGGGTGCTTTACACTACAGTTTTTAAACTGCAACATTAACACCCCTCCTTCAGAGTGCAGGCACTGTACTTCCCATCTCCAGGACTCAAGTCCGGCCTGCCGGTTTCCCTGAATCCCTTCATAAATGTTACTTTGCTCACACTCCAACAGCACGTCAAGTATTAAAAACCATTTGTCTCCATTCACTCCTATCAAACACGCTCACGCATGCCTGCTGGAAGTCCAAGCCCCTCGCACACAAAACCTCCTTTACCCCCTCCCTCCAACCCTTCCTAGGCCGACCCCTACCCCGCCTTCCTTCCACTACAGACTGATACACTCTTGAAGTCATTCTGTTTCGCTCCATTCTCTCTACATGTCCGAACCACCTCAACAACCCTTCCTCAGCCCTCTGGACAACAGTTTTTGGTAATCCCGCACCTCCTCCTAACTTCCAAACTACGAATTCTCTGCATTATATTCACACCACACATTGCCCTCAGACATGACATCTCCACTGCCTCCAGCCTTCTCCTCGCTGCAACATTCATCACCCACGCTTCACACCCATATAAGAGTGTTGGTAAAACTATACTCTCATACATTCCCCTCTTTGCCTCCAAGGACAAAGTTCTTTGTCTCCACAGACTCCTAAGTGCTCCACTCACTCTTTTTCCCTCATCAATTCTATGATTCACCTCATCTTTCATAGACCCATCCGCTGACACGTCCACTCCCAAATATCTGAATACGTTCACCTCCTCCATACTCTCTCCCTCCAATCTGATATTCAATCTTTCATCACCTAATCTTTTTGTTATCCTCATAACCTTACTCTTTCCTGTATTCACCTTTAATTTTCTTCTTTTGCACACCCTACCAAATTCATCCACCAATCTCTGCAACTTCTCTTCAGAATCTCCCAAGAGCACAGTGTCATCAGCAAAGAGCAGCTGTGACAACTCCCACTTTGTGTGTGATTCTTTATCTTTTAACTCCACGCCTCTTGCCAAGACCCTCGCATTTACTTCTCTTACAACCCCATCTATAAATATATTAAACAACCACGGTGACATCACACATCCTTGTCTAAGGCCTACTTTTACTGGGAAAAAAATTTCCCTCTTTCCTACATACTCTAACTTGAGCCTCACTATCCTCGTAAAAACTCTTCACTGCTTTCAGTAACCTACCTCCTACACCATACACTTGCAACATCTGCCACATTGCCCCCCTATCCACCCTGTCATACGCCTTTTCCAAATCCATAAATGCCACAAAGACCTCTTTAGCCTTACCTAAATACTGTTCACTTATATGTTTCACTGTAAACACCTGGTCCACACACCCCCTACCTTTCCTAAAGCCTCCTTGTTCATCTGCTATCCTATTCTCCGTCTTACTCTTAATTCTTTCAATTATAACTCTACCATACACTTTACCAGGTACACTCAACAGACTTATCCCCCTATAATTTTTGCACTCTCTTTTATCCCCTTTGCCTTTATACAAAGGAACTATGCATGCTCTCTGCCAATCCCTAGGTACCTTACCCTCTTCCATACATTTATTAAATAATTGCACCAACCACTCCAAAACTATATCCCCACCTGCTTTTAACATTTCTATCTTTATCCCATCAATCCTGGCTGCCTTACCCCCTTTCATTTTACCTACTGCCTCACGAACTTCCCCCACACTCACAACTGGCTCTTCCTCACTCCTACAAGATGTTATTCCTCCTTGCCCTATACACGAAATCACAGCTTCCCTATCTTCATCAACATTTAACAATTCCTCAAAATATTCCTTCCATCTTCCCAATACCTCTAACTCTCCATTTAATAACTCTCCTCTCCTATTTTTAACTGACAAATCAATTTGTTCTCTAGGCTTTCTTAACTTGTTAATCTCACTCCAAAACTTTTTCTTATTTTCAATAAAATTTGTTGATAACATCTCACCCACTCTCTCATTTGCTCTCTTTTTACATTGCTTCACCACTCTCTTAACCTCTCTCTTTTTCTCCATATACTCTTCCCTCCTTGCATCACTTCTACTTTGTAAAAACTTCTCATATGCTAACTTTTTCTCCGTTACTACTCTCTTTACATCATCATTCCACCAATCGCTCCTCTTCCCTCCTGCACCCACTTTCCTGTAACCACAAACTTCTGCTGAACACTCTAACACTACATTTTTAAACCTACCCCATACCTCTTCGACCCCATTGCCTATGCTCTCATTAGCCCATCTATCCTCCAATAGCTGTTTATATCTTACCCTAACTGCCTCCTCTTTTAGTTTATAAACCTTCACCTCTCTCTTCCCTGATGCTTCTATTCTCCTTGTATCCCATCTACCTTTTACTCTCAGTGTAGCTACAACTAGAAAGTGATCTGATATATCTGTGGCCCCTCTATAAACATGTACATCCTGAAGTCTACTCAACAGTCTTTTATCTACCAATACATAATCCAACAAACTACTGTCATTTCGCCCTACATCATATCGTGTATACTTATTTATCCTCTTTTTCTTAAAATATGTATTACCTATAACTAAACCCCTTTCTATACAAAGTTCAATCAAAGGGCTCCCATTATCATTTACACCTGGCACCCCAAACTTACCTACCACACCCTCTCTAAAAGTTTCTCCTACTTTAGCATTCAAGTCCCCTACCACAATTACTCTCTCACTTGGTTCAAAGGCTCCTATACATTCACTTAACATCTCCCAAAATCTCTCTCTCTCCTCTGCATTCCTCTCTTCTCCAGGTGCATACACGCTTATTATGACCCACTTCTCGCATCCAACCTTTACTTTAATCCACATAATTCTTGAATTTACACATTCATATTCTCTTTTCTCCTTCCATAACTGATCATTTAACATTACTGCTACCCCTTCCTTTGCTCTAACTCTCTCAGATACTCCAGATTTAATCCCATTTATTTCCCCCCACTGAAACTCTCCTACCCCCTTCAGCTTTGTTTCGCTTAGGGCCAGGACATGCAACTTCTTTTCATTCATAACATCAGCAATCATCTGTTTCTTGTCATCCGCACTACATCCACACACATTTAAGCAACCCAGTTTTATAAAGTTTTTCTTCTTCTCTTTTTTAGTAATTGTATACAGGAGAAGGGGTTACTAGCCCATTGCTCCCGGCATTTTAGTCGCCTCATACGACACGCATGGCTTACGGAGGAAAGATTCTTTTCCACTTCCCCATGGACAATAGAAGAAATAAAAAAAGAACAAGAGCTATTTAGAAAAAGGAGAAAAACCTAGATGTATGTATATATATATATGCATGTGCGTGTCTGTGAAGTGTGACCAAAGTGTAAGTAGGAGTAGCAAGATATCCCTGTTATCTTAGCGTGTTTATGAGACAGAAAAAGAAACCAGCAATCCTACCATCATGCAAAACAGTTACAGGTTTTTGTTTCACAGTCATCTGGCAGGACGGTAGTACTTCCCTGGGTGGTTGCTGTCTACCAACCTACTACCTCTTGAGGTATATGTGAAGCCAAAAAACGTTATCTATGGAGGCAAAGAAGGAAATGTATGAAAGTATAGTAGTACCAACACTGTTATATGGGTGTGAAGCTTGGGTTGTGAATGCAGCAGCAAGGAGGTGGTTGGAGGCAGTGGAGATGTCCTGTCTAAGGGCAATGTGGTGTAAATATTATGCAGAAAATTCGGAGTGTGGAAATTAGGAGAAGGTGTGGAGTTAATAAAAGTATTAGTCAGAGGGCTGAAGAGGGGTTGTTGAGGTGGTTTGGTCATTTAGAGAGAATGGATCAGAGTAGAATGACATGGAGAGCATTTAAATCTGTAGGAGAAGGAATGCGGGGCTAGGGTTCGTCCTCGAAAAGGTTGGAAGGAAGGGGTAAGGGAGGGTTTGTGGGCGAGGGGCTTGGACTTCCAGCAGGTGTGCATGCGCGTGTTCGATAGGAGTGAATGGAGACAAATGGTATTTGGGATTTGACGATCTGTTGGAGTGTGAGCAGCGTAATATTTAGTGAAGGGATTCAGGGAAACCGGTTACACGTATTTTTATATAGCCGGACTTGAGTCCTGGAAATGGGAAGTACAATGCCTGCACTCTAAAGGAGGGGTTCGGGATACTAGCAGTTTGGAGGGATATGTTGTGTATCTTTATACATATATGCTTCTAAACTGTTGTGTTCTGAGCACCTCTGCAAAAACAGTGATTATGTGTGAGTGAGGTGAAAGTGTTGAATGATGATGAAAATATTTTCTTTTTGGGGATTTTCTTTATTTTTGGGTCACCCTGCCTCGGTGGGAGATGGCCGACTTGTTGAAAAAAAAAAGAGAAAAAGATAGTTCATACTAGCTATTTGTTAACTTTTTCACTTTCTTTTTGTAAATGTAATGGTCATCATACCACCACCTGTTTTCTAGTAAGGGCATTTTCAGCATACCTTGAATCTTTCTTCGTTACTCGTATTTCCCAAATATGGATTCAGTTGTGTTGTAGTTCTCTGATCTCTTCCTGTTCGCTGAAGGACTGTTTATAAAATTTTAGGCGTCAAAACCATCCGTAGCTGCATATTCGGTTTTGGTTTCGTTTGTACAGAATATAATATACTTCTGTACATTATTTGCTGTCTTGGTATTTCTTAATGTTTATTGTTAAGATTGTTATTGTAACAAGGAATACTTATTGTTGTCTGACACCTGAGGTAATGTCCAGGCTGTCTCTTGTAGTAACTCATGTTATATTCTATATTTTCTTTCTGTCAACAAACTGGCCATATACCACCGAGACAGGGTGGCCCAAAAAGAAAAACAAAAGTTTCTCTTTGTTAACTCTAGTAATGTATACAGGAGAAGGGGTTACTAGCCCTTGTTCCCAGCATTTTAGTCACCTCTACAACACGCATGGCTTACGGAGGAAGAATTGTTCCACTTCCCCATAGAATATATTCTATATATTGTACTGTATTTACCATTTGTATAGTATTGAATGATAGGTTTGCTAATTTTGTATGGGTTGATGAAGGTGCTCGGGATCATTTGTCTTTAGTAAGGTGATGCTGATACAAGTAAAAAGAGTACTGATGAAATTATTTTTATGCAGTTTTGTATAATTATATCCCTTAACTGTGGCATTCTTGCAAATTAAATTTCCTGTGTGTGTGTGTGTGTGTGTGTGTGTATACGTACATACTTGCCTAGTTGTGGTTGCAGGGGTTAAGTCACAGCTCCTGGCCCCACCTGTTCACTCTTCACTTGTGTGTTTGAGAGAGAGAGAACAAGAGTAAGCTAGCAAGCAAGATTTTGAAAAAAAAAAAATCTCAGATTGAAAGAGTGCATGTTTTGAATCATATAAGATTAAAAGTGTGAAATCTAATAAAAACTTAACGATTTTATAGTGTGTTAAGTTGGCGAAAAATTATCAATCGTCAGCGACAGTGGCATAAATATGCCAGCAATATTTAAGTTTTAAAATTTGATACCAAATGATGATTTGTTTGTTTTTTAATGTTTAACACTATGTAACACTAGTTTTTGTATATTAGATGCCTGTTAGCTTCAAACGTAGAGAAATGCATAGCCCAACATAGCTCCACTTGGAATGTACAGTATGAACAGGTACCAGTACTATTTTTTTCATATTTGCTCTTCCGATCTTCTGACACTATGTACAAGGAATGCTTATGATACTACATTTGTTTCAAGATGTAATACTCCTCAAAACATGGAAATAAGACACTTTGTTTGACTATATTGGATTATCTTGTGTTAAATTGACATAGTGTACTTTTTGGCTTAATTCCACTGTTAGTATCATAAAATTGTAATAAATTTAGAATAAGGCATCGTCGTGCCACATTCACACCCTTTTTACTGGTAGTGTAATATTAGGTCTTGGTTTCATTATTTACTTATGCTAGTTAGACAGCATTAACCATGATGTCTTGCAAGGACTTGTCTTGCCTTTGAAAGTACCTACGGCATGAAGAGGTTATAGGAGACCCATTATTATTATTATTATTATTATTATTATAATCATGGGGGAGCGCTAAACCCGTAGGTTATATGGCGCATGTGGGGGGGGGGGGTTGGAAGGCATTCAGGCTCAATTCAGGGAACTGGAGCACAGATCCAATTCCCTTGATCAAGAGCCCCTCACCAGCATCAAGGAACCTCCCTCGAGGGGTATAGGAGACTCGGACAGTTGTACATGGTCAAAAATATTAAGGTTTTTCAGTGGCAATTTTTATTCTTTTTTTTTTTCTACGTTATTTAAGGAGGGGTGTTAATGTTGCTGTTTTATAATTGTAGGTGTAAGAACACCTCTGGCAAGACAATGATGGAGTGAATGATGGTGAAAGTTTTCCATTTTTGGGCCACCCTGCCTTGGTGGGAAATGGCCAATGTGTTAATAAATAAATAATTAATGGTGCTTCCTATTTTATTGCTTGTACTCACTTTGCTCCTAATTATCTTTCCTTTTCTATAAGTATTTATTGTATTTTTTAAACTATTCTAGGTCGTATTGGGCGTGGAACCCTAGCAGTAGAATTGCAGTTGATATCAGATAAGGTGCTAGTGGCTGGTCGTACTCATGCTGAGGAGGAAGACATAGCAGCTGATGCTCCAGAGGAATTCCTTGACCCAATCATGTCACATCTGATGACTGACCCCGTTATTTTGCCATCATCTAGGGTAAGCAAGACCACTAGTGCCACTCTTATCTGGTTTAAATGAGTTACTATTTTAGGTGTTTAATAAACCATTTCTTAATGAGAAACAACTGCAGTTGGTTAAGTTTGTAATGCTTGGTGTGAATAATAATAATGTGAGGCTTGTGATTTATGCTTTAGAAAGAGGATTTTTAATGAAATTTTACTTTCAAAATGTATGTAACTGTTAAAAAAATTAGGTGATATTTTAGACATTTTGAGAGCCACTGGTAATTCAGATCATTATGGGCAGATAAGAAGCAGTTGTTTTAAAATGACTTGACATTATATGGATGTATAGGTGATGTTAGATTATTTGAATGCTAAGTTTAGTAGAGTTAAGTTGTTTGGAGTTAGTTATTAATAATTTATAATTATTGGGTGGTAGTAGTAACAGTAATTGTATGAATACTGATTGCAATCTGGATAAGCATGTGGCATTACATATATCTGACATTTTTATTTAATCTACATAAATCTGCATCAAAATTAAGTTTTTTTTTTTTTTTTTAACTACTTCACTGGCCATGCCGCAGTACTACGGATTTGAAGGCACTGTTAGTGCTGTAGTACTATGCCATTAGCTCAGCTCATTCAGATAAGCTGGGAGTGGTAAATTTGGCCCTAGATATGAGAGAATAGGCCTGTGCAGTAAGTGTGCACCATATAAAAAAAGTCCTGCTGCACACAGTCCATGAGAAAAAGAAAACTGCAGCAGTGTTTTTGGTTTAAAATGGCAACTGTAGTGTATTTTCATATGGTTTTTGTGGTTGTATTCTCGGTTTCATGGCCTCATTTGATAGAATGGAAGATATATTACAGAAATAGAGATGATTTTGATTGGTTTCAGGACTGAGAATTGAAATTGACCTCAAAGTAGTGGAAATGTTTGATTTTGCCAATAATCAAAATTAAACAAATCAAGTCACTCGTCCAATACACGTCCAGTTGGTGGGTCTAATATGAGTTCATGAATGCACTGATATTATTTATACAATTATTACAATATGGCATAACAGTAAATCTTCTATATTTTTGTTAATAAAAATTCATTGTGTGAATAAATCAAAATGGATTTGATGTGTAAAGCCTTGGAACATAACTAATAAACAGAGGAAATGTTATTTTAGTGCCAGGAATGTCTGCATTGTTTATTCTGGACCCTATTTTGAAATTTGTGTGAAATTGGCCCATTTACCAATTTCTGATCACTTTATTCTATAGTTGAAATAGTTGATTGGGCAATTTCTTGTGCTCAGTTGATAAAATGGAACACATACTAGCAAAATAGCTAAGAATTTGGTCAACTGGAACAATGTAATTGGCCTAAAGTAGGATTTGAAGTAGGCAAAATCGCTGATGCATAAATATCACTGACAGCAAAATTTGCAAAAGCATAATTTTGTCAGTTTTTCCATCAAATTTCATACTTTTTGGTTTATTACCTTAAGAAAAAAAGATTCTCTACCATTTCATAAGAAAAATAAAATTCTTTTGAAAATTCTTGGACAGTGTGGACAAGTTTCAGATTGGGCATCTGGACAGTGAGAGGGTTAACAGTATTTTTGAAGCAGCTTTGGACCTAATGTAAATTAGTCAGTAATGTGGTACTTTGTTCTGCATTCAAATACAGCCTCTCCTCACTTAATGTTGGAGTTCCGTTCCCAAGACCACATTTGTCGCTAAGAAAGGAGCATACTGTAATGGTAGTGGGTTTGTGTCAGCCATCTTTGATA
The DNA here is from genome assembly GCF_026875155.1 of Cherax quadricarinatus. Classification (NCBI taxonomy): domain Eukaryota; kingdom Metazoa; phylum Arthropoda; class Malacostraca; order Decapoda; family Parastacidae; genus Cherax; species Cherax quadricarinatus. The sequence goes on from NC_069438.1 coordinate 19,875,540, forward strand.
TTGTTTTAATGTCACCTTTGCACCATTTGTAACATTTCTAGTATATATTTAAATGTTTTAAGGTAGTAGGTTGGTAGACAGCAACCACCCAGGGAGGTACTACCGTCCTGCCAAGTGAATGTAAAACAATAGCCTGTAATTGTTTTACATGATGGTAATTGCTGGTGTCTTTTGTCTGTCTCGTAAATATGCAAGATTACAGGTACGTCTTGCTACTTCTACTTACACTTAGGTCACACTACACACAAATGTACATGTTTATTTATACACACTCATCAAAGTTTTTTTTTATTTTATCTTAATAGTTCTTGTTCATATTACTTTTCCTTTATGTCCATGGGGAAGTGGAATAAGAATCTTTCCTTCGTAAGCCATGCATGTTGTAAAAGTCAACTAAAATGCCAGGAACAATGGGCTAGTAACCCCTTTTCCTGTAATAATTACTAAAAAGAATAAGAAGAAGAAAATTGTCAAAGTGGGATGTCTGAATGTACGTGGATGATAAGACAGAGATGATTGTGGATGTTATGAATAAGAAGAAGCTGGATGTCCTGGCTTTAAGTGAAACAAACCTGAAGGGGGTGGGTGAGTTTCAGTGCAGAGGAATAAATGGGATTAGGTCAGGGGTTTCAAATAGAGTTAGAGCTAAAGAAGGAGTAGGAATAATGTTGAAGGATAAGCTATGGCAGGAAAAGAGGGACTATAAATGTATTAATTCAAGGATTATGTGGAGTAAAATAAAGGTTAGATGTGAAAGTGGGTTATAGTAAGCGTGTATGCACCTGGATAAGATAAGATTTCGTTCGGATTTTTAACCCCCGGAGGGTTAGCCACCCAGGATAACCCAAGAAAGTCAGTGCGTCATTGAGGACTGTCTAACTTATTTCCATTGGGGTCCTTAATCTTGTCCCCCAGGATGCGACCCACACCAGTCGACTAACACCCAGGTACCTATTTGCTGCTAGGTGAACAGGACAACAGGTGTAAGGAAACGTGTTGAATGTTTCCACCCGCCGGGAATCGAACCCGGGCCCTCCGTGTGTGAAGCGGGAGCTTTAGCCACCAGGCCACCGGGCCTGGTGGGAGAGAGAGAGATTTTGGGAAATGTTGAGTGAATGCATGGGGAGTTTTGAACCAAGTGTGAGAGTACTTGTGGTTGGGGATTTCAATGCTAAAGTGGGTAAAAATGTTGTGGAGGGAGTAGTAGGTAAATTTGGGGTGCCAGGGGTAAATGAAAATGGGGAGCCTTTAATTGAGCTATATGTAGAAAGAGGTTTGGTAATAAGTAATACTTATTTTATGAAAAAGAGGATAAATATACAAGGTATGATGTAGCATGGAATGAAAGTAGTTTATTAGATTATGTATTGGTGGATAAAGGTTGATAGGCTCCAGGATGTACACGTTTATAGAGGGGCAACTGATATATCAGATCATTATTTAGTTGTAGCTACAGTTAGAGTAAAAGGTAGATGGGACAAGAGGAAAATGACAACAAGAAGTAAGAGGGAGGTGAAAGTGTATAAACTAAGGGAGGAGGAAGTTTGGGTGAGATATAAGCAACTATTGGCAGAAAGGTGGGCTGGTGCAAGTATAAGTAGTGGGAGGGTTGGAATAGTTTTAAAAATGCAGTATTAGAATGTGGGGCAGAAGTTTGTGGTTATAGGAGGGTGGGTGCAGGAGGAAAGAGGAGTGATTGGTGGAATGATGAAGTAAAGGATGTGATAAGAGAAAAAGTTAGCTTATGAGAGGTTTTTACAAAGCAGAAGTGTTATACGAAGAGTAGAGTATATGGAAAGTAAAAGAAAGGTGAAGACAGTGGTGAGAGACTGCAAAAGGAGAGCAGATGATAGTGGGAGAGGCACTGTCAAGAAATTTTAATGACAAGAACAAATTTTGGAGCGAGTTAAACAACTTAAGAAAGCCTAGGGAACGAATGGATGTGTCAGTTAAAAAACAGAGTAGGGAAGTTAGTAGATGGGGAGATAGAGGTATTGGGTAGATGGCGTGAATATTTTGAGGAACTTTTATATGTCGACGAAAAAAGGGAGGCGGTAATTTCATGCACTGGCCAGGGAGGTATACCATCTTGTAGGAGTGAAGAGAAGGATGCGAGTATGGGGGAGGTGCGTGAGGCATTACATAGAATGAAAGGGGGTAAAGCAGCTAGAACTGTCGGGATCATGACAGAAATGTTAAAAGCCGGGGGGATATAGTGTTGGAGTGGTTGGTATTTTTGTTTAATAAATGTATGAAAGAGGGGAAGATACCTCAGGATTGGCAGAGAGCATGTATAGTCCCTTTATATAAAGGGAAGGGGGACAAAAGAGATTGTAAAAATTATAGAGGAATAAGTAGGTTGGTAGACAGCAACCACCCAGGGAGGTACTACCGTCCTGCCAAGTGAATGTAAAACAAAAGCCTGTAATTGTTTTACATGGTGGTAGGATTGCTGGTGTCTTTTGTCTGTCTCATAAATATGCAAGATTACAGGTATGTCTTGCTACTTCTACTTACACTTAGGTCACACTACACATACATGTACACGTTTATTTATACACTCATCTGAGTTTTCTTTGATTTTATCTTAATAGTTCTTGGTCTTATTACTTTTCCTTTTATATCCATGGGGAAGTGGAATAAGAATCTTTCCTCCGTAAGCCATGCGTGTTGTAAAAGTCGACTAAAATGCCGGGAACAATGGGCTAGTAACCCCTTTTCCTGTAAAGATTACTAAAAAGAATAAGAAGAAAATTGTCAAAGTGGGAAGTCTGAATGTGCGTGGATGTTGCGCAAATGATAAGAAAGAGATGATTGTGGATGTTATGATTGAGAAGAAGCTGGATGTCCTGGCTTTAAGTGAAACGAAGCTGAAGGGGGTGGGAGAGTTTCAATGGAGAGGAATAAATGGGATTAGGTCAGGGGTTTCAAATAGTTAGAGCTAAAGAAGGAGTAGCAATAATGTTGAAGGATAAGCTATGGCAGGAAAAGAGGGACTAGAAATGTATAAATTCAAGGATTATGTGGAGTAAAATAAAGATTGGATGTGAAAAGTGGGTTATAGTAAGCGTGTGTGCACCTGGAGAAGAAAGAAGTGTAGAGGAGAGAGAGAGATTTTGGGAAATGTTGAGTGAATGCGTGGGGAGTTTTGAATCAAGTGTGAGAGTAATGGTGGTTGGGGATTTCAATGCTAAAGTGGGTAAAAATGTTATGGAGGGAGTAGTAGGTAAATTTGGGGTGCCAGGGGTAAATGTAAATGGGGAGTCTTTAATTGAGCTATGTGTAGAAATAGATTTGGTAATAAGTAATACATATTTTATGAAAGAGGATAAATAAATATACAAGGTATGATGTAGCATTTAGTGAAAGTAGTTTGTTAGATTATGTATTGGTGGATAAAAGGTTGATGGGTAGGCTCCAGGATGTACATGTTTATAGAGGGGCAACTGATATATCGGATCATTATTTAGTTGTAGCTACAGTTAGAGTAAGAGGTAGATGGGAAAAGAGGAAGGTGGCAACAACAAGTAAGAGGGAGGTGAAAGTGTATAAACTAAGGGAGGAGGAAGTTCGGGGGAGATACAAGCGACTGTTGGCACAAAGGTGGGCTAGTGCAAAGATTAGTGGGGGGGGTTGAAGAGGGTTGGAATAGTTTTAAAAATGCAGTAGTATTAGAATGTGGGGGCAGAAGTTACTTTTTGCTGATGATACTGTGCTTATGGGAGATTCTAAAGAAAAATTGCTAAGGTTAGTGGATGAGTTTGGGAATGTGTGTAAAGGTAGAAAGTTGAAAGTGAACATAGAAAAGAGTAAGGTGATGAGGGTATCAAATGATTTAGATTAAGAAAAATTGGATATCAAATTGGGGAGGAGGAGGAGTATGGAAGAAGTGAATGTTTTCAGATACTTGGGAGTTGACGTGTCGGCGGATGGATTTATGAAGGATGAGGTTAATCATAGAATTGATGAGAGAAAAAAGGTGAGTGGTGCATTGAGGTATATGTGGAGTCAAAAAACGTTATCTATGGAGGCAAAGAAGGGAATGTATGAAAGTATAGTAGTACCAACACTCTTATATGGGTGTAAAGTTTGGGGGTGGTAAATGCAGCAGCGAGGAGACGGTTGGAGGCAGTGGAGATGTCCTGTCTAAGGGCAATGTGTGGTGTAAATATTATGCAGAAAATTCGGAGTGTGGAAATTAGGAAAAGGTGTGGAGTTAATAAAAGTATTAGTCAGGGGGCAGAAGAGGACTTGTTGAGGTGGTTTGGTCATTTAGAGAGAATGGATCAAAGTAGAATGACATGGAAAGCATATAAATCTATAGGGGAAGGAAGGCGAGGTAGGGGTCGTCCTCGAAAGGGTTGGAGAGAGGGGATAAAGGAGGTTTTGTGGGCAAGGGGCATGGACTTCCAGCAAGCGTGCGTGAGCGTGTTAGATAGGAGTGAATGGAGACAAATGGTACTTGGGACCTGACGATCTGTTGGAGTGTGAGCAGGGTAATATTTACTGAAGGGATTCAGGGAAACCGGTTATTTTCATATAGTCGGACTTTAGTCCTGGAAATGGGAAGTACAATGCCTGCACTTTAAAGGAGGGGTTTGGGATATTGGCAGTTTGGAGGGATATGTTGTGTATCTTTATACGTATATGCTTCTAAACTGTTGTATTCTGAGCACCTCTGAAAAACAGTGATTATGTGTGTGTGGTGAAAGTGTTGAATGATGATGAAAGCATTTTCTTTTTGGGGATTTTCTTTCTTTTTTGGGTCACCCTGCCTCGGTGGGAGACACGGCCGACTTGTTGAAAAAAAAAAATAAAGTTTATAGAGTATACCAGGAAAAGTGTTTGGTAGGGTTATTATTGAAAGAATTAGAGGTAAGACAGAATGTAGGATTGCAGATGAGCAAGGAGGTTTTAGTGGGTAGGGGATGTGTAGATCAAGTGTTTACATTGAAGCATATATGTGAACAGTATTTAGATAAGTTAGGGAAGTTTTTATTGCATTTATAGATTAAGAAAAGGCATATGATAGTGGATAGGGGAGCAATGTGGCAGATGTTACAAGTACGTATATGGAATAGGTGGTAAGTTACTAAATGCTGTAAAGAGTTTTTATGAGGATAGTGAGGCTCAGGTTAGGGTGTGTAGAAGAGAGGGAGACTACTTCCTGGTAAAAGTAGGTCTTAGACAGGGATGTGTAATGTCACCATGGTTGCTTAATATATTTATAGATTGGGGAATCAAATACAAAATGGGAATTGACAGTTAATTTTTGCTGATGATACTGTGCTTATGGGAGATTCTAAAGAAAAATTGCAAAGGTTAGTGGACGAGTTTGGGAGTGTGTGTAAAGGTAGAAAGTTGAAAGTGAACATAGAAAAAGAGTAAAGTGATGAGGGTATCAAATGATTTAGATAAAGAAAAATTGGATATAAAATTGGGGAGGAAGAGTATGGAAGAAGTGAATGTTTTCAGATATTTGGGAGTTGATGTGTCAGCAGATGGATTTATGAAGGATGAGGTTAATCATAGAATTGATGAAGGAAAAAAAGCGAGTGGTGTGTTGAGGTATATGTGGAGACAAAAAACGTTATCTATGCAGGCAAAAAAGGGAATGTATGAAAGTATAGTAGTACCAACACTCTTATATGGGTGTGAAGCTTGGGTTTTAAATGCTGCAGCGAGGAGGCAGTGGAGATGTCTTGTCTAAGGGCAATGTGTGGTGTGAATATTATGCAGAAAATTCATAGTGTGGAAATTAGGAGAAGGTGTGGAATTAATAAAAGTATTAGTCAGAGGGCTGAAGAGGGGTTGTTGAGGTGGTTTGGTCATTTAGAGAGAATGGATCAAAGTAGAATGACATGGAGAGCGTACAAGTCTGTAGGGGAAGGAAGGCGGGGTAGGGGTCGTCCTCGAAAAGGTTGGAGGGAGAGGGTAAAGGAGGTTTTGTGGGCGAGGGGCTTGGACCTCCAGCGTGCGTGAGCGTGTTAGATAGGAGTGAATGGAGATGAATGGCATTTGGGATCTGATGAGCTGTTGGAGTGTGAGCAGGGTAATATTTATTGAAGGGATTCAGGGAAACCGGTTATTTTTTTTATAGTCAGACTTGAGTCCTGGAAATGGGAAGTACAATACTTGCACTTTAAAGGAGGGTGGTTAGGGATATGTTGTGTATCGTTATACCTATATGCTTCTAAACTCTTTTTCTGAGCACCTCTGCAAAAACAGTGATTATATGCGAGTGAGATGAAAGTATTTTTTTTTTTGGATCACTCTGCCTCGGTGGGAGATGGCCAACTTGTTAAAAAAGAAAAAAAAAAAAATATTAACCTACCGTATAAATTTTTTTTTTAATAAACAGAATAGAGGAAATCAGCTCTAATATACATTATTTAGGTATGCATACTGGTCAGAGAGCCCGTCATAAGTCCGAATCGTCGGTAAACTAGTACATCACTAAATGAGGAGAGGCTGTACATACAGTAGTTAGAATGTGTTATTATTATTTTATTTATTATAACAAAACTCAACTATTATACCCACAAGGATCATACAATACTGCATTAGAATGTATAATACTTGAGGTATGCCCTTACAATTTTGCACCATTATATCTTCAGTTTCTAAATTGATCTGTGTAATTGTTACAGAAATGTAGTATGTATGCATGAAATATCCCAGGGTTTATAATGATTAAAAAAAAAATTATTTACTTCACAGTTAACGTGCGACAGACATACCATCGCGCGACACCTTCTGTCTGACCAAACAGATCCTTTTAACCGTCAGCCACTCAACATGGAAGAGGTCCGTCCCAACACTGAACTCAAGGAAAGAATTATGGCCTGGTTGAAGGAGCAGCGTGCGCTAAGAGCAAGAAGAGCTGTAGCTCAGGAGGAAATGAAAGATTCTAATTAACTGAGAAAAAAATCTTATGCTTTTATAATACCTGTGTATAGCTCCTTAAGATGTCTTGAAAACAAGTTTACTTGTACAAATGGCAAACTTGTTAAACCCCCTATTTTTCTTAAAATTAAAAAATAGTTTGCATCACTAATGGAGGATAGTTTTATTTAAGTGTTACTGAAGTGTTTGATGTTCAAAGATGCATCAGATGTGTGATATTAGTAGATAATTGTTCTACATTCCTCCTTGGATTATTGATGGAAAATGTTTAATAAATTTTGTGTTATATATTGTTTTTAAACCTATGGAAAGGTAGTAAATAGTTCTTGTCACAAATATACAGCATTGCCAAAATTTGAAATTGGTGCAGGAAGTCCCTGGGTTTACAATTAATAACCCCCTTGATGCTGGTGAGGGGCACTCGATGTAAGACCCTCGAGGAAGGTCCCTCATAAGGGGCTGCTGCTTCCTTCGAATCAACCACGATTGCTTCCCATCCCCAAAACACTATGACCCCTGCAGGTTTAGTGCTTCCCCATTATTGTAATCATCCTAAACTGATAGTGGTTCTGAACAAACCGAAATACAGTGGAACCTTGACTTACGAGTGTCCCAGCGTACAAGTTTTTTGAGATGCAAGCTGTCCCCGAGTCGATTTTTTGCTCTGAGTTACGAGCCAGTTCCCCCTCGACCCAAAATCTGGACACCTTGCTTGTTTATCTATGATTTCATGCTTTAATTCCATGGAAATTATCCTCTTTCTTCTCAGCACTGTTCTTTACACTTACTTCCTTAACCCCTTCAGGGTCCAAGGCCCAAATCTGAAGTGGTGCCCCAGTGTCCAAGAATTTTCAAAAAGAAAATTTATTTTTTCTTATGAAATAGTAGAGAATCTTTTTGTGAAGGTAATAAAACAAAAAGTACGAAATTTGATGGAAAATTGGCGAAATTATGCTCTTGCGAATTTTGGTGTCAGCGATATTTACGAATCGGCGATTTTGCCAACTTTGACTCCCCTTTTAGGCCAATTACATTATTCCAGTCAACCAAATTTTTAGCTATTTCACTAGTATTACTTCTATTCTATCGATTTAGCACAAGAAATCGCCAAGTCAACTGTTTCAACTACAAATTAAAATGATCGGAAATTGTTAATTTGGCCAATTTAACACAAAGTTCAAAATATTCCAATTTCAAAATAGGGTCCAGAACAAACAATGTAGGTATTCCTGGAACTAAACTAACATTTCTTCTGTTCATTAGTTACGTTTTGAGACTTTACAAATGAATTCCATTTTGATATTTTATTCACATAATGAATTTTTATTCACACCAAAAAATAGAAGATTTACTGTTATGCAATACTGTAATAATTGTATAAATATCATCACCATATTTGTGAATGCATATTAGACCCACCAGCTGGCGTGTATTAGATGTGTGAGGTCGTTTGTTTACTCTTGATTATTATTATTATTATAATCAAGGGGGAAGCGCTAAACCCGGAGGATTATACAGCGCCTGGGGGGGGATGTGGAAGGCATTCAGGCTTAATTCGGGGAACTGGAGCACAGATCCAATTCCCTAAATCAAGAGCCCCTCACCAACATCAAGGAACCTTCCTTGAGGGGACGTTTACTCTTGAATATCGGCAAAAATTTAACATTTCTGCTACTTTGAGCTCAGTTTCAAGCCATTTCCAGTGCTAAAACCAATCAAAATCATCTCTATTTCTGTAATATGTCTTCCATTCTATCAAATGAGACCAAGAAATCGCAAATAGATCTATAAAAAACATACGAAAAAACACTGCAAAGTCGCTGTTTTAATCAAAAAATCATGATTTCAGTTTTTTTCTCTCATTATACACAGCGTGCTGCAGGATCTGTTTTATGTGGTGCACACATACCACATAGATGTATTCTCTCATATCTAGGCCCAAATGTACCACTCACAGTTTATCAGAGTGAGCTGAGCTCATGACGTAGATCTACGGTTTGGACCCTGAACGTAAAGCCGTAGATCTACGGGACGGACCCTCAAAGGGTTAAGGGCCTATGCTTAGAAAAACAAAATTTGGCCAGATGACTGTCAAAAATGTAAGCAAAGCATGAGAGAACTGCTCCCACAGCAAAGTAAACAGTGCACTGAGTTGGCAGCTTTCATTATTATAATAATAAATAAGTTTTTTTTTTTTTTCAACAAGTCTGCAGTCTCCCACTGAGGCAGGGTGACCCAAAAAAAGAAAATACTTTCATCATCATTCAACACTTTCACCTCGCTCACACATAATCCTGTTTTTGCAGAGGTGCTCAGAACACAAAAGTTTAGAAGCATATACGTATAAATATACAACATATCCCTCCAAACTGCTAATATCCCAAAACCCCTCCTTTAGAGTGCAGGCATTGTACTTCCCATTTCCAGGACTCGAGTCCGGCTATATAAAAATAACCGGTTTCCCTGAATCCCTTCACTAAATATAGTATTATTAATTTAGGTAACTAGAGCATCGATCCAATTCCCTAGATCACAGAGCTTCAGTTCCCTAAATTATTAATAATAATTCAGAATGCTGCCACTAGTTGGCACAGCTGATGCCAAAACATCTGGTAAGCAGCACACATTTACATCGCTGTAGGAGCAGTTCTCTCATGCTTGCATTTTTTTTTTTTTTACAATCATTTGGCCAAATTCCTTTTTTTCTAACCATGGGTCCTAAGAAAAATGTGTGCAAAGGACAGTGCTGAGAAGAAAAAGAGGTCGATTTCCTTGGACTTAGCCAGGCAATACCAACTTAGTACATCTACGATATGCAGATACTAAACCTGTATCAGTTATGTTCAGTGATTAAACAAAACAAAAATTGTTGTTGGAGTTTTACAGGGCCACTGACATCATACGCCGCACCCTCAACCTCCTCCACCCTCAACATCCCCCACCATCTCTGCTCAAAGTGTGTAAGTACATACATGTACACTTTATATATTTTTTTTTCAACATTCTGTAGTGTATTATGATTTATGTTTTTATATACATTTCTGCAGTTAGCTTCACAAATACTCTGTTTTCTTTTACAATAAAAGCATGGGAAGATACTCTAGTAAAAGTTGGACAGGAAATGGCGGACACTTCTGCCGCTGCCTCTGCCACCATATTATGGGCCATTTTATTCATTCTAGAATATATATCATGTGTGTGTTAATTATACTGTTTATGTCATATTAGACGAATTGTGATAGATAAATAAGCTGTACAGTTAATATTAGTGTCATATTCAAGTATTTTGTCTTGTCTCCTGGGTATGGGAACGGATTAATGGCTTTTCAATTAATTTAAATGAGGAAAATTGATTTGATATACGAGTAAATTGAGTTACGACGTAGGTCATGGAACAAATTAAACTCGTAAGTCAAGGTTCCACTGTATCTAAAATTTCCTCCAATTTGTGACTTAGTTGTAAAGAAAATTTTTCATATTTAAGGTAATAAGATATAAAATCAGCTTCCAATATTCTTTGCATAACAATAAATAGGGAAATGAGCAGTCATAAACAACACATCTGTATTTGCTGTAAAAGTTACTTTCATGTCAAAGAGGGGCATCTCAGAATTTGATGTAACATTACTGTAACCTATAAAAGTCTATGCAATAGATCAGGTAAGAATAACAACATAATTGATACATAATATAACCAGGCACTCTTGTCAAAGACCCACACTTGGCCAACTTTTGTTTAGTATTGCTGCCAGTGAACCAAATAAAAAACATGAAAAGTGAGAAAACACAGAGACAAAATGGAAGTGTGTAAACTATTTCGGCCTTAGAGACCCTCTAGAGCAGCTCATTGAAGTAGGTCTCTGACCGAGGACAAAATATAAAGATCACCCTGCCTCCTACCGAGGCAGGGTGATCAAAAAAATCTTTCACCATCATTCGCACATAATCACTGTGTTTGCAGAGGCGCTCGGATATGACAGTTTACATGTCACTCCAAACAGTCAATATCCCCAACCCCTCCTTTAAAGTGCAGGCATTGTACTTACCACCTTCAGAACTAAAGTCCGGCTAACTGGTTTCCCAGAATCCCATCACAAAATATTACCCTGCTCACACTCCAACGTCTCGTCAGTTGCATTATAACCTTTCCTGTACATTTTTGTTTCTACATATACACACTGGCTCTGATTACTTTCCTTACTTTTCTTATCAGTGCAACTGTTTTCTTGTTTTGTATGCATACAAACACTGACCCTGAACTTAACCTATTAAACAATATAGTATATACAGCCACCAGCAGCTTACTGACCAAAACTGAAAGTACTATACAACACACACACTTAGAAGTGATCTGAAGAAAAGTAATTACTAAAGCACTTAGTAACCTAGTTATAAGTAAACAACAATAAAGTCATAACATTACTCAAATTTGTGACACCAAATTCTCTCCTATTAACCAAAATCTGGCTGAAATGCATCACAAACTTATTCAACATACCTGAGTACACTATAGACCTGGGTAACTATAGACCACCCCTCAAGGAAGATTCCTTGATGGTGGTGAGGGACTCTTGCTCTAGGGAACTGGATCTGTGCTCCAGTTCCCTGAATTAAGCCTGAATACCTTCTATCCCCCCCCCATTTGCACTGTATAATCCTATGGGTTTAGTGCTCCCCCATGATTATAATTACATACCATCCAATAAAAGTGGTGATATGGCTATTTAATATGCTAGCAAATTCAAATGCATGAATATCATAATACCCCCACACAAACATACAAAACTTCAGTGATAATCTAAAACATAATTCACAACAAATTTTATAAAAATCACATAAATGCTGTGATTTCAACATAAACCTCTGCCGAGTATACAATCCTGAGTATCAAGTTTCCTAGATAGTATGTAATTTTTTCTTCCTAATACCATTAATCACTAAACCCACTAGAACACTTTAACATCTCTGCCCTTGCTCATATCTGGACCAATACAGTAGCACCCCAAAGTAGAAACATAATTACGGAAAGGGAAATGGACTACCACCCTACTGTTATAATTAATATCACAAAAAACACACTTAAAAACCAAACAGATTACCTTTAGACTCCATAGTAATACTTCAATAAATCCATTGATACCATTAAACATACAAAAAGGAAAGGAAGCTAAATATCAGTTAGAATGCAAATTCCGCAAAAGATGCAGCAAACAACAAAAGGCAAAATAACCAATGGTTAGTAAAAAGCTTGCTCGGATCAACTGACAAACCCGATAACGAGAAATACAGATCAGGCTTCATTTCTGAGTGAATAATAAAGTGGTATTCTGCAACCCTCACTACTGTTATTAGGATCCGATGAAAACTATTCAGCTAGATTTAATAAGACCAAAGGAGATATAAAAACTTGGAAAAAACTCCCAAATTCTAGTACATCAAAAATACCAAGAAATATACAACTGAACCTAAACAAAATAGCTTTGCTACAAAAATATTTCAAAAGCTCAAACAAACATCAGTAGCTATCTGACAGGCAATTATCCCAACTCTTCCTACGTGGCTCTTACTACACCTGCAGAAATAACATCAATAATAAAATCCCTTAAAATAGCAGCTAGTAGTGCAATCATCTACAAAAAAGGCTGCACATGTTATCTCTAGCTATTGCAATACTTTTCAACACATTTGAAGAACAAACCTTTATAGATACTCTTGAAGAGAGTCATGATAACAGCCATTCACAAAGGTGGTAATTCAACTGACTGTTAACTTCAGACCTGTCTATAATCTACCAGTACTATTCAAAATGTTTGAGAAAATAATACACAAGCAATTGTACACGTACCTAACCATGCACAATATACTTATTCCTTGTATTTAGCACTTAGTTTTGATTATAATAACTTTATCCTTGTCAACTTGGGTTCAGCTCTTAAATAAAACACAATGATGCAACGAGAATAATGTCTCGGTTTATTCAGTACTTAAGAGAGAGGAGTATGTTATTGACTTTTCATCGGTCTGCAAAAGGTCTTTCATGCTCTCTACCACAGTAGTACTCTCATCTCCAAGCTTGATCACTACCAACACAGAGGACACAGTTACACACATTTCCAGCCCTACTTCAGTAACACTCAACAGCATGTAACCATAAATTATCCTGTTACGTAAAAGGACACAAGTGCAGCAAATGTGACATTTTATTGTGGCAACGTTTCACTCTCCAGGAGCTTTATCAAGCCATTACAAACAATACATGGGCAAAGAGGGTATATATAGGCTTAGAATGAGGTGTAATACTAGTACATACATGTAGTAGTAGTAATACAGTATTAATTGTAGTAGTAGTGGAAATATGATATGGTAGAATAAACAACTTGCACATGGGTAGCATAAAAATAGGTTAGACAAATATTTCTGTGGTGGTTGGATTTAAGAAGACTTGTTTCATTAGCTGCACTTGTGTCCTTTTACCTAACATATTGCCAGTAATTCTACCAAAATTAATACATAAATTATCCTACCCATAAACTTGTATGTCCCTCAAACCAGCAGTCTGAGCCCTCTTCTCTTCCTCATCCATATCAGTGACCTACTTAATGCCATCTAGTCCCTGAAACATGTACTTCTTGCTGACAACACAACCTTCATAATACTAGGTCCAGACCACCATGTCAATTATGTCAATAAGCTCCATAGTGAATGATGAACTTAAAAAGGGCACGCATGGATGAGTATTAACATACTCACCCTCAGTACTGAAAAATCATTCTATATATTGTATATAGTGTGGGGAACAAACCATGTCTACAATTAGATATTTGAATCAATACTCGTGTAGCACAAAAACAAGAGAGAAACTTTTTAGGTCTAATAATTGACAACAAACATATTTAATGTGCATATCCAACACTTAAATCTTGAAACTGTAGGGATACATTCCTAGATTCTCAATTGTGTTCCACAACTTGCACTCTTAACACTTTACAATATCTATGCATACCGTACATGGGATCTTTACCTGAGGATTTGATTCGGCAACTCTCCTCATGTCAATTATAACACACCAAAAGGTAATGCTCAGAACAATCACAAACTTAACAAATAACAAACAATCACAAACCTACAAAATATAAATACCATTTACATTACCATTCAATCCACATGTCCAGAACCTTACACTGCAATGCTAATGGCAATCTTAGGCAATTCCTAGAAAGCTAGAATAACATCAGAATCAAATACCTCTTTAATATCCTTTGTACTTGATTGAACATCCACTGACATTTGAATTTAAAGGACAAAATATGTGCAATAACTTAACAAAATAAAAAATTGCAGCATTCTTATTTCAGAATTCAGAGCTAAGATACAACAAACACTGTTCCTTAATACTATAGTCATCCTATTTAACAATCTTTATTTGTAAATACTCTGTACAATTTTGTATTGATATCTCTAAATACTGTACAGTAGGATCCCCGTATCCATGGGGGATATGTTCCAAGGACCTGCCATAGATAACCAAACCGTGGATAGTAGCAAGCCCTATATATATAAATCCTATACATACAAATCCTATACATACCTGTTATAAAGTTTAATTGATAAATTATGCACAATAAGTGGAGAATTATCACTTTTTCACTGATCAGAAGCATTTCACAGTTTCTCTTAGGCTTTGATGAACTGCCAGCTTTTCTATTTTTGCAGTTTGGGACCATTATGAAAAATTAAGAGGTATTTTTGGACCACAGTAAACTGTGGATAACTGAAACCCCGGATACTGAATCAATGGATACGGGGTTTCAAGTTTATTACCATTTGCTTCAATGCACTCTACTGAACTTTGTTAGATGTAATAATTATTTATAGTAACAATCACATTAAACTAAGCACTCCGTTAAGCATGTTATGAAAGGAGTCATATAATAATGCACACAAGTTTACAAAAAAAAATTTAATGACAGTGGTTAAGTAGATGCTTAGTATATGTATTACCTGACAACACAAAAATTTCTAAACTCTTCATAAGTGATGTAATACTGATGTAAAAATGAATAATAAACAGCTGGTCCCTATATTTTTAGCTCACCATCTTGACAGATGGCACTCTGGCTACTTGTAAATAATAGGCTAAGAGTTCTGCAAAGACTAACATACTCTAGGCTTAGGCACCCAGTGACGTATAACAAGAGTACAGGGTGAAAAAGCACAAAAAAGTCGGTTTGTCATAGTATTCCACTGTTGATGTGGCTATCATGAGCACCAGCCTGCTGACTCAGTAGCAGTTTAAATGTTTTGGTACCATTTTTAATAATGTATTTGTTAGCACTTGTAACTGTACGTACTTTATTAATGTGTTGGTGCCAGAAGCAATTAAGTAACACACTAAGGTTATAGGAGTGTGTGGGGACATACTGCACTTAGCAGTTCAGTCTCAGACATGATCAATCTGAAATTGATAGCTGAAATTGTCATTAAACAGTGTTATCCAGTGTGCAGTAATTCAATATCATTGTACAAAAAAAAAAAAACATTACGGGCAGGAATTGAGCCTGTGGTTTGTTTGCGTTTGTGTTATTACAATTCTGCGAGCCATTCATTGTAATGTTTTAAGCATTATTCCAGAGTTCTCATTAAACATTTTATCTAGTTTCATGTATAAGGTGATTGTCATTTGTAGTGATGAGGCTCGGGAGTGAAACTCCCTGTATCCCCCTCTCACTCTACCTGATGCCATGAATGTAACTAGTGCACTATTTTGCCTCATTTTAAAAGCTGTGTTTTAGATGGTATTAGGTAGTATTGAGGCACTGGGAGGAGTAACTTATAAAAGTAAAATATTACTCCTATGTTTCAAGATAATGCACAGTTCTGGAATAGGTTGTTGTGAAGATGAAAGGACATTTATGTGGAGCTTAGCTGAAAGTTGTGAGTTCATGGAGGTGACACTGTTTAGTGTTTTCTCCAGTGCCCACTGCAATTGTATAACATTCCAGGACAGAATTTCCTGGGCAAGTGATAGGATCAGGAATGTTTTAAGTCATGCCTATCTTTGCATACCTGGTTTTCAATCCTTTTATTTTTTTGTGTTATCACACCTGTACTTGTTACATTGATATTATAGTTTAATTTTAAAACCTCGTGTGTTTGCCATTTACCTTACTGTGGTCACCACTCAGCCATTTGTGTGTTCACCTTGTGGTCTACTGCAGCCAATAAGAAGAGATAGTATGTTGGTAGGCAGCAACCTCCTATGGAGGTACTACTGTTCTGCCAAGTGAGTGTAAAATGGAAGCCTGTAATTGTTTTACATGATGGTAGGATTGCTGGTGGTTTTTTTTTTTTTGTCTCAAACATGCAAGAATTCTTCCTCCGGAAGCCATGTGTGTCATAAGAGGCGACTGAAATGCCGGGAACAAGGGGCTAGTGACCCCTTCTCCTGTATACGTTACTAAATTTAAAAGAGAAACCATCATTTTTCTTTTTGGGCCACCTTGCTTCGGTGGGATACGGCTGGTTTGTTGAAAGAAGAAGAATCTTTTATTGTTTTATTTTCACTGCTATAAATACCCTGCTATAATACCCTAGCATAACAGCCAAGATAACTGAAGATAACAAGTAACATAACATACAGAATTAAAATTACTACACCTTTCTATGATCACAATTGCAGTTCCACACCTTCTCACACTCAACAGGGTAACAGACAGAATATGGCATAACAATGCTAAGTTTAACAGCAGAATATGTTAAGATACAAAATTATATAAAAGCTGAGAAAAATAAACCAACTACAGTAGAACAAAATATTCTAAAATAGTATGCATTCCCACATCATTCATTTGTCATCATATTCCAACTGCCTGACACAAGGTGCTTTCTACCAAACTACAGCTGCTAAGCCCAAGCAAATCACAGTACGTACCACCATATAAGCATTGCTCATCTGACCCAAGAAAAAAAAGTCAACACCTGAGAACTAAACAAGATTTAGCTGTAAAATGCAAGGAATTGCAGCTGAACAGATCTCACCTTTCTTCCTGTCCATGCCCAGGGGTCAGCTACCTCTCTGCTCCTTGCCTGACCACCAACAATAACTATAACGTAGACGACCATGAGTGAAGTTTTTTTTTTTTTTTTTTTTAAGCAACGGCCATATCCCACCACGGCAGGGTGACCTAAAAAGAAAAGTGAAAGTTTTTCCTTTTATATTTAATTATTTATTCAGAAGGGGTTACTAGCCCCTTGATGAAGAGGGTTATATATAAAAAAATCTCCCCTCAATATGACTTGGCCTACATAATGTTGTCTCCCAGTTCTTCACGAGATGACATAGGATTTGCAGCCAAAGATGCAGTAATGAAAGAGTTTTGCACTGTCATCAACAGCTATCCAAAACTTACAAAATATTAAAAAGAGGGAATAACTTCACAATCTGAGATCAATAACTTAGAATCAAACAACAACAATGAAAATGCTCAAAACTTAAATACTCATAATAAACATGTTGCTAACCTGAGAAATCAATACACTTCTCTCCTAACAGAGCTACACTAAACAACACGAAAGCTTCCAACACATGCAATATTAACAAACAATTTACCAATCTCCAACTTAAATAGATTGATCAAATAAGAACTAAAACAACTAATCACCTCTGTAGTTAAAAATGGTCCACAACTCCCACTAGATAACAACACACAATTGTACTAACACTAAACTGCAAATGATTTAAGATAAGCTTAAGGTAACGATTCACCATGACAAAAATGAAAGCTGCCTTCAAACTAGGCAAACCAAAACTGGTAGTCAAACTAAATTACCTAAATTTCAAGATTAACCCTTTGACTGTTTCAGTCATATATATATGTCTTACGAGCCAATGTGTTTGACATATATATATACTAAAAAATTCTAGCGGCTTCAACTCGAGCAGGAGAAAGCTGGTAGGCCCACATGTGACAGAATGGGTCTGTGTGGTCAGTGTGCGCAGTATTAAAAAAAATCCTGCAGCACGTAGTGCATAAGGAGAAAAAAAAACTCCGACCATGTTTTTGGATTAAAACGCCGACTTTGAGGTGTATTTTCGTATAATATTTATTGTTTTTCTTGGTCTCATTTGATGGAATGGAAAACATATTATAGAAATATAAGTCATTTTGATTGGTTTTACCATGAAAAGGATCTTGAAATGGAGCGCAAAGTGGCAGAAATGTTCAATTTTTGCCGATGCTCAATAGTAAACAAATGATGTCATTGTCCAATAAATGTCCAACTAGCCATTCTAATATGCAGTCACGAATGGGTTGACATTATTTATACAATTATTACAATATTGCAGTAGTCTGCATAACAGTAAATCTTCTATTTTTTGTGTGAATAAAAATTCAACATAGAAAGCAAGAGTATTATAACAGGGGCCTGGAGACGTTGGCCAAATTGCCAATTTCTGACCACTTTATTGGGTAGTTGTACTCAATCGATAGAACAAATGGAGTTCTAAAGAAATAGCTATGAGTTTGGTCTTCCTTCCTCAGTGGGATAAGGCTGGAGCATTGAAAAAATAAAATATGTGAAAGAGAATTATTCAAATTCCTCTCAAGGTATTCAACTTGCTAACTAAAACTCTGTAGTATACATGAATTATGTCATTCTGCCAAGTTAAACTATCCTGAAAAATTCAGTGTGCTGTTTTTATTAAGTCTATCA
Organism: Cherax quadricarinatus; assembly: GCF_026875155.1. Taxonomy (NCBI): domain Eukaryota; kingdom Metazoa; phylum Arthropoda; class Malacostraca; order Decapoda; family Parastacidae; genus Cherax; species Cherax quadricarinatus. The sequence continues at coordinate 19,894,161 of NC_069438.1, forward strand.
CATACAGTGGACCCTTGACCAACGATATTAATCCATTCCAGAGAGCTTGTCGTTAGTCGAATTAATATTCCCTATAAGAAATAGCAATGGAAATCCAATTAATCTGTTCCAGACACCCAAAAGTATGAAAAAAAAAAAAATTTCACATGAAATATACATTTTCCTACACAGAAAAAGAAGGATACATGCACAATAAATACTGTACTGTACTGAATGAAGAATAAATGACACTTACCTTTATTGAAGATGTAGTGATGAATGATGAGATGGGAGGAGGGGAGATGGAGGTGTATTAATTTGGGAACAACTTGAGAGTCACTGGACCTCTGTCACACCAAAAATGTGTCCAATGAGCTCTTCCAGAACAGGCCTGTTTCGTCACAATTGAACACTTGTTGGGATTGGAATTTTTCAGCTTCGCCATGCCTTATCACACTGTGTATGCCACTACAATTCTTAAATCTCTCAAACCAACCTTTGCTGACCTTAAATTCACCAGGCATTTTTTCATGTTCACCTGGGTGTTAGTCGACTGGTGTGGGTTGCATCCTGGGGGACAAGATTAAGAACCCCAATGGAAATAAGTTAGACTTTCTTGGGTTATCCTGGGTGGCTAACCCTCTGGGGTTGTTTCTTGGTAATTGTTTCTCATTAAGCCACACCAACAACACACACTCCACATCTTCAAGTAGTACAGCTGATGGTGGTGCAGCAGCAACTGACCGTGTTACAGCAGCAACTGACTGTGGTACAATAGCAGCCGCAGTTGACCATGGTACAGCAGCAGCAGCAGCTGACCAGGGTACAGCAGCAGCTGACTGTGGTACGATAGTATTTCTATAGTATTTCTCACCCTTTTTACCACAGGGTTGGCACTAGAAGCTTTCTTTGGGCCCATAGTGGCTTATTTAGTAGTTACAAGCACTAAAAACAACAGAATACTACAAAATGTATTGAATGTATGAGTGAAACCGTCCGCCCTGGCTTGTAAACAATGGCACACTAGCTGACGGCAGGGCAGCTGAGGCGCTCAGGCTGGACGGACAGGTTCGGGTCGAATCATGTTGGTCAAGTTTTTCATCGTTGGTCGGGCCAAAATTTTTATGCTCAAACGCTTCGTTAGTCGAATTTATTGTTAGATGGTGCCTTCGTTGCTCAGGGGTTCACTGTACATTCATTTCTTTGTACTGTTCATTCTTAGTCATACATTGCCCACATTAATTTGTGCACACAGTACACACTGATACTAATCCAGAATGTCATCCATTATCTACTGTAAACAGCAGTTAACACCATGATCAAAACATTGGTATCACACAATTTTTTTTTACCACATCAGCAGTTACCCACAATGGCAGTGCGACCCAAAGAAGAAAACATTCATTGTCACTCATACAATACCGAGACTCCTGTGTATATCAATACAAACAAAACAAACAAGCTTAATTTCTTTTTGCAGTATACAAAATGCAGTTTACATGCAATAAAATACCATTAAGCATAAAAGAAAGTCACTAGCATGCTGTGCATAGGGATCAACAGCAGCAAACTATGTAACTCAAACTAATTATCACATAACAAAAGGCAACAATAAGATCATATTCAGACTTAAAACAGCACACAATATAAGTGTTCCAATCTTCAAATGTACTAAATATATGTGTAACATAAACATTCTGCTTTTCTCTCTATTTTTAGGAGTGACATACAATGGTGAGCCTGGAGAGCTATATCAACACACATTGGTATTACATTAGACACAACACTGTACCTCTTTGATATTCATCCTCAGTTAAGGCTGTATAGATGTGGAATAGTGTCCCAGAAGATACTAAAAACTACACAATACTAAACAAGCTTAAAATAAATATCAAGGAACACTGAGCAAAATTTAAGCTTACAACCTATCTCCGAAGGAAGGGCGAGGATATTTGCAGTTCTGAACTGTAGTGTCAGCCTGCCTCTGGCAAGACAGTGATGGAGTGAGTGATGATGAAAGTGTTTCTTCTTTTTTGGGTCACCCTGCCTTGGTGGGAAACAGCCGTTATGTTAAAAAAATAGAAAAAATTCTCTGCAATATGTATCCACTCACAACTATGTACATTACAGTATACGTAATTTGACTTCAGCCAATGTTTCATTATTAATATAAAAGTTTTATGACTCTCTCAATACAACACTAAAATTAAAATGCAATCTTTAAATACTATATAAAATAGTGTTTATTGTTCAATTCTGCCTGAAAACTGAATAATAACTCTTCTAGTCTGCTTCTCTTATTTTTTCAAAGGAAGCTTCACGCTGATTTTGTGTTGTGAAAGTTTTAATTTGCCAATTTTTTTAAACAAAATGATTTCAGTGCAATAATTAGAGAATGCCTCTTTTGACTGACCTCACACCTTAAACACTGGTTTTGACAAATCTTACCTAACCTCTTCTATTGATTGGGTTTAAACTTTCTAAGTGGCATATCTTACTTACTGGCAAGTTTGAATTAATTTTAGGCTATGTAAGTGCCAATCTGCCATTTTTATTGAAGAAAATGCAACATGTTCCTTGCTATAAACCTGTGAATGCCTCTTCTTATTGTCTTCAAATGTTCAACTCTGATACTTAAATACACTGGAAACTTACGCTGCACTCTATTATTTTTTATTGCAAATTTGAAGGTGGAGCTGGCTGTGCCTATGGGATACAGGAAAAATCTTCTTGGATCATGCAGTAACTGAAAGACATCTACTGGGAGTTCAATAACTGTTATTGTCATTCTTTGTAAATAAAATTCTAATTCTAGACAGCACTCACAATCTAAAGGGTAAACTTCATAGGAAAAAGTTAAATGACAAAAATGGTTAAATGTATTACTGTACTTTTGTAGTGGATTCATAGAGATGTTCTTAATCTGGTGTAAATTATTATATAGAGGTATTGGGAAGATGGAGGGAATATTTTGAGGAATTGTTAAATGTTGATGAAGATAGGGAAGCTGTGATTTCATGTATAGGGCAAGGAGGAATAACATCTTGTAGGAGTGAGGAAGAGTCAGTTGTGAGTGTGGTGGAAGTTCTTGAGGCAGTAGGTAAAATGAAAGGGGGTAAGGCAGCCAGGATTGATGGGATAAAGATAGAAATGTTAAAAGCAGGTGGGGATATAGTTTTGGAGTGGTTGGTGCAATTATTTAATAAATGTATGGAAGAGGGTAAGGTACCTAGAGATTGGCAGAGAGCGTGCATAGTTCCTTTGTATAAAGGCAAAGGGGACAAAAGAGTGTGCAAAAATTATAGGGGGATAAGTCTGTTGAGTATACCTGGTAAAGTGTATGGTAGAGTTATTATTGAAAGAATTAAGAGTAAGACGGAGAATAGGATAGCAGATGAACAAGGAGGCTTTAGGAAAGGTAGGGGGTGTGTAGACCAGGTGTTTACAGTGAAACATACAAGTGAACAGTATTTAGATAAGGCTAAAGAGGTTTTTGTGGCATTTATGGATTTGGAAAAGGCATATGACAGGGTGGATAGGGGGGCAATGTGGCAGATGTTGCAGGTGTATGGTACAGGAGGTAGGTTACTGAGCACCTCTACAAAAACAGTGATTATGTGTGAGTGAGGTGAAAGTGTTGAATGATGATGAAAGTATTTTCTTTTTGGGGATTTTCTTTCTTTTTGGGTCACCCTGCTTCGGTGGGAGATGGCCGACTTATTAAAAAAGAAAAAAATGCATGGAATATGTGTGTGGAATAGGTAATAAGTGACTAAATGCTGTAAAGAGTCTTTATGAGGATAGTGAGATTCAGGTTAGGTCTTAGACAGGGATGTGTTATGTCACCATGATTGTTTAACATATTTATAGATGGGGTTGTAAAAGAAGTAAGTGCTAGGGTGTTGGGAGAGGTGGGATTAAATTATGGGGAATTAAATACTTTTTGCTGATGATGCTCTGCTTTTGGGGGATTCTAAAGAAAAGTTGCAAAGATTAGTGGACAAGTTTGGGAGGGAGTGTAAAGGTAGAAAGTTGAAAGTGAATATAGCTAAGAATAAGGTGATGAGAGTATCAAATGATTTAGATAAAGAAAAATTGAATACCACATTGGAGGGAGGGAGTATGGAAGAAGTGAATGTTTTTAGATATTTGGGAGTTGACTGACTAGTGGATAGGTTTATGAAGGATGAGGTAACTCACAGAACTGATGAAGGAAAAGAGGTGAGTGGTGCACTGAGATATCTGTGGAGACAAAGAAAGTTATCCACGGAGACAAAGAAGGGAATGTAAGAGAGTATAGTGGTACCAACACTCTTATATGGGTGTGAAGCATGGGTTGTAAGGGCTGCAGCGAGGAGGCGGCTGGGGGCAGTGGAGATGTCGTCCCTAAGGGCAATGTGTAGTGTAAATATTATGCAGAGAATTCGTAGTGTGGAAATTAGGTGTTGAGTTACTGAACGTATTAGTCAGAGGGCTGAAGAGGGGCTGTTGAGGTGGTCTGGTCATTTAGAGAGAATGGAACAAAGTAGAATGACTTGGAGAGCATATAAATTTATTGGGGAACGAAGGCAGGGTAGGGGTCCTCCCCAAAAAGGTTGAAGGGAGGGGGTAAAGGAGGTTTTGTGGACAAGGATCTTGGACTTTCAGCAAGTGTGCATGAGCGTGTTAGACAGGAGTGAATAGAGACAAATGCTTTTGGAAACTGATGAGCTATTGGAGTGTGAGCAGGGTAATATTTTGTGAAGGGATTCAGGGAAAATGGTTAGACAGACTTGAGTCCTAGAAATGGAAAGTACAATGCCTGCCCTCTAAAGGAGGAGTTTAGGATATTGGCAGTTTGGAGGGACGTCTAAACTGTTGCATCTGAGCGCCTCTGCAAAGACAGTGATTTATACAATATATGAGCGATGGTGAAAGTGTTAAAGATGAAAGTTTTTTCTTTCTTTTTGGGTCACCCTGCCTCGGTGGGAAACGGCCAACATTAAAAAAAAAAAAAAACACTTCAGCCATCTTCCACCAAGGCAGGGTGACCCAAAAAAAAAAAAATTCTTTTTACATTTAGTAATTTATACAGGAGAAGGGGTTACTAGCCCCTTGCTCCTGGCATTTTAGTTGCCTCTTATGACACGCATGACTTATGGAGGAAAATTTCTTTTTCACTTACCCATGGAAATGAAAATAAATAAATAAGAACAGGAACTATTAGGAAAATAGAAAAAAATTCAGGTGGGTGTGTATACATAAACGCGTACAATTATATGTAGTGTGACCTACTGACCTTAGTGTAAGTAGGAGGGGTGGAGATATGTTGCAGTTTTCTAACCGTAGTATCAGTGCCTCTGGCAAGACAGTGATGGAGTGAGTGATGATGGAAGTTTCTTCTTTTTCAGGTCACCATGCCTTTGTGGAAAATTGCCGATTAAAAAAAAAAAAAATTATAGATAGTGCTAGAGGTAAATGCATTACCCCTACTTCAGTCAGAGAAAGCCAGTGTGTTAAAAATAAAAGCGAAATGCTGGATCCCAATCAGTCATTCAGCTCATTCAGTAGTGGAAACTCAATACTCCATCTGCCACAATAACTGTGAAACAGACATACTACTTAGCTGCACTCATGTACTTCAAACTGATACAAAGCATATGAGTTCATATTGCCTTACAAATGCTGTGTATTGATAATTTTAATTTGCCCTTCAACAACAAACATGTTAAATAGTGTTGTTTCCATCTTGCCATGGACACAATTTTAGGCTCTATTTGAAAAACGTGTGACGAATTTTAAGTGGTACACAATATTTCCAAAGCAAAAGAAATTACTGCACTTTAATAACACATGGCAGTGTATGGAAGTATATCTCAGTAGTATAATATCATCAGACAACTACTGGCAGGAATTAAGTGATTCACTAGTCATTCACAGTGATAAGGCAGTAAGTCAACTTGGACGGAAAAGTACAGGCTTGATCAGGAGCCCTTCAATGAGTTGAAGTCTATCACAAAGTAAACAGGAGCTGAAAAAACAGCTAGTATGTACTGTATGCTGAATACATTTTCCCTTTGCTACACTGAACACCAGACAATTCTCAGCACTAAACACTAACACTTAAACACACACTTCTACCCCTTTCTTTACAATGCAACTTTTCTCATGAACTTCCCTATTTCACACTGCTACATTCATAGTCATCCTCTCCATTTGTAGTTTTACAATGTGAAAGAAAAAGATATACTATACTCTGTGAAACAATGTTCTTTACTGCACAATCTTAAAAATAATATAATGCAATTACCAACTTAACTCAAAACACTATTTTCAGATAAAATTACTATTAATAGAAATAAAGCATTCTCTATTTAAATCTGTCAAACATGCAGGAGAAAAAGCAAGCTAAAATGCAGAAAGCAAAAAAACATTCTTATGTCTATGAAAAAGTAAACCATATAACAGCTAAGCACATTATCATTACAGTAAACCCTTGATCTAACGGACTAACAGATGGGATCAGGTGGCTGGTAATGATAATCGTGATGGATAGAGATGAGACTGTTTTGCTGTGACTGTAACACTGACACATTTGTAATGAACAGACTTCAATTATCATTTCCAAATCAAATGACCCAACAGATTTTCTCCCATATTTCTCAAGTCTGTTAAATCAAGGTCCCTTAAGTCAAGGATTTATTGTATAGTCATGGAAAATGTGAAATACATAAGGATCATACAATGATGCCTGGTGGTTGGTAAGGAGATGGAGGGGTGGGAAGAGAAGTAGAGGTGCTGAGGAAAGAACATCAGCTGAGAAGATGAAGGCTACAGTTAATGAAGCAAACTGGTGTCAGTTAGGAAAGCACAGTGTATCTGAAACAAAAGTGAGACCATTAAAGAGGGTGGACAAAGTAGGTACATCCAGCATTACAGAAAATGTCTGAAATGAAGCCAGAATGACAGTTATCTACAGTAAACCAAATAATTAATTTCCCACTGTCTACCAGGATTCTTGCAGGTTTCTTTATATCATACCACCTTCACATAACTCTTAAGGCACTACACAAAGTTCAGTCTCTTCTAAGCAATTTACATTTTTCTTCCATTTTCACTTTTGGCCACCTATCTTCTCATCTCTTTCATTCATTGGTAGCAGATACTGTGAGCTAATGTCATTGGAATGAAAGAGATATACACTTACTGAGCTCCACAGTTTAAGTGACAAACTAACTAGATATACTTTTTTCTTCCATTATATTTTCATACCTCGTATTTCATAGATAGTAGCATAAGCAATAATGAAATACAATCCTTCAATAGTACCATTCATTATTGCAATTTAACAGTTTCAGGTATCATGGAAAGAGTATAAATCATCCACAACAACATTTTCAATGGAATATGATGTATACAAAACAAATTTTCTAATCTTTCTTTTCTAATGCTCTCTTAAGTCTCTCAGTTCGTTTATCTGTCGGCCGGTTGTACAAGATGCCAGCTAGGATGGTGAGGTGACAACAGTGGAGCAAGGCCGAGCTCCACCATGTAGATGGGTAAGTGTTCCAGCACAACTCAATAACTCCAAGCACCAACACTCTGTAACAAAATATAATTAATAATAAGCACAACTGCACACACAAACAAACACAGAATAACAAAACATATACAAAGAGAGGTGCTGATATGTTGCAGTTTTATAACTGTAGAGTAGGAGTGCCTCTGGCAAGACAGTGATGGAGTGAATGATGATGAAAGTGTTTCTTCTTTCTTTGAGTCACCCTGCCTTGGTGGGAAATGGCCGATGTGTTAATAAAAAAATACATTTATTCCCAGTAACCTGATTATTTTTAACACATCAACTATCTCCCACTGAGGCAAGGTGACCCAAAAATGAAGAAACGAAAGTTTTTCTTCTTTTCATACATAGTACGTAATTTATACAGGAGAAGGGGTTACTAGTCCCTTGCTCCTGGCATTTAAGTCGCCTCTTACGACACGCATGGCTTATGGAAGAAGGATTCTTCTCCACTTCCCCATGGATAATTATTAGTTTTGTATTACAGGTATTCCTCACTTAACAACCGAGCTCCGTTCCTAAGTGTAGGTCAGCAAGCTAAATGGTCGTTAAGCAAGGAGCCGCCACTTACTGATATTTCAAGCATACTGTACTGGTAGTAGGTTTGTGTCAACCATCGTTAGATATTGTTTTAATGTCACCTTTGCACCATTTATAACATTTTAATATATTAAAAACAAAACTAGGCATTAAAAACCAATAAAAAAGTAAAATACACATACGGTACACTGGTCAGAGATCTCGTCGTAAGTCTGAGTGGTTGTTAAACAGGTAGGTTGTAAGTGAGGAGTACCTGTATATTATAAAACCTGTATATTATAGGTAGTAGGTTGGTAGACAGCAACCACCCAGGGAAGTACTACCGTCCTGCCAGATGTCTGTGAAACAGAAACCTGTAACTGTTTTGCATGATGGTAGGATTGCTGGTTTCTTTTTCTGTCTCATAAACACGCTAGATAACAGGGATATCTTGCTACTCCTACTTACACTTTGGTCACACTTCACAGACATGCACATGCATATATATATACATACATCTAGGTTTTTCCCCTTTTTCTAAATAGCTCTTGTTCTTCTTTATTTCTTCTATTGTCCATGGGGAAGTGGAAAAGAATCTTTCCTCCGTAAGCCATGCGTGTCGTATGAGGCGACTAAAATGCCGGGAGCAATGGGCTAGTAACCCCTTCTCCTGTAGACATTTACTAATAAAGAGAAGAAGAAAAACTTTATAAAACTGGGATGCTTGAATGTGCGTGGATGTAGTGCAGATGACAAGAAACAGATGATTGCTGATGTTATGAATGAAAAGAAGTTGGATGTCCTGGCCCTAAGCGAAACAAAGCTGAAGGGGGTAGGGGAGTTTCGGTGGGGGGAAATAAATGGGATTAAATCTGGAGTATCTGAGAGAGTTAGAGCAAAGGAAGGGGTAGCAGTAATGTTGAAGGATCAGTTATGGAAGGAGAAAAGAGAATATGAATGTGTAAATTCAAGAATTATGTGGATTAAAGTAAAGGTTGGATGTGAAAAGTGGGTCATAATAAGCGTGTATGCACCTGGAGAAGAGAGGAATGTAGAGGAGAGAGAGAGATTTTGGGAGATGTTAAGTGAATGTATAGGAGCCTTTGAACCAAGTGAGAGAGTAATTGTGTTAGGGGATCTGAATGCTAAAGTAGGAGAAACTTTTAGAGAGGGTGTGGTAGGTAAGTTTGGGGTGCCAGGTGTAAATGATAATGGGAGCCCTTTGATTGAACTTTGTATAGAAAGGGGTTTAGTTATAGGTAATACATATTTTAAGAAAAAGAGGATAAATAAGTATACAAGATATGATGTAGGGCGAAATGACAGTAGTTTGTTGGATTATGTATTGGTAGATAAAAGACTGTTGAGTAGACTTCAGGATGTACATGTTTACAGAGGGGCCACAGATATATCAGATCACTTTCTAGTTGTAGCTACACTGAGAGTAAAAGGTAAATGGGGTACAAGGAGAATAGAAGCATCAGGGAAGAGAGAGGTGAAGGTTTATAAACTAAAAGAGGAGGCAGTTAGGGTAAGATATAAACAGCTATTGGAGGATAGATGGGCTAATGAGAGCATAGGCAATGGGGTCGAAGAGGTATGGGGTAGGTTTAAAAATGTAGTGTTAGAGTGTTCAGCAAAAGTTTGTGGTTACAGGAAAGTGGGTGCGGGAGGGAAGAGGAGCGATTGGTGGAATGATGATGTAAAGAGAGCAGTAAGGGAGAAAAAGTTAGCATATGAGAAGTTTTTACAAAGTAGAAGTGATGCAAGGAGGGAAGAGTATATGGAGAAAAAGAGAGAGGTTAAGAGAGTGGTGAAGCAATGTAAAAAGAGAGCAAATGAGAGAGTGGGTGAGATGTTATCAACAAATTTTGTTGAAAATAAGAAAAAATTTTGGAGTGAGATTAACAAGTTAAGGAAGCCTAGAGAACAAATGGATTTGTCAGTTAAAAATAGAAGAGGAGAGTTATTAAATGGAGAGTTAGAGGTATTGGGAAGATGGAGGAAATATTTTGAGGAATTGTTAAATGTTGATGAAGAGAGGGAAGCTGTGATTTCGTGTATAGGGCAAGGAGGAACAACATCTTGTAGGAGTGAGGAAGAGCCAGTTGTGAGTGTGGGAGAAGTTCGTGAGGCAGTAGGTAAAATGAAAGGGGGTAAGGCAGCCGGGATTGATGGGATAAAGATAGAAATGTTAAAAGCAGGTGGGGATATAGTTTTGGAGTGGTTGGTGCAATTATTTAATAAATGTATAGAAGAGGGTAAGGTACCTAGGGATTGGCAGAGAGCATGCATAGTTCCTTTGTATAAAGGCAAAGGGGACAAAAGAGAGTGCAAAAATTATAGGGGGATAAGTCTGTTGAGTATACCTGGTAAAGTGTATGGTAGAGTTATTATTGAAAGAATTAAGAGTAAGATGGAGAATAGGATAGCAGATGAACAAGGAGGCTTTAGGAAAGGTAGGGGATGTGTGGACCAGGTGTTTACAGTGAAACATATAAGTGAACAGTATTTAGATAAGGCTAAAGAGGTCTTTGTGGCATTTATGGATTTGGAAAAGGCATATGACAGGGTGGATAGGGGGCAATGTGGCAGATGTTGCAGGTGTATGGTGTAGGAGGTAGGTTACTGAAAGCAGTGAAGAGTTTTTATGAGGATAGTGAGGCTCAAGTTAGAGTATGTAGGAAAGAGGGAAATTATTTCCCAGTAATAGTAGGCCTTAGACAAGGATGTGTGATGTCACCATGGTTGTTTAATATATTTATAGATGGGGTTGTAAGAGAAGTAAATGCGAGGGTCTTGGCAAAAGGCATGGAGTTAAAAGATAAAGAATCACACAAAGTGGGAGTTGTCACAGTTGCTCTTTGCTGATGACACCGTGCTCTTGGGAGATTCTGAAGAGAAGTTGCAGAGATTGGTGGATGAATTTGGTAGGGTGTGCAAAAGAAGAAAATTAAAAGTGAATACAGGAAAGAGTAAGGTTATGAGGATAACAAAAAGATTAGGTGATGAAAGATTCGATATCAGATTGGAGGGAGAGAGTATGGAGGAGGTGAATGTATTCAGATATTTGGGAGTGGACGTGTCAGCAGATGGGTCTATGAAAGATGAGGTGAATCATAGAATTGATGAGGGGAAAAGGGTGAGTGGTGCACTTAAGAGTCTGTGGAGACAAAGAACTTTGTCCTTGGAGGCAAAGAGGGGAATGTATGAGAGTACAGTTTTACCAACGCTCTTATATGGGTGTGAAGCATGGGTGATGAATGTTGCAGCGAGGAGAAGGCTGGAGGCAGTGGAGATGTCATGTCTGAGGGCAATGTGTGGTGTGAATATAATGCAGAGAATTCATAGTTTGGAAGTTAGGAGGAGGTGCGGGATTACCAAAACTGTTGTCCAGAGGGCTGAGGAAGGGTTGTTGAGGTGGTTCGGACATGTAGAGAGAATGGAGCGAAACAGAGTGACTTCAAGAGTGTATCAGTCTGTAGTGGAAGGAAGGCGGGGTAGGGGTCGGCCTAGGAAAGGTTGGAGGAGGGGGTAAAGGAGGTTTTGTGTGCGAGGGGCTTGGACTTCCAGCAGGCATGCGTGAGCGTGTTTGATAGGAGTGAATGGAGACAAATGGTTTTTAATACTTGACGTGCTGTTGGAGTGTGAGCAAAGTAACATTTATGAAGGGGTTCAGGGAAACCGGCAGGCTGGACTTGAGTCCTGGAGATGGGAAGTACAGTGCCTGCACTCTGAAGGAGGGGTGTTAATGTTGCAGTTTAAAAACTGTAGTGTAAAGCACCCTTCTGGCAAGACAGTGATGGAGTGAATGATGGTGAAAGTTTTTCTTTTTCGGGCCACCCTGCCTTGGTGGGAATCGGCCAGTGTGATAATAATAAAAAAAGCAAACCCATATGGGTCATTCAGCCCTACTCTCCTAATAAGGATGCCTTCTTCTACCCTCAACTTTATGGTTATTCTATGGTGAATCAAGAAGACTCACTATAAATGAATACATACCTAATAACCATTCACACAGCATGAAATAGCAAAACAAAATCTTCACATGACTGAACCTTTCAAAATCATTGACTAAACTTACAAAACTAATTCATCAATAACATTACCTTACACAAAGTTTATAAATAACTAACCTGAACATGAGAGAGAAGCGTGTAGACCACAGCATATAGGGCAGGGTGTGGAAGTACCATATATAAAACTGGTAGTGAAGAGAACGACTTGCTGCCATCCCTATCAAGTTGCTGACAAACATGGGCAATATGAAGAGTTGACACCCCATGTCTGCATCTATGCCAATGCTTTGGATAGTGGCAAAGTTTGCTAAGTACCTAAGACACCATACAGCAATAAATAAATGAAAGATAAATTTGTTACATAACAATACAATACAAATTCTACTAAAATACTGTACCAACTCCTTGAAACATTGATAAATGTATTATAAACCTCAAAATGTTGTGAATTTAATGCAAAAGAAAAATATATAAAATATTTATTATTATATTGAAAAATAAATTTAATTTTAAAAAACTGATTTAAAAAATTAATTAATATTTTATTTATTTTATTTAATTTTATTAAATATAACCAATACAAAAAATTTTTTAAACCCCTTGATTTAAAAATTCACTAGTATGAGTTTCAAAATACTAAAATAGAGGGCCTCATTTTAAACCCATATTTGTTTATTTTAAGTAAATTAAAATGCAACAAAACAAAATTTGCATTTTGAAAAAAATTTAAAAAAGGTAAATTTTAAAAAAATTAAAATTATTTTCCTACCTATTCCAATGAGTCATGGCAAAGATGATGAGCAGGGCCACATGTATCAGCAACAGCAGTGCATGGAACCAAGGATTTACAAATATTTCCTCGGGTAAGAACCTCCAGTTGACAGTCCATTCAAAAAGGAAAACGCGCCCAATGTCAAAAGACATTTTTATGTACCCTACTGGGTTCGCAAGGAGGAATGGTGCACCTAATGCCAGCTGTGGAAAAAATAAATCGCCAAAATATAATAATTAATACCAAATGCAGATGACCCCCATTTAACAAATACTCACAGAACGTAATTTTGAATAATGACTGAAAAAAACCTCGGAGCCCCTCCCTTTTCCTCTTAGCAATCATTTCCAACTTCATACAATGACCTTATGCCAAGCAGCCATCATGAACACACAGTGTGCATGCATGCCATATGCTATCATAGTGGTCTATTTGCTTTACAGCAATTATTACTGTTTCTACTTGAAAGAATTCATGATAAAATGTGTAGACTGAACCAGCCTATGCACTTCATTGTTCATCCAAACTAGCTGAAAGCACTCAGTACCTTTTACCCTAGCTAACATGAGCACTATAAGACTAGCAAGTGGTAAAGATGGCAGTGGTGCTAAGGCCAAGAGAAAGAATGTTATTCCACATACCAGAGTGAACATTTCTGGGCATGTTGATGCTGGAGAGAAGGCATGTGATATTACAAGACATCTTGGCCTGGCTAAATCAATGGTATACACCCTCACTTTCTGCCAGTTGCAGGAAGTGATGGCCATGCAAATCTGTGTAGTTTTTGATGTAGATAATTTTGTCATAAATAACAGTACTGCATCATTTCATTAACTGTATTGTATATAACGGTGTTCATAGGCTGCAGGAAAGCCTAGCCTCAGCCCTAATTTTGGGACAAGAACAGCTAATAAAATCAGAAGTGCAAGTAGTCTAAAGATATTCTTGGATGCCTGGTATACCAAGCAAATGAAGTACTACTATACTCTAAAGGCAATAATACAAAAATACTTATACAGTGGACCCCCGGTTAACGAACTTTTTTCATTCCAGTAGTATGTTCAGGTGCCAGTACTGACCGAATTTTTTCCCATAAGGAATATTGTGAAGTAGATTAGTCCATTTCAGACCCCCAAACATACACGTACAAACGCACTTACATAAATACACTTACATAATTGGTCGCATTTGGAGGTGATCGTTAAGCGGGGGTCCACTGTATAAGGATGATTAGTAAACAAAGACACATTTCCACATTGGAAAGAGATGTCTTATGGCCGACAAAATAACCGAAATAAACACAAATGTAGAACGAAACTTTTATTGAGACCACTCTGCCTGTTCTGCCTATGTCTTTCAATCACATTTTTACATTACACAAATTCACAAAAAAAAGGATAAAAATTAAATATATATTACAATTGTATACAAAGCTGATTTGTTTATATTGCAGATCAAATGACAGTTGTCTTAACCCCTAAACTGTCCACACGTAGATATACATTCATGTGTGGCAGGCTCCGAACGTAGATCAATGTTTTATTTTTCATTCCTTCAAAATTGGCACGATAGGTCTGAGTCGCCTAGACATGAGAGAATGGATGTGCACACTGAAAAAAATCAGGGATGCTGGGATACCACGTGGTAACACCAGTTAGTTTCAGCTCCATCTTGGGTCAATATCATGGCAAACCCTTGTGATTCACTGACGCCTCGGCGCATTAACACTCTACTATTCCCAGAAAGTGATACAGAACGTGAGTTTAGTGGTTTTGACTCCGATATAGCCACTAAAGATCAAGGAATTAGTGAAACTTTTGTTGTTGGCCAGTGTGGCCAATGTGGCCACAAACAGACCCTCAGCCCAGCACCTCTGGGGTTGCTAGTGTTACTTCCCAAAGGCAACTCCGCAAGAGGAAATTATCATTTTCCATGCGTTATGGTGATGACGATAGTGAAAGTGATACATGTATAAATGACGATGATGAAATCGATTTTATGCCAACAGATGATTCGTCGAGTGAAAGTGATTATCATTTTTTCCCAGTGAAACGTACTTTCAGGCGTTGTAACCTACATTCATGCAGTGTGCCATATGTAGTAGGTGGGAAGGGTCGTGGCAGGTCACGATCCGAAACCCCAGCCACTGATAGTGTTAGTGATAATGAAGGTGAATATGCTGGGATGGAGGAAGAGGGGGGGGTGGCATGGTGCCGGGACCTCGTGGCGCAGTGGGTGGGCAGACAAAGGACCGCCCAGCACCTTCTCAACCATGTGCTGCCTCCACTCCTGTCCCCCCTCCTCCTTCTCCATGCCCTATGCCACAGGCCCACCCTGCACCATGTGACCGTGAATGGAACTGGACAGAAAGTACACCATTTGTGCCACATCCTTTCAATTTTGATGCCAGTGGAAGCGGCATCATGCCACACTGTCCCATCACAAATGGGTCTACAGAGTTAGACTATTTTCAACTATACTGTGATGAGCCGATAATGAACCTAATTGTTACCCAGACCAACATGTACTACCAGTATACAATGGACCACACAGATGTTTCAGTCTTCATGGCTGCACAGGTGGAAAAATACAACTGTGGCTGAAATGTATTTATTCCTTGGCACTGTCATGCCTATGCCACACACCTATAAGAACAATATAGCACACTACTGGTCCACAGACCACTTCATCAGTACTCCAGTCTTCCGTGACCTCCTTCCTTGCAACAGATTCACTCTGTTGCTATGAATGTTACACTTCTCAGACAGGAATATGCCAAACAGAAATGACCTCTTATATAAAATCTGGGAATTGTTTATGTATCCGAGGCAAAATTCAGTGCCTACTTTTATCCATTCAAGAACATTGTTGTTGACGAGACCTTAGTTCTGTTCAAGGGACGAGTGTCATTCAAATAATATGTACCAAGCAAACGTAATTGCTTTGGTATAAAACTCTTTGTTATGTGTGACTGAGACTGGTCTTGTGTTGGATGTCATTATCTACACAGGGAAAAATACACTCAGCAATACCAGGCGCATGTTGGGCATTTCTGGGTATGGTGTTTGCAAGATGATGCAGCCATACCTTGGCAAAGGTCATACCTTGTTCACAGACAACTGGTATACAAGCCCTATGCTCGCAGATTTTCCTATATACGTGGAACAGTGAGAAGTAGAAAACACATGCCAAGGTTCACTGGAGGAAGTCTAGTGCAAGTATTTCATGCCAATGACATCATGGCACTGACGTGGCATGGCAAACGGGACGTGACATTGCTGTCAACTATCCACAGAAACGAGATGGTACAAACAAACAGACTGAGCAGGTTCAACAATGAACCTTTTGCAAAGCCAGCTGCTGTCATCAACTATACAAACAATATGCAACTAGTCAACAAGTGTGACATGATGATAGGGTTTGTTGACTGTGTGCGTAGGAGTCACAAGTGGCATATAAAAGTTTTTTTCCCCCTTGTAGACATTGCAATGCTCAATGCCTTCAACATGTATGAAATAAAGCCTGGGAAGTGACAATGATATGCAGAATTCACCTTCAATATCAAGCAGATAGCGAAAAAGTATGGTACCACACCTATACCTGTCACTCCACAGTGACCTGTCACTCCACAAGAAGAGGGGGAAGTGCCCAACCGAATAATCCCTAACTGTCACTGCCTGGTACCATTACCATCTACTCCAAAGAAGAAATACTCTCAGAAAAAGTGTGTTGTGTGTGCTTACACTAAACAGCGACCCCCGAGTGCGAAAAGACACACGGTACATGTGTCAGCAATGTGGGGTGGCACTCTGTATGAATCCATGCTTCTTGGAGTACCATACAGTGGTGGACTTCTAGAAACATAAATGGGACTTGTAAATACCTTGTATATATATGTAAACAATAGTATGTGATTGAACCAGGTGTACAAATACATTTATCAGTGTGAATGTGTGTGTTTGTGACAGTATGATCACTAATTCAGTACCAAACATTTGTGTCTCAACAAGAATTGGCTATGAAATCAAAAGATCTGCAACAAAACATTATCATCATAACATGAAAACAACAAAAAATAGAAAAGAATTTGAAAAAAATAATAAATATTTATTATTTCTGCAAGCGACAGTGCTCCATCTTGCCAACACCTCATTATTTAACACCAACTTTGCGAGCTTATATCTCGGTAAGTACTGACTCTAAAAAAAATTTTTTTATCCTATACCATTCATAAAAATGCGCTCTTCAATTTAAAAACAAAAAACAATTTTTTATTTTTCAAAATATTCAAAGCGCTGCACAGGCGAATGTATATCTACGTTTGGACAGTTTAAGGGTTAAATAGAGAACAAATAATTTTGCATATTTCTGAACAAAATGGTAAACTTCATTTCGTAAGCACAAATGCTAATTCAACAAACATTCCTGAAGCTTAGGCATAAATTCTAAGAGTTCAAAAGTTGCAACAAAACTGTCTCAGGGCTTACCTGAACTGCTGCACATATGACAAGTTGCTTGAGTGTACCCATTAAGCCAAGGCAGTGGACGTAAGCCAACAGCAAAGCTGGAGCAAAGAGCAGGATGTTCATCTTAATGGACACTGCTAGACTGCAATAACAATTTAATGATTAATAATTTGGGATTTTATAAAGTCTAGAGCACCTGTTCTCTCGAGAAATTCATAAGCGCTCACACATCAAACCACAAATACAACAACTATGATGAAAGGAATAACCAAGTTCATGTTCAAGAGAAATAGTATGATCACAATAATGAACATAATAGCATCATAAGTCTATTATTAATAATCTGAAAATGCTGCAGGCGATGAACTTGTATAGAGGTGAATGTGGAATGAACACTGAGTGTTCTAAGCATATCTGCCTACAGATCAACTTAATGACTGCTTGTTTCAGTACTCAGAAATGGGAGATAAATGCTGAAAATTCTCTAATAAGAAAGAACCTCTACCGTCCTGCCCAGTGAATGTGAAACAGAAACTTGTAATTGTTTTACATGATGGTAGGATTGCTGGTGTCTTTTTTCTGTCTCATTAACATCCGAGTGGGGATCTGTAACAAGTGGCGTTCCACAGGGATCAGTCTTGGGCCCATTGTTGTTTATAATATATATCAATGATCTTGATGAGGGAATTACTAGTGATATGAGTAAATTCGCCGATGACACAAAGATAGGTAGGATGTTATGGAACTTCAGGAGGATTTAAACAAACTATATTCTTGGTCAGAAAAGTGGCAGATGCAGTTCAATGTAGATAAATGCAAGGTTCTGAAGCTTGGGAGTGCCCATAACCCTAGTACTTATAAGTTAAATGATGTAGAACTTAGCCATACAGATTGCAAAAAGGACTTGGGGGTTATGGTGAGCAGCAACCTTAAACCAAGACAGCAATGCCTAAGCGTACGTAATAAGGCAAATAGATTACTGGGATTTATATCAAGAAGTGTAAGCAACAGAAGTCCAGAGGTCATACTGCAGCTTTATACATCTTTAGAAAGGGCCCCTCACCTAGATTATGCAGCTCAGTTCTGGTCTCCATATTACAGAATGGACATAAATTCGTTAGAAAACATTCAGCGTAGGATGACTAAATTAATACATAGCACTAGAAATCTTCCTTATGAAGAAAGATTGAAGACTCTTAAGTTATCATTCACTTGTTTAGACGAAGAATGAGGGGAGACCTGATCGAAGTGTATAAGTGGAAGATAGGTATTTAAAAAAGGGGATATTAATAAGGTCTTGAGGATGTCTCTCCAAGAGAGAACCCACAGTAATGGATTTAAATTAGATAAGTTTAGATTTAGAAAGGACATAGGAAAGTATTGGTTTGGAAACAGGGTAGTTGATGAGTGGAACAGTCTACCTAGTTGGGTTATTGAGGCTGGGACTTTGGGTAGTTTCAAATTTAGGTTGGATAAGTACATGAGTGGGAGGGGTTGGATTTGAGTGAGACTTTCACATCAGAACTTATTTCTTGGGTGGCATTGAAAATTGGGTTGGGCAAATGTTTTGTTAGTGGGATGAATTGTAAAGGACCTGCCTAGTATGGGCCAACAGGCCTTCTGCAGTGTTCCTCCTTTCTTATGTTCTTATGTTTATGTTCTTAAGATAACAGGTACATGTATAACTTGCTACTTCTATTTACATTTAGGTCACACTACACATGCATGTACATGCATATGTGAACATTAAAATGGTATCTTACCTAACAACATGCATATGTATACAAACCCATCTGAGTTTACTTCTATTTTCTTAACAGTTCTTGTTCTTCCTCATTTCCTTCTATATCCATGGGGAAGCGGAAATAATTTTTCCTCCATAAGCCATGCGTGCCATAAGAAACAACTAAAATGCCAGGATCAAGGGGCTAGTAATCCCTTCTCCTGTATAAATTACCTTTTTAGGTCACCTGCCTCAGTGGTGACTGCCCATTTTCCTTTAGGTGACAGAGGTTGCATATTGTATTTGTATGTTGTATTTGTATATTGTATCTGTATGTTGCATTTGTATGTACTAAAGACTGAAAGGAAGCATCTGACTGAATATACTGGAGCTGTCTCTATGAATATACCGGAGTTGTCTCTCTGAATCGGTGCAACTGTATTTCTGAATGTACTGCAGCTATATCTCTCTCAATTTACTTCAGGTGTATCTCTCTTAATGTATTTCAGTTGTATCTCTGAATGTACTGCAACAGTATCTCTGAATGTACTGCAACAGTATCTCTGAATGTACTGCAACAGTATCTCTGAATGTACTGCAACAGTATCTCTGAATGTACTGCAACAGTATCTCTGAATGTACTGCAACAGTATCTCTGAATGTACTGCAACAGTATCTCTGAATGTACTGCAACAGTATCTCTGAATGTACTGCAACAGTATCTCTGAATGTACTGCAACAGTATCTCTGAATGTACTGCAACAGTATCTCTGAATGTACTGCAACAGTATCTCTGAATGTACTGCAACAGTATCTCTGAATGTACTGCAACAGTATCTCTGAATGTACTGCAACAGTATCTTTGAATGTACTGCAACAGTATCTTTGAATGTACTGCAACAGTATCTTTGAATGTACTGCAACAGTATCTTTGAATGTGCTGCAACAGTATCTCTGAATGTGCTGCAACAGTATCTCTGAATGTGCTGCAACAGTATCTCTGAATGTGCTGCAACAGTATCTCTGAATGTACTGCAACAGTATCTCTGAATGTACTGCAACAGTATCTCTGAATACTGCAACAGTATCTCTGAATGTACTGCAACAGTATCTCTGAATGTACTGCAACAGTATCTCTGAATGTACTGCAACAGTATCTCTGAATGTACTGCAACAGTATCTCTGAATGTACTGCAACAGTATCTCTGAATGTACTGCAACAGTATCTCTGAATGTACTGCAACAGTATCTCTGAATGTACTGCAACAGTATCTCTGAATGTGCTGCAACAGTATCTCTGAATGTACTGCAACAGTATCTCTGAATGTGCTGCAACAGTATCTCTGAATGTACTGCAACAGTATCTTTGAATGTACTGCAACAGTATCTTTGAATGTACTGCAACAGTATCTTTGAATGTACTGCAACAGTATCTTTGAATGTGCTGCAACAGTATCTCTGAATGTGCTGCAACAGTATCTCTGAATGTGCTGCAACAGTATCTCTGAATGTGCTGCAACAGTATCTCTGAATGTGCTGCAAAAATATCTCTGAATGTACTGCAACAGTATCTCTGAATGTACTGCAACAGTATCTCTGAATGTACTGCAACAGTATCTCTGAATGTACTGCAACAGTATCTCTGAATGTACTGCAACAGTATCTCTGAATGTACTGCAACAGTATCTCTGAATGTACTGCAACAGTATCTCTGAATGTGCTGCAACAGTATCTCTGAAGAGCTTGCAAAAATAGCAACCTGGATGACTGTTAATAAGCTAACACTGAATATAGACAACACCTTTTACGTTATGTTGCTAAACATATTATTGTTGCTAAACATAAAGAGGAAAAATTTCTGGGTCTACACCTTGACAGCAACTTGAAATTCAATGCCCATATCTAACACACAACAAAAAAAGTAACTAAAACAGTTGGCATCCTCTCAAAGATACATTACTATGTACCACAAACAACACTACAGTACTTACAATATACAATTCACTGATCTACCCCCTACCACACTTATGCTATTTGTGCCTGGGAATCTACAACAACAAATTACCTGATAAATTAGACACATGTGCAACTCTTGGGTATCTTTATTGAGGAAACGTTTCGCCACACAGTGGCTTCATCAGTCCATACGTAGGAGAAACTTGAAGAACAGGAGGAGAATGAGGTAATCAGTCCCTCAACCTTGAGTCGATGTGTTCAGTCCGGTATTCTATTCAAGATTGATGGACTGAACACATCGACTCAAGGTTGAGGGACTGATTACCTCATTCTCCTCCTGTTCTTCAAGTTTCTCCTACGTATGGACTGATGAAGCCACTGTGTGGCGAAACGTTTCCTCAATAAAGATACCCAAGAGTTGCACATGTGTCTAATTTATCAACATGTCGGTTCTCTGAACCATTCATCAACAAAAAAACAAATTACCTAAAGCCAATAATAACCCAACAAAAAGCGGAAGTGAGAATGACCACACAATTCACTAGACAACACCCACCCCCACCCCACTTCTTAAAGACGTAAACCTACTCACTATACAAAACATTCACTCGTACTACTGTGCCACCTACATTTACAAAACAATCAAGTCTAATATAATCTCAACCTGAAGTGCTTTCTTGAGGGTTGCAATAGGACCCATGGACACAATACTAGGCATAAAAATCTCAATGACATTCCCCATGTCAGGCTAAATCTTTTCAAAAACTCAGTGTACATAAAAGGAACCAAAATCTGGAACTCTCTCCAAGAAATCTCCAGAACCACTGGCAGAGCTAGCATCTTTAAAACTGCAGTTAGAAAACACCTTATCTCCTTAACCTATCCTAGCCCACCATAAATAAATATGTAAAAACTATATGTGCATTTGCTTAACCCTTAAACGGTCCAAACGTATATATACATTTTTGCAACATCTGAAAGTATGTAAAAAACTGTAGATCTTTTTTGTTTTACATTTGAAAACGCGTAAACAAAACTTTTATCTACATTTTTTTTTTTGTTATATTTGAAAATATGTAAAAAAAAGTAGATCTACTTTTGTAGCACTACGAATTTGAACGTCGATTTGTTTGGACCGTTTAAGGGTTAATATCAAGAACTTAGTTAAAACATTATAATCAATATATACTTACTCTCAATATCTGTACTCCTTTCATATGTTAATCACTCCACTGTGTCCACCTTAGGTTAATAATCAAAACTATAATTCTTCTCTACCAAACTTATTAAAGCCATATAGCATGAACTAATAGAATATTCAATTTTCTTGTATTCAGTGTAATTCACCTAATGACCATATGTACAATTACTGCACTGTTATTGTCTTATTAATCCTAAATTTATTATTATTACCATAAGCTAATCTTAAGTTTGCCCAAAATGCTCTGCATATAAAGGGGCTTTTGGCTTGCACACCCACTTGTTATACTCTTGTGTATAAATATATATCAGGCTTAAATAAATTTTTTATTATTATTACTACGTGTATTATTATTATTATTCTTTCAACAAACTGGCCGTATCCCACCCAGGCAGGGTGGCCCAAAAAGAAAAAATGAAAGTTTTTCTTTTTAAATTTAGTAATTTATACAGGAGAATGGATTACTAGCCCCTTGCTCCTGGCATTTTAGTCGCCTCTTATAACACGCATGGCTTACGGAGGAAGAATTCTGTTCCACTTCCCCATGGAGATAAGAGGAAATAAACAAGAACAAGAACTAGTAAGAAAATAGCAGAAAACCCAGAGGGGTGTGTATATATATGTTTGTACACATATGTGTAGTGTGACCTAAGTGTAAGTAGAAGTAGCAAGGCGTACCTGAAACCTTGCATGTTTATGAGACAGAAAAATGGACACCAGCAATCCTACCATCATGTAAAACAATTACAGGTTTTCGTTTTACACTCACTTGGCAGGACGGTAGTACCTCCCTGGGCGGTTGCTGTCTACCAACCTACTACCTTTAACTATTATTCTTCTTTCTTTCTATCAACACACCGGCCGTATCCCACCCAGGTAGGGTGGCCCAAAAGGAGAAACGAAAGTTTCTCCTTTTACATTTAGTAATATATACAGGAGAAGGGGTTACTAGCCCCTTGCTCCCGGCATTTTATTTGCCTCTTACAACACGCATGGCTTACGGAGGAAGAATTCTGTTCCACTTCCCCATTGAGATAAGAGGAAATAAACAAGAACAAGAACTAGAAAGAAAATAGAAGAAAACCCAGAGGGGTGTGTATATATATCTTCTTCTTTCAACGTACCAGCCGTATCCCACTGAGGTGGGGTGGCCCAAAAGAAAAAATTAAAGTTTCTCCTTTTAAATTTAGTAATATATACAGAAGGGGTTGCTAGCCCCTTGCTCCCGGCATTTTAGTCGCCTCTTACGACACGCATGGCTTACAGAGGAAGAATTCTGTTCCACTTCCCTATGGAGATAAGAGGAAATAAACAAGAACAAAATTAGAAAGAAAATACAGTGGACCCCCGGTTAACGATTTTAATCCGTGCAAGAGGGATAATTGTTATGCGAAATAATTGTTATGCGAATGAATTTTCCCCATAAGAAATAATGGAAATAAAATTAATCCGTGCAAGACGCCCAAAAGTATGAAAAAAATTTTTTTTTACCACATGAAATGTTAATTTTAATACACACAAACTGAAAAAGGCATGCACAATTACATGACACTTACTTTTATTGAAGATCTGGTGATGATTGATGGGATGGGAGGAGGGGAGAGCATTATCTTCTTACTGTTTAGAAGGGGAATCCCCTTCCATTACGACTTGAGGTAGCAAGTCCTTTTCCGGGGTTACTTCCCTTCTTCTTTTAATGCCACTAGGACCAGCTTGAGAGTCACTGGACCTCTGTCGCACAACAAATCTGTCCATAGAGCTCTGTACCTCCCGTTCCTTTACGATTTGTCTAAAATGGGCCACAACATTGTCATTGAAATAGTCACCAGCACGGCTTGCAACAGCTGTGTCAGGGTGATTTTCATCTATAAAGGTTTGCAGTTCAACCCACTGTGCACACATTTCCTTAATCTTTGAAGTAGGCACAATGGATTCCACAACTGGCATAGGCTTCTCAGGGTTAGCCCCAAACCCTTCAAAATCTTTCTTAATTTCCATACTAATTCTCACCCTTTTTACCACAGGGTTGGCACTAGAAGCTTTCTTGGGGCCCATGGTCACTTATTTTCCAGAAACAGCACCGAAAACACTGTAATAATACGAAATATTCCGAGTGTATGCTTGGATGTTACCGCGGAGGCTGGCTGGTAAACAATGGGACGGGCGGCACATGTGAGGGCACATTGGACGCGTCTCGGACGAAAATCGGTGAGCGGGTTTTTAATCGGTATGCGCGGCAAAAATTTTGCGATAAAAGTAAGCAGTATGCGGAAAAATCGCTATGTGATGCCATCGTTATGCGGGGGTCCACTGTAGAAGAAAACCCAGAGGGGTGTGTATATATATATCTTCTTCTTTCAACACACCGGCCGTATCCCACCGAGGTGGGGTGGCCCAAAAGGAAAAATGAAAGTTTCTCCTTTTACATTTAGTAATATATACAGCAGAAGAGGTTACCAGCCCCTTGCTCCCGGCATTTTAGTCGCCTCTTACAACACGCATGGCTTACGGAGGAAGAATTCTGTTCCACTTCCCCATTGAGATAAGAGGAAATAAACAAGAACAAGAACTAGAAAGAAAATAGAAGAAAACCCAGAGGGGTGTGTATATATATGCTTGTACATGTATGTGTAGTGTGACCTAAGTGTAAGTAGAAGTAGCAAGACGTACCTGAAATCTTGCATGTTCATGAGACAGAAAAATGGACACCAGCAATCCTACCCTCATGTAAAACAATTACAGGCTTTCGTTTTACACTCACTTGGCAGGACGGTAGTACCTCCCTGGGTGGTTGCTGTTTACCAACCTACTACCTAGGTATTATTATTATTATTATTATTATTATTATTATTATTATTACTATTATTACTGTACTGCAGCTGTATCTCAATGTACTACAGCTGTATCTCTGAATGTACTGCAGCTGTATGTCTGAATGTACTGCAGCTGTATGTCTGAATATACTATAGCTGTATCTCTGAATGTACTGCAGCTGTATCTCTGAATGTACTGCAGCTGTATCTTTGAATGTACTGCAGCTGTATGTCTGAATGTACTGCAGCTGTATGTCTGAATGTACTGCAGCTGTATCTCTGAATGTACTGCATCTGTATCTCTGAATGTACCTCAGGTGTGTTGTTTATTACATAATCTATAAAGACCAGCTGGAATAAGTAGAGTATACAGTGCAATAGCAGATAAGCATCACAGAAATAGGGTAGCATTGAGAGCCAAAAAAATAAAATATAGCAATGATGTAAACTACAGAAAATGGAAGATAAATAACTTGCATAGATGATGCAGTATAAGGAGAATGCTGTAAATTAATGATGATATAGAATGTTTTGGCAAGACCTGTAATTAAATGGTAGTTTTAAAAAAGCTAACCAACAACAAGTGATTTATTTTCTCTAAGATTTTAGGTAAACAATTTTTTTTTTCAATACACTGGCTGTGTCCCACCGAGACAGGGTGACCTAAAAAGAAAAGCAAAAGTTTTTCCTTTTTACATGTAGTAATTTATACAGGAAAAGGGGTTACTAGCTCCTTGCTCCTGGCACTGTAGTCGACTCTTATGACACACATGGCTTACGGAGGAAAGATTCTTGTCGACTTCCCCACAGAGAACATATAAATACAGGTCTCCCTCAACATTCGCGAGGGTTAGGGGATCAAGAGCCTCGCGAATGTTGAAAAACCGTGAATGTTTGGTGCCCCAATATATTGTAGGGAAATATATTACAATACTGCTTCCTCAACTTGTTGAACCATGAAAAATCATAAAATACATGAAAACGTCGTAAATTGTACTAAATATATACATGTTATGCTTTAATAACGTATGTTATTTAATAACATGTATGTTAATAACATGTATGTTATTAAATACCACAGACTCCACCACTGCGAGTCCCTACTACCCTCCCTCCGACCCCCGCAACTGGCAGCCAGCCCTCCCACCACTCAGTGTGGCGAGTGTTTTGTTTGTTCATTATTTGCTATTAAACTACAGAATAAATAATGTAAACCCATTCATGACTGCATATTGGAATGGCTATTAGGAAAGGTATTAGACCGTGACATCATGTGTTTACTCTTGAACACAGCAAAGAATCGAACATTTCTGCTATTGCTAATAATAACAATAGTAATAATAACAATAGTAATAATAATAATAATAATAATAATAATAATAATAATAATAATAATAATAATAATAATAATAATAATAATAATAATAATAATAATAATAAATACGATATAATTGAAGAAGGAAATTGTACAAAAATACGAGGGAGTGGTTGACACATCGTCAGTGTGACTTTGTTTATGTTGGAGTGAACATTAGTCTCCCTGCTCTTTCAAACATTTCACAATAATTCAGCGGTTGAGGCAGTGGTATTTAATAACATATATGTTATAAATAATAATAATAGTACATGTTATTATTAATAACATGTATTACGTATTATTAACATGTATGTATTTAATAACATACAGTGGACCCTCAACCAGCGATATTAATCCGTTCCTGAGAGCTCATCGTTAATCAAAATAATCGTTAGTCAAGTTAATTTTCCCCACAAGAAATAATGGAAATCAAATTAATCCGTGCAAGACACCCCAAAGTATTGAAAAAAAAAAATTTTTACCACATGAAATATTAATTTTAATACACACAAACTGAAGAAGACATGCACAGTTACATGACACTTACCTTTATTGAAGATCTGGTGATGAATGATGGGATGGGAGGAGGGGAGACCGTTGATCTTGTTAGTGTTTAGAAGGGGAATCCCCTTCCATTAGCACTTGAGGCAGCAAGTCTTTTTCTGGGGTTACTTCCCTTGTTCTTTTAATGCCACTAGGACCAGCTTCAGAGTCACTGGACTTCTGTCGCACAACATATCTGTCCATAGAGGCCTGTACCTCTCGTTCCTTTATCAAAAAAGGTTTGCACTTTAAGCCACTTTGCACACATTTCCTTAATCTTTGAAGTAGGCAACTTCTTCAATTTCTCTCTCCCCTCCTCCAAAGCAGTTTCCTCAGGTGTGGCCTCTTACTGTTGAAGATGATCTAGCAGCTCATCAGTGGTTTGTTCTTCATTGTCCTCCTCCACCAACTCTTCCACATCCTCCCCACTAACCTTACCAATATGAGCACTAGTTCCAGGCATTTTTTCCTGTTCACCTGGGTGTTAGTCAACTGTTGTGGGTTGCATCCTGGGGGACAAGATTAAGGACCACAATGGAAATAAGTTAGACAGTCCTCGATGATGCACTGACTTTCTTGGGTTATCCTGGGTGGCTAACCCCTCCGGGGTTTAATCGTTTCTCGGTAATTGTTTCAGGTTAAGCCACACCAACAACACTCTCTCCACATCTTCGAGTAATACAGTTGATGGTGGTGCAGCAACAACAACAGCTGACTGTGGTGCAGCAGCAGCTGCACCTTTGGCAAGAACAGCTTCCTTGATTGCCGTTTTCTTACCCACAATAGTAGCGATGGTTGATTGGGGTTTATTATACAACCTGACCAGCTCAGAGACACGCACTCCACTTTCATACTTAGCAATGATCTCTTTCTTCATCTCCATAGTAATTCTCACCCTTTTTGCTGTAGGGTTGGCACTAGAAGCTTTCTTGGGGCCCATGGTGACTTATTTTGCAGGTGCAATCACTACAAAGGCTGTGATAATATGAAATGTTCCAGTTGTTGTATGTTTGGAAGCGACCGCGGTGGCTGGCTGGCTTGTAAACACTGACACCCAAGGGACAAGTGAGGCGTGCTCAGGCCAAAGTGGACGCGTATGGTACGGAACGAATAGCGCTGGTCAGGTTTTTAAGCGCTAGTTGAGGCAAAATTTTTGCGTTTAAATGTATCGCTAGTCAGATTTATCGTTAATCGATGCCATCGCTGGTTAAGGGTCCACTGTATATGTTATAAATAATAATAGTACATATTATTAATAACATGTATTATTATTAACATGTATGTTATTAAATACCATTGCCTCAATCATTGTCTCTACCACTCCAGTCACACTCAATCTACAAGCACCAAACACAATGAATTATTGTGAAATGTTTGGAAGAGCAGGGAGACTAATGTTCACTCCAGCATAAACAAAGTCACACTGACGATGTGTCAACCACTCCCTCGTATTTTTGTACAATTTCCTTCTTCAATTATATCATATAATTATTATTATTATTATTATTATTATTATTATTATTATTATTATTATTATTATTATTATTATTATTACTACTACTATTACTATTGTTATTATTAGCTGTAGCAGAAATGTTTAATTCTTTGCAGTGTTCAAGAGTAAACGCATGATGTCACCGTCTAATACCTGTCCGAATAGCCATTCCAATATGCAGTCATGAATGGGTTTACATTATTTATACTGTAGTTTAATAGCAAATAATGAACAAACAAAACACTCACCACACTGAGTGGTGGGAGGGCTGGCTGCCAGTTGCGGGGGTCGGAGGGAGGGTAGTGGGGACTCGCAGGTGGCGGGAAACTTAAATATGATTTGGCGGCTGGGAATTTGGTGGCTGGGAATTTGGAGGTTGGGAATTTGTGAATGTGTGAAGCCCGTGAAAGTTGAAAACGTGAATGTTGAGGGAGACCTGTATATACAAATGATATTTAGTGAAAAAATTAATTGAAACTGATTAAAAAGTATTTTCTTTGTGATAAAAACACCATTCTATATGGACTATTTACACAGTCACAGAGATTACCAAAACATACAGTATGTATCCAAAAGGATCAATTTTCAGAGAGTAAGGCAACAATCCTGGCCAGAGACTGATCCTAATTAACAGGTGGAAGATTGAGTCTCCACCACTCCTTGTTTTACATGACTCACATGGATTTAGCACTTCAATATTCCACATTAGCTCCAACTCTAACAAGTTTTGTAAAACAAATTCCATTTTCTGAAAATAAATAACTCACACCTGCAAGTTGAAATAATTTTTTTTTTCAACAAACCTGTCGTATCCCACTGAGGCAGAGTGGCCCAAAAATGAAAGTTTTTCTTTATAAATTTAGTAATGTATACAGAAGAAGGGGTCACTAGCCCCTTGCTCCCGGCATTTTAGTTGCCTCTTATAACATGCATGGCTTACAGAGGTAGAATTCTGTTCCACTTCCACATGGAAATAAACAAGAGGGTGTGTATATATATACAGTGGACCCCCGGTTAACGATATTTTTTCATTTCAGAAGTATGTTCAGGTGCCAGTACTGACCGAATTTGTTCCCATAAGGAATATTGTGAAGTAGATTAGTCCATTTCAGACCCCCAAACATACACGTACAAACGCACTTACATAAATACACTTACATAATTGGTCGCATTGGGAGGTGATCGTTATGCGGGGGTCCACTGTACACACACACCCAGAGGGGTGTGTGTGTATATATACAGTGGACCCCCGGTTAACGAACTTTTTTCATTCCAGCAGTATGTTCAGGTGCCAGTACTGACCGAATTTTTTCCCATAAGGAATATTGTGAAGTAGATTAGTCCATTTCAGACCCCCAAACATACACGTACAAACGCACTTACATAAATACACTTACATAATTGGTCGCATTTGGAGGTGATCGTTATGCGGGGGTCCACTGTATATGCTTGTATATGATGTGCAGTGTGACTTAGGTGTAAGCAGAAGTAGCAAGATGCACCTGAAACCTTGCATGTTTATGAGACAGAAAAAAAGACACCAGCAATCCTACCATCATATAAAACAATTACAGGTTTCCATTTCACACTCACTTAGCAGGACGGTAGTCCCTCCCTGGGCGGTTGCTGTCTACCAACCTACTAGCTAAGTTGAAATAATTATATACATATATGAATATATCTATGGAGGCAAAGAAGGGAATGTATGAAAGTATAGTAGTATCAACACTCTTATATGGGTGTGAAGCTTGGGTTGTGACTGCAGCAGCGAGGAGGCAGCTGGAGGCAGTGGAGATGTCCTGTCTAAGGGCAATGTTTGGTGTAAATATTATGCAGAAAATTCGGAGTGTGGAAATTAGGAGAAGGTGTGGAGTTAATAAAAGTATTAGTCAGAGGGCTGAAGAGGGGTTGTTGAGGTGGTTTGGTCATTTAGAGAAAATGGATCAAAGTAGAATCACATGGAGTGTGTATAAATCTGTAGGGGAAGGAAGGCGAGGTAGGGGTCCTCCTCGAAAAGGTTGGAAGGAAGGGGTAAGGGAGATTTTGTGGGCAAGGGGCTTGGACTTCCAGCAGGCGTGCATGAGCGTGTTTGATAGGAGTGAATGAAGAAGAATGGTATTTGGGACTTGACGATCTGTTGGAGCGAGAGCAAGGTAATATTTAGTGAAGGGATTCAGGGAAACCGGTTATTTTTATATAGCCGGACTTGAGTCCTGGAAATGGGAAGTACAATGCCTGCACCCTAAAGGAGAGGTTCTGGATATTAGCAGTTTGGAGGGATATATTGTGTATCTTTATACGTATATACAGTGGACCCCCGGTTCACGATGCTATCAGTATCCGATAAATCCGGTAGCCGATGTATTATATCGCCAAAAATTTGCCTCGGTTCCCGTTACAAAACCCAGTATGCGATGCGATTCGTACGAGACGTGTCCACGTGTAGCCTGAAATGCCCCGTGTGTGCCAGTGTTTACAAGCCAGCCAGTGTGCGCACATCTAAGGATACATTCGGTACATTCCATATTATCCATATTATCACTGTTTTTGGTGCTTGTTTCTGCAAAATAAGTCACCATGGGCCCCAAGAAAGCTTCTAGTGCCAACCCTGTGGTAAAAAGGTGAGAATTAGTATGGAAATTAAGAAAGATTTTGAAGGGTTTGGGGCTAACCCTGAGAAACCTATGCCAGTTGTGGAATCCATTGTGCCTACTTCAAAGATTAAGGAAATGTGTGCAAAGTGGGTTGAACTGCAAACCTTTAGGGATGAAAATCACCCTAACACAGCTATTGCAAGCCCTGCTGGTGTCTATTACAATGACAATGTTGCGGCTCATTTTAGACAAATCTTAAAGGAACGGGAGGTACAGAGCTCTATGAACAGATATGTTGTGTGACATAAGTCCAGTGACTCTCAAGCTGGTCCTAGTGGCATTAAATGAAGAAGGGAAGTAATCCTGGAAAAGGACTTGCTACCTCAAGTCCTAATGGAAGGGGATTCCCCTTCTAAACAATAGGTTCAACACTCTCCCCTCCTCCCATCCCATCAATCATCACCAGATCTTCATTAAAGGTAAGTGTCAATTATTCTATTGTTATTATTCTATTGTTATTGTAATTATTCTATTGCATGAAACTTAATATTTCATGTGGTAAATGTTTTTTTTTTTCATACTTTTGGGCGTCTTGCACGGATTAATTTGATTTCCATTATTTCTTATGGGGATAATTGATTCGCTTTCCGATAATTTTGGTTTACGATGAGCTCTCGGGAACGGATTAATATCGCAAACCGGGGGTCCACTGTACTTCTAAAGTGTTGTATTCTGAGCACCTCTGCAAAAACAGTGATTATGTGTGAGTGAGGTGAAAGTGTTGAATGATGATGAAAGTATTTTCTTTTTGGGGATTTTCTTTCTTTTTGGGTCACCCTGCCTCGGTGGGAGACGGCTGACTTGTTAAAAAAAAAATACAAAGCATTACAAACAAATTACCATTGAACTAACCTGTAAATGAGGCTTCCCAGAGACCAATAGCCATCAATAAAGAGATTCATGGCTGCATAAAGCAACATCATAGCCACGGGGTCATTAAACAAGCGTAACACAAATATAGAGTGGACTCGATATGATGTGCAACACACAAATATCAGCATATATGGTGGTAACTGCAAAGCAAAAAAAGGCAGGTAATTATGATCTATTTAGAAAACAGTATAGTACTATAAAATATACTGCATTCTAAAATAAAAAGACAATAATAATAATAATAATACCTGGAGTATACCTGAAGGGTTTTTCAAGGGGTCAACACCCCCATGGCCTGGTCTGTGACCAGGCTTCATGGTAGATGCGGGCCTGATCAACCAGACTGTTACTGCTGGCCACAAGTAAATCGTGCATGATGATTCATCCCCTCCCTCCAGAGGAGTGGGGATATTGGAGTTCAAAGGGTCATCTGAACTGTGATGTAGTGTGCTTCTATCAAGACAATGAATGAATGTGTGAATGACAGTGAAATTATTTTTCTTTTTTGGGGAGGAACACACTACCACAGTGGAAGATACCTGCTGTGTTAAAATAACAATAATACAAAGCTAATACTAATACATGTACTACTATTAATATAATTACTACTGTACTACTAACGCATCTGTTTTCCATCAAAAAGTGACATATGGCTATTTGCTATCAATGCATCCACAGCTTTGAAAGTAAAAAAGAGTAGTGAACACTCCCTGGCTAGCATTTAAGATTATTGCCTTATTAATCTTAAGTTAGTTTAAGTTTGACCAAAATGCTCTACATATACATGTACAGGTCGGCCATCACTAATCCGGCATCATTGGGACCTGTAGTGTGCCGGATTAGTGAGTTTGCCGGATTACAGAGTGGTTAGGTTAGAATACACTTAACCTATCAGTAGAGAGACTTTCTGCTACATGCTCCTCATTTTCATCACTGCTTTCTTCTCCACTGGCTTGCTGCTGTAGATTTACAACCATCTGCACAATTTCTGATTCAGTATAATGATGAAATTTGAGTCGGTATAATGATGAAATTTGAAATTATACTAGCTGAAATTAGTGCCGGATTACTGATGGAGCCGGATAACTGATTGCCGGATTAGTGATGGCCAACCTGTATAGGGGCTTTCTGCATGTACACGCAAATGTCATTCACCTTTGTACAAACATTGCATCATGCTGAAATAAAGTATGTACGTATTATCATTATTATTATTATTATTAATTATTATTATTATTATTACTTGCAGAACTGAAATCTGAATTCTTACCAAGAACCAGAAAGGGATACTTCACACTGAATGCTGAATAATGAAACTACTGAATGTGGTACTTGATTACCTACAAAAAATTATTTTTATTAGAGTTTCCTCCTTTTTATTCCCCTTGGCACTTCCCTTTTAACATATAATGAGGGGCAATATCCCCTTCAAATAAATTTTCCATTAAATATGAATTTTGCAACGATGCTTCTGATACACTTATTTTTTTTTTCAACAAGTCGGCCGTCTCCCACCTAGGCAGGGTGACCCAAAAAAGAAAGAAAATCCCCAAAAAGAAAATACTTTCATCATCATTCAACACTTTCACCTCACTCACACATAATCACTGTTTTTGCAGAGATGCTCAGAACACAACAGTTTAGAAGCATATACATATAAAGATACACAACATATCCCTCCAAACTGCTAATATCCCAAAACCCCTCCTTTAGAGTGCAGGCATTGTACTTCCCATTTCCAGGATTCAAGTCCGGCTATATAAAAATAACCGGTTTCTCTGAATCCATTCACTAAATATTACCCTGCTCACACTCCAACAGATCGTCAGGTCCCAAATACCATTCGTCTCCATTCACTCCTATCAAACACGCTCATGCACGCCTGCTGGAAGTCCAAGCCCCTCGCCCATAAAACCTCCCTTACTCCTTCCTTCCAACCTTTTCGAGGACGACTCCTATCCCGTCTTCCTTCTCCTACCGATTTAAATGCTCTCCATGTCATTCTACTTTGATCCATTCTCTCTAAATGACCAAACCACCTCAACAACCCCTCTTCAGCCCTCTCACTAATACTTTTATTAACTCCACACCTTCTCCTAATTTCCACACTCCGAATTTTCTACATAATATTTACACCACACATTGCCCTTAGACAGGACATCTCCACTGCCTCCAACCGTCTCCTCGCTGCTGCATTTACAACCCAAGCTTCACACCCATATAAGTGTGTTGGTACTACTATACTTTCATACATTCACTTCTTTGCCTCCATAGATAACGTTTTTTGATTCCACATATACCTCAACGCACCACTCACCTTTTTTTCCTCATTAATTCTATGATTAACCTCACTTCATAAATCCATCCGCCGACACGTCAACTCCCAAGTATCTGAAAACATTCACTTCTTCCATACTCCTCCTTCCCAATTTGATATCCAATTTTTCTTTATCTAAATCATTTGATACCCTCATCACCTTACTCTTTTCTATGTTCACTTTCAACTTTCTACCTTTACACACACTCCCAAACTCATCCACTAACCTTTGCAATTTTTCTTTAGAATCTCCCATAAGCACAGTATCATCCAAAAAGTAACTGTGTCAATTCCCATTTTATATTTGATTCACCACAATTTAATCCCACCCCTCTCCCAAACACCCTAGCATTTACTTCTTTTACAACCCCATCTATAAATATATTAAACAACCATGGTGACATTACACATCCCTGTCTAAGACCTACTTTTACCGGGAAGTAGTCTCCCTCTCTTCTACACACCCTAACTTGAGCCTCACTATCCTCATAAAAACTCTTTACAGCATTTAGTAACTTACCACCTATTCCATATACTTGCAACATCTGCCACATTGCTCCCCTATCCACTATCATATGCCTTTTCTAAATCCATAAATGCAATAAAAACTTCCCTTATTCACAATGATAATATAATGAAAAACTTGTAAATTTGTTTTAACTGTCTCCTGAACTTTAAAAATACCCAAGATGGGAAAAACTGCTTAGAATACATACATACCTTTCTGCTCTTGTGAAACATTCTGAAAACTAGCATCAAGGTAATGATGTAGAACACAGCAAAAATGTACTGTGCCAGACGGATGTTAGTGCCTGTGTTTGTAAGGTGATACAGTCCCATGAACAGATACACAAAACCTGTAAACCAGAAATACTTTATTACATTCAATAAGATCACAGTAAACATGTAATATCACATTATCAAGGAACTTGATAATTTGAGAAATCAGGAAAGCACTTGGAAGTTCACTATTTTTTCACAGTGGTTGTTTTGCATTTTCTTCTTCTTTCAGCAAACCGGCTGTATCCCACTGAGGCAGGGTGGCCCAAAAAAGAAAAACGAAAGTTTCTCTTTTTAAATTTAGTAATATATACAGGAGAAGGCGTTACTAGCCCCTTGCTTCCAGCAAGTTAGTTGCCTCTTATGACACACATGGCTTATGGAAGAAGAATTCTGCTCCACTTCCCCATGGAGTGTTTTGCAATTTATTATACATGCATATATAAAAATACAAAATATAAAAAATATATCAAATACGTTAGTAACCCCTTCTCCTGTAGAAAATACTAAAAAAGAGAAGAAAAACTCTTTAAAACTGAGATGCTTGAATGTGCATGGATGTAGTGCAGATAAGAAAGAGATGATTACTAATACAGTGGACCCCCACTTAACGATCACCTCCCAATGCAACCAATTATGTAAGTGTATTTATATAAGTGTGTTTGTATGTGTATGTTTGGGAGTCTGAAATGGACTAATCTACTTCACAATATTCCTTATGGGAACAAATTCGGTCAGTACTGGCACCTGAACATACTTCTGGAATGAAAAAAATATCGTTAATCGGGGGTCCACTGTATTATGAATGACAAGAAATTGGATGTCCTGGCCCTAAGCAAAACAAAGCTGAAAAGGATAGGGGAGTTTCAGTGGGGAGAAATAAATGGGATTAAGTCAGGAGTATCTGAAAGAGTTAGAGCTACGGAAGGGGTAGCAATAATGTTGAAGGATCAGTTATGGAAGGAGAAGAGGGAATATCAATGTATAAATTCATGGATTATGTGGATTAAAATAAGGATAGGATGCAAAAAGTGGGTCATAATAAGTGTGTATGCACCTGGAGAAGAGAGGAGTGTAGAGGAGAGAGAGAGATTTTGGGAGATGTTAAGCGAGTGTGCAGGAACTTTTGAACCAAGTGAGAGAGTAACTGTAGTAGGGGACCTAAATGCTAAAGCAGGGGAAACATTTAGAGAGGGTGTGGTAGGTAAGTTTGGGGTGCCAGGTGTAAATGATAATGGGGGCCCTTTGATTGAACTTTGTATAGAAAGGGGTTTGGTTAGGTAATACATATTTTAAGAAAAAGAGGATAAATAAGTATACAAGATATGATGTAGGGCGTAATGACAGTAGTTTGTTGGACTACGTATTGGTAGATAAAAGACTGTTGAGTAGACTTCAGGATGTACATGTTTATAGAGGGGCCACAGATATACCAGATAACTTTTTAGTTGTACCTAAAGTGAGAGTAAAAGGTATATGGGATACAAGGGAAAATAGAAGCAGCAAGTAAGAGAGAGGTGAAGGTTTATAAACTAAAGAAGGAGGCAGTTAGGGTAAGATATAAACAACTATTGTATTAATATTGGTAGAATTACCAACAATATGTCAAGTAAAAGGACACAAATCTAACACAAAGTGGGAGTTGTCACAGTTGCTCTTTGCTGATGACACTGTTCTTCTGGGAGATTCTGAAGAGAAGTTGCAGTGGTTGGTGGATAAGTTTGGTAGGGTATGTAAAAGAAGAAAATTAAGAGTGAATACAGGAAAGAGTAAGATGATGATAACAAAAAAATTAGGTGACGAAAGGTTGGATATTAGATTGGAGGGAGAGAATATGGAGGAGGTGAATGCATCAAGATATTTAGGAGTGGACGTGCCAGCAGATGGGTCTATGAAAGATGAGGCGAGTCAAAGACTTGATGAGGGGAAGAAAGGTGAGTGGTGCACTTAGGAGCCTGTGGAGACAAAGAATTTTGTCCATGGAAGCAAAGAGGAGAATGTATGAGAGTATAGTTATACTAACGCTCTTATATGGGTGTGAAACATGGGTGGTGAATGTTGCAACAAGGAGAAGGTTAGAGGTAGTGGAGATGTCATGTCTGAGAGCAATGTGTGGTGTGAAAATAATGCAGAGAATTCACAGTTTGGAAATTAGGAGGAGGTGCGGGATTACCAAAACTATTATCCAGAGGGCTGAGGAGAGGTTGTTGAGGTGGTTAGGACATGTAGAGAGGATAGAACAAAATAGAATGACTTTGAAAGTGTATAAATCTCTAGTGGAGGGAAGGTGTGGTAGGGGTCAGCCAAGGAAAGGTTGAAGGGAGGGGATAAAGGAGCTTTTGTGTGTGAGGGGCTTGGATTTCCAGCAAGCATGCGTGAGCATGTTAGATGGGAGCAAATGGAGACAAATGGTTTTTAGGACTTGACGTGCTGTTGGAATGTGAGCAAGGTAACATTTACGAAGGGATTCAGGGAAACTGGCAGGCCAGACTTGAGTCCTGAAGATGGGAAGTACATATACAGTGTCTGCACTCTGAAGGAAGGGTGTTAATGCTGCAGTTTTAAAACTGTAGTGTAAGCACACATCTGGCAAGACAGTGATGAAGTGAATGATGATGAAAATTTTTCTTTTTTGGGCCACCCTGCCTTGGTCAGAAATGGCCGATGTGTTAATACAAAAATTAAAAAAATATATTGTACTTAATTTTCTATTATTGTTTACTATAATGAACAAACACCATGCAGTTCAACAAAAAAAAAAACCATAGTTTCCCTGAATCCTTTCATAAAAGTGACCTTGCCCACACTCCAACAGCTCATCTATCAAAAATACTTTTCTCCATTCACTCCTATCTAAAATGCTCACACTAGCCTGCTGGATGCTTGGGCCTCTAGAACTCGAGGCCTCTTTCACCCCCTCCCTTAACCATTCCTGGGATGACGCATACCCTTCCTACTTTCCACCCAAGATTTTCATACCATCTTCGTCCCGTAGCCAGGTTGCTAGTGCATTCAGCTCACACGCTGAGATCTGTGGTTCAAACCCTGGTACAGATAGAAACATTAGGGTGTGTTTCCATAACATACCTGCTGTCCCTGTTCACCCATCAGTAAGTAGGTACCTGGGTGTTAGCCGACTGGTGTGGCTCACATCTTGGGGACAAAATTAACCTAATTTGCTTGAAATACTCTGCATAACAAGGGGCTCTCTATACAGTAAGTCACTGATGTCTGTTAGGTCTGTATACATTATACATGTACTTGTAGAAATAAAGATTATTATTATTATATTATTATTATTATTATTATTATTATTATTATTATTATTATTATTATTATTATTATTATTATTATTAACCTATCCCTCTCTATCCTTTTTACATGTCCAAACCACTTCAACAACCCCTCCTAAGCCCTCTACATTACAATTATCAAGTTAAACTCTTGTAAAATTCTAAACCAAAAAGGTCAGTTGGCACTGTACAATGCAGAGATGAAAGCTATGGAGGTGTTGAGGTAAGGACATTAGCAGAAAAAAGAAAGAGTTAATGTAGCAAATTTCTGATTTACAAAAACTAAGCAAGTTTCTACCAACGGTGATAAAGTTGGAGAGGAAAGCGGACACAGTGAGCTTAAAAGACGTGTAACACACATCAACAACTTTACCTGCTGGGTAAACAAGAGGTCCCGTGTCACCACGCAACTTAGTGTAATCCCATGTTCCATTCACCACGCCCTCCACCTCCTGCATGTATGCAACCCAATCGATTTCTGTATCTGTGCCAAAACATTATTTAATCAAAATACAATCTGCACGTTTCATCAAGAAAACAACTAGTATCTAGTGAGGATTAAGCAATATACAGTGGACCCTCGACTAATGCTATTAATCCGTTCCTGAGAGCTCATCGTTAGTCAAGTTAATTTTCCCCATAAGAAATAATGGAAATCAAATTAATCCGTGTAGGACACCCCAAAGTATGAAAAAAAAAAATGTTTTTACCACATGAAATATTAATTTTAATACACACAAACTAAAGAAGACATGCACAGTTACATGACACTTACTTTTATTGAAGATCTGGTAATGACTGATGGGATGGGGGAGGAGGGGAGAGTGTTGATGGTCTTAGTGTTTAGAAGGGGAATCCCCTTCCATTAGGACTTGAGGTGGCAAGTCCTTTTCCGGGGTTACTTCCCTTTCCTTTAAATCTCTCAAACCAACGTTTGCTGGCCTTAAATTCACTCACATCACCACTAGTTGCTGGCATTTTTTTAATTAAATCATCATGCAACTTCCTAGCCTTTTCACATATGATCGCTTGAGAGATGCTATCTCCTGCTATCTGTTTTTCGTTTATCCACACCAATAACAGTCTCTCAACATCGAGTACTTGCGATCTCAGTTTTGAAAACATAGTTGCACCTTTGGTAAGAACAGCTTCCTTGATTGCCATTTTCTTAGCCACAAAAGTAGCGATGGTTGATTGGGGTTTTGTGTACAACCTGGCCAGCTCGGAGACACGCACTCCACTTTCATACTTAGCAATGATCTCTTTCTTCATATCCATAGTAATTCTCACCCTTTTTGCTGTAGGGTTGGCACTAGAAGATTTCTTGGGGCCCATGGTGACTTATTTTGCAGGTGCAATCACTAAAAAGACTGTGATAATATGAAATGTTCCGATTGTATGCTTGGAAGTGACCGCGGTGGCTGGCTGGCTGGCTGGCTTGTAAACACTAGCCAGAAGTGGACGCGTCTCAGACTGAACGAATAGTGTTGGTCGAGTTTTTTAGCGCTAGTCGAGGCAAAATTTTTGCGTTAAAATGTATCACTAGTCGGATTTATCGTTAATCGATGCCATCATTGGTCGAGGGTCCACTGCATTTACAACATAGTAGTTACTTTTTTTTTTTTAAACAAACCGGCTGTATCCCACCAAGGCAGGATGGCCCAAAAAGAAAAACCAAAGTTTCTCTTTTTAAATTTAGTAATTTATACAGGAGAAGGGGTTACTAGGCCTTGCTCCCGGCATTTTAGTTGTCTCTTACATCACGCATGGCTTACGGAGGAAGAATTTTGTTCCACTTCCCCATGGAGATAAGAGGAAATAAACAAGAACAAGAACTAGAAAAAAAATAGAAGAAAACCCAAGAACAAGTCTCGGAGAGGGCCTGGCAACCCTGAAAGGGTTAATAACTAAATTTATCAAACACTATACAGTGGACCCCCGCTTTACGATCAGCTCCCAATGCGACCAATTATGTAAGTGTATTTATGTAAGTGCGTTTGTACGTGTATGTTTGGGGGTCTGAAATGGACTAATCTAATTCACAATATTCCTTATGGGAACAAATTCGTTCAGTAATGGCACCTGAACATACGTCTGGAATGAAATAATATCGTAAACCGGGGTTCCACTGTATGTCGGTCCTCACCAAATTAATCAGAAAGTCCAAGCAACTATACTATGCTAACAGATTCACTGAAATAAGAGGTGAAATTAAAAAGACCTGGAAAACACTCTCAGATCCTGGGCACCACAAACCGAGCAGAGCTAGTAGTACTATACTAACCAAACCATGAACTGAAATTCCAGCCTATTGATACAGCTGACGAGCTAAGTGATTTCTTCTCAATCATAGGAACAAATCTTGCCAGTAAAATTCCAATTACAAATGCCCAAGTTAATGATTATCTAGATGGAAACTTCCCAACATCCCTCTATTTTACACCAACAGAGCCCACTGAGGTTACCATGATTATTAACTTTACAAAAAAATCAGGAAATGTAACCCAAGTACCACCACTACTGTATAAACGAGTGGCTCAAATCCTTTCACCCACCACTGCGTTACTCTTCAACAAATCACTAGAAACCAGCACTTTCCCGGCATCACTCAAACTAGCAAGGGTTACACCAATACACAAAGGTGGTGACCCAACAGATGTAAACAATTATAGGCCAATATCAAACTTGCCTTTACTTTCCAAAAATCTTTGAGAAACTCATACACAAAAGGTTATACTCCTTCATAACATCACAAAGAATCCTTAACCCCTGCCAGTTTGGCTTCAGAAGAAACAAAGGCACAAATGATGCAATAATAAAAATGCTAGACCTACTTTACACAGCACTGGAAAAAAACAAATACCCACGAGATTCCATCCTATTGTTGAGAAGAAGTCATTTAACTTGTTAGCTGTATCAATAGGCTGGAATTTCGGTTCATTTGGTTTAATTAATACAATATTACTAGCTCTATTTGGTTTGTGGTGCCCAAGATCTGAGAGTGTGTCTCCTCTCATTTCAGTGAATCTGTTACAATAGCATACATAGTTGTTTGGACTTTCTGATTAATTTGATGAGGACTGACGTATAGTGTTTGATAAATCATTTAGTTATAAGACCCTTTCTATATTGTTTCTCATATTGATGTTTCGTATTGATGGACTTTAGGATGTTAGTAAGCCATGGGCAACTTAGTCTTTTATTGGTGATCTGTTTAGTTTTTATGGGACAATATTTGTTACAGTATAGAGCTTTTGAATTTTATTTAGAAATATCTCTACCCATTCTTCAATACCCACAGCATTAGAAAATTCTGTAGGCCAGTCAACAGAGCTTAGTTCTGCAGTGAAGTTACTTACTGAAGCCTCATCATGTCCAAAATGCTCTGCATATAAAGGGGCTATTGGCATGTACACCCAACCATTAAACTCTTTTGTACAAACTTGTATCATGTAAAAATAAATTATTATTATTATTAGACATTATTTAGGTATGCATACTGCTCAGAAAGCCCGTCATAAGTCAGAGTTGTCGGTAAACAAGTACGTTGCTAAGTGAGGAGAGGCTGTTTATACCTTCAGCTGATATCAAGACATATAACTACTATAAACCAAGGAACAGGCAGGGATGAAACCCAGAGCAAGCCAGTCCTAAAACTCCAGGCCAGTGTATAAGCCATTCAGAACGTTCCATGATTTGTTTGCAATCGTGTTATTATGATTTTGAGAGTCTGAGATATACGATATTTTCTGCCATATAAGATGCATGACAGAAGTATCATGATGGTAATTCAGCAATCATATTCAAGGGCTAATTACCCTCTTGCTTTATGCTAAGGCATAACAAAAATCCTACCCTTGACCTTGAGCACAGGCACAGGGTGATTTTACAAAGATTTTTCATGGGAAAAAAGGTGCACCTCATATGCCAGAAAATATGGTAACTGTTATCTTTACATAAAACTGACTAGCAATGAATATCACTGAATTAAAATTATACAATATGATATATAACAAAAAAACTTCAAATTCAATTCCCAATTCATTACCATATGCGTATAGTACTCACATTTAACTCTCTGGATGATCAAAATATTTACAACTATCTCTGCCAATAAAAACACAATAGCTGATAACCAAAAATATTTAGGATCGACGATGAGGCTAACAATGAAGTCCTTGCGGAGGTATTCCTGCTGGAGACGCTTCATTTTCTCAAAAAATGAAGGATGTTTCTTTTTCTGAGTCTTCTCTGTGGGAGGCATCTTGAATTCTGAAGAAAAAATTTACATTAATTTGATTAATAAATAAATTATATATAATTATACACACACACACACACAGACACAAAGACTGACACACACACACACACACACGGGGCCAGGAGCTAGGACTCGACCCCTGCAACCACAAATAGGTGAGTACACACACACACACACACACACAAAAAAAAAAAAAAAAAAAAAAAAAAAAAAAAAAAAAGTCACGAAGATTGGGAAAGGGGCAAAGAAGACTGCAGACAGAGATGTCGTCTACAGGCCCAAAACTAAAAACCCATAAAGGAAAAAGATTTTTGGGAGTGAGCATCATACCGACCTTTGGGGCAACTTCAACCAAATAATTGCTTCAGCAAG
Source organism: Cherax quadricarinatus (assembly GCF_026875155.1). Lineage (NCBI taxonomy): Eukaryota > Metazoa > Arthropoda > Malacostraca > Decapoda > Parastacidae > Cherax > Cherax quadricarinatus. The sequence continues at coordinate 19,937,115 of NC_069438.1, forward strand.
GGGAACTAGAGAACCTAAGAAATGTACCGACCCTCAGTAAGAAATTGTTCAAGAATTTGTATACCGGGGACATCACCCATACTGGCATATGCAGCCCCATTGTGAATCCTGCCCCTGGTCAACACACAAGAAGTTACGAAAGGTAAAGGGTTTTGGAACAAGAAATCCGAGCTAAGGCATATGTCCTAAAAGGAGGTTAAAGGGGAAAAAAAATTGACGGCAATGGGGGAGAGGAGGGATGGGGAGGGACATGAAAACAACATAAAAAATATGAGAAATCGACAAGGGGGACAGAGACGGATATCCGAGATGGGACACAGCAACAAGGGTCACAATTTGGGAAATTGAAGACCAGTGAGTCACAGGGTGTTAGGAAGTAAATTTTTTTTGCACATATTTGCGGAAGTGCAACAGTTTAAGAAGATATGGGGGGGGGGAGGATCCAACATAACTTTTGAAGGGGGAGAAAAACTCTGAGCCCGGGGAATAGACCTAAATGACTTGAAGAGGCAGCGTCAGGAGCGGGAACGACCCTTGCAACCACAATAATGAGACAATTAGACAAGAAAACACACACAAACACACCAAGCTGGCATCGCCTCCCCCCCTCTCAACCACACATAGGTGATATGCACCAGAAAAACCCCACCACAGTAAGGGCCCCACCAAAACCCTTTCCCCCAGTGAGGGTCCCACCAACCTTTCCCAGTGAGGCTCCCCCACCTTTCCCCATGGGGGTCCCACCAACCTTCCCTCAGTAAGGCTCCCACCCAAACCCTTCCTCTAAAGGCTCCCCCCAACCTTCCCCCAGTAAGGGTCCCCCCACCTTCCCTCATAAGGCTCCCACCAACCTTCCCTCTTTTAAAGGGTCCCACCAACCTCCCTCATAAGGCTCCCCCCAACCTCCCCCGTGAGGCTCCCACCAACCTTCCCCAGTGGCCCACCCAAACCTTTCCCCAGTAAAAGGGCCCCAAAACCCTTTTCCCAAGTGAGGGTCCCACCAACCTTCCACAGTGAGGCTCCCACCAACCTTCCCTCAGTAAACTCCCACCAACCTTTCCCCCAAAGGCTCCATCAAACCTTCCCTCATAAGGCTCCCCCAACCTTCCTCAGTAAGGCCCCACCAACCTTCCCTCATAAGGCTCCCACCAACAACCCTCATAACCCCACCAACCTTTCCTCGTAAGGCCCCCCCCAAACCTTCCTCGTAAGGGTCCCACCAACCTTCCTCAATAAGGCCCCACCAACCCTTTCCCCCAAAAGGCTCCCACCAACCTTCCCCAATAAGGCTCCCCCCAACCTTCCCTCATGAGGGTCCCCCCAACTTTCCCCCAGTAAGGCTCCCACCAACCTTCCCTTTAATAAGGCTCCCCCCAACCTTCCCTCGTGAAAATCCCCACCAACCTTCCCTCAGTGAGGCTCCCACCAACCTTCTTTCAAGTAAGGCTCCACCAACCTTCCTAAGGCTTCCCACCAACTTTCCCTCAGTAAGGCTCCCACCAACCTTCCCTCAGTAAGGCTCCCACAAACCTTCCCTCAGTAAGGCTCCCACCAACCTTCCCTCAGTAAGGCTCCCACAAACCTTCCCTAAGTAAGGATCCCATCAAACACTTCACTCAGTAAGCTCCCACCAAACCTTCCCTCAGTACGGCTCCCACCAACCTTCCTAAGTAAGGCTCACCAACCTTCCCTCAGTGAAGGCTCCTCCACCTCCCCCCCCATCCCCCCCACCCCACACCAACTTCTTTCAGTAAGGCTCACAATACTTCCCTCAAGTAAGGCTCCCACCAACTTCCCTATGGCTCCCACCAACCTTCCCTCAGTAAGGCTCCCACCAACCTTCCCTCAGTAAGGCTCCCACCAACCTTCCCTCAGTGAGGCTCCACCAACCTTCCCTCAGTGAGGCTCACACCAAAACCTTCCCTAAGCAAGGGATCCCACCAACCTTCCTTTCAGTTAAGGCTCCCACCAAACCTTCCCTCAGTAAGCCTCCCACCAACCTTCCTAAGTAAGCCTCCCAACTACTTCCCTAAGTAGGCTCCCACCAACCTTCCTTCCGTAAGGCGCCCACCAATTCCTCAGTTAAGCCTCCACCAACCTTCCCTAAGTAAGGCTCCAACCAACCTTCCCTCAGTAAGAATCCACAACTCAACCTTCCCTAAGTAAGGCTCCCACCAACCTTCCTTCAGTAAGGCTCCCACCAACCTTCCCTCAGTAAGGCTCCCACCTACCTTCCATCACGTAAGGCTCCACCAATCCTTACGTCAGTAGGCTCCCACCAACCTTCCTCAGTAAGGCTCCAACCCAAACCTTCCCTCAGTAAGGCTCCCACAACCCTTTCCTAAGTAAGGCTCCCACCAACCTTCCCTCAGTAAGGCTCCCACCAACCTTCCCTCAGTAAGGCTCCCACCAACCTTCCCTAAGGCTCCCACCAACCTTTCCTCAGTAAGGCTCCCACCAACCTTCCTTCATTAAGGCTCCCACCACCTTCCTCAGTAAGTCTCCCACCAATCTTCCTCGTAGGGGATCACCAACCTTCCCTAAGGCTCCCACCAACCCTTCCCTATAAGTATGGATCCCCACCACCTTCCCTCAGTAAGGCTCACCAACCTTCCCTCAGTAGGCTCCCTCTCAACCTTCCCTCAGTGAGGCTCCCACCAACCTTCCCTAAGTAAGGCTCCCACCAACCTTCCTTCAGTAAGGCTCCCACCAACCTTCCCTCAGTAAAGCCTCCCACCACAACCTTCCCTAATAAGGCTCCCAACCTACTTCCTCCAGTAAGGCTCCCACAACACTTCCCTCAGTAAGGCTCCCAGCAACCTTCCCTAAGTAAGGCTCCCACCAACCTTCCTTCAGTAAGGCTCCCACCAACCTTCCCTCAGTAAGGCTCCCACCAACCTTCCCTCAGTAAGGCTCCCACCAACCTTCCCTCAGTAAGGCTCCCACCAACCTTCCCTAAGGCTCCCACCAACCTTCCCTCAGTAAGGCTCCCACCAACCTTCCCTCAGTAAGGCTCCCACCAACCTTCCCTCAGTGAGGCTCCCACCAACCTTCCCTCAGTAAGGCTCCCACCAACCTTCCCTCAGTAAGGCTCCACCAACCTTCCTCAGTAAGCCTCCCACCAAACCCTTCCCTCAGTTAAGGCTCCCACAACCTTCCTAAGTAAGGCTCCCACCAACCTTTCCCTAAGTAAGCTCCCACTCAACCTCCCTCACAGTAAGGCTGGCCACCAAACTTCCCTCTGTAAGGTTTCCACCAACCTTCCCTCAGTAAGGCTCCCACCAACGTTCCCTCAGTAAGGCTCCCACCAACCTTCCCTCAGTAAGGCTTCCACCAACCTTCCCTCAGTAAGGCTCCCACCAACCTTCCCTCAGTAAGGCTCCCACCAACCTTCCCTCAGTAAGGCTCCCACCAACCTTCCCTCAGTAAGGCTCCCACAACCTTCGCTCAGTAAACAGCCTCCCCACCTACCTTCACCCTTCCAGTAAGGCTCCCACCAACCCTTACCTCAGTAAGGCTTCCACCAACCTTCCCTCAGTAAGGCTTCCACCAACCTTCCCTCAGTAAGGCTCCCACCAACCTTTCCCTCAGTAAGGCTCCACCAACCTCCCTCATAGGCTCCCAACCCACCTTCCTCAGTGAGCTCCCCACCAACCTTCCCTCAGGAGGCTCCCACCAACTTCCTCAGTAAGGTGACACAACCTTCCCGCAGTAAGGCTCCCACCAACCTTCCCTCAGTAAGGCTCCCACCAACCTTCCCTCAGTAAGGCTCCCACCAACCTTCCCTCAGTAAGGCTCCCACCAACCTTCCCTAAGTAAGGCTCCCACCAACCTTCCCTCAGTAAGGCTCCCACCAACCTTCCCTCAGTAAGGCTCCCCCACCAATTCCCTCAGTTTAAGGCTCCCCCTCCAACCTTCCCTCAGTAAGGCTCCCACCAACCTTCCCTCAGTAAGGCTCCCACCAAAACCTTCACCCCTCCAGTAAGCCTCCCCACCAACCTTACCTCAGTTAGGCTCCCCCACCCAACTTCCCTCCAGTAAGGCTTCCTCCAAAACTTCCCTCCAGAAAGGCTTCCACCAACCTTCCATCGTAAGGCCTCCCACCAACCTTCCCTCAGAAGGATCCCACCATCCTTCCTCCTTCAGTAAGGCTTCCACAACCTTCCCTCAGTAAGGCTTCCCCACCAACCTTCCCTCAGAAGGCTCCCACCAACCTTCCTCAGTAAGGCTCCCTCACCCCTACCCACCCACCCCACAAACCTTCCCTCAGTAAGGCCTTCCAACAACCTTCCTCAGTTAAGGCTTCCACCAACCTTCCCTCTGTAAGCTCCCACCCTATATCTCACCTCACTCCCCTCAGTAAGGCTCCCACCAACCTTCCCTCAGTAAGGCTCCCACCAACCCTCCCTCAGTAAGGGCGTACTCCAAACCTTCCTCGTTAAGGCTTCACCAACCCTTCCCCAGTAAGGCTCCCACCAACCTTCCCTCAGTAAGGCTCCCACCAACCTTCCCTCAGTAAGGCTCCCACCAACCTTCCCTCAGTAAGGCTCCCACCAAACTTCCCTCGGTAAGGACTCCGACCAACCTTCCCTCAGTAGTCCAACAAACCTTCCCTCAGTAAGGCTCCCACCAACCTTCCCTCAGTAAGGCTCCCACCAACCTTCCCTCAGTAAGGCTCCCAACAACCTTCCCTCAGTAAGGCTCCCATCAACCTTCCCTCGTAAGTGGCTCCACCATACCTTCCCCTCAAGTAAGGCTCCCACCAAAACTTCCTCACGTGAGGCTCCACTAACCTTCCCTCAGTAAGGCTCCCACAACCTTCCCTCAGTAAGCGCTACCACATCCTTCCCTCAGTAAGGGCTCTCCCACAACACTTCCCTCAGTAAGCTCCACCATCCTTGTCCCTCAGTAAGGCTTCCCACCAACCTTCCCTCAGTAAGGCTCCACCAACCTTCCCTAAGTAAGGCTTTTCCCACACCTTCCTACTAAGTAAGGGCTCCCACCAACTTCCCTCAGTAAGCTCTCACCAACCTTCCTCAGTAAGGATCCCACCAACCTTCCCTCAGTAATGGCTCCCCCACCAACCTTCCCTCGGTGGGCTCCCACCACCTTCCCTCAGTGAGGCTCCACACCAACCTTCCCTCAATAGGCTCCCACACAACACTTCCCTCAGTAACGGCTCCCACCAACTTCCTCAGTAAGCCTACCACAAACCCTTCCCTCAGTGAGGCCTCCCACCAACCTTCCCTCAGTGAGGCTCCCACCTGCATTCCATTCAGTGAGGGCTCCCACCAACCTTCCCTCAGTGAGGCTCCCACCAACCTTCCCTCAGTGAGGCTCCCACCAACCTTCCCTCAGTAAGGCTCCCACCAACCTTCCCTCAGTAAGGCTCCCACCAACCTTCCCTCAGTAAGCCTCCCACCAACCTTCCCTCAGTAAGGCTCCCACCAACCTTCCCTCAGTGAGGCTCCCACCAACTTCCTCTGTGAGGCTCCCACCAACCTTTCCCTCCCAGTAAGGCTCCCACCAACCTTCCCTCAGTAAGCCTCCCACCGACCTTCCCTCAGTGAGGCTCCCACCAACCTTCCCTCAGTGAGGCTTCCACCAACCTTCCCTCAGTGAGGCTTCCACCAACCTTCCCTCAGTGAGGCTCACACCAACCTTTCTCAAGTAAGGCTCCCAAACCAACCTTCCCTCAGTAAGGCTCACCAAACCTTCCCTCGTAAGGCCTCCCCACCAACCTTCCCTCAGTAAGGCTCCCACCAACCTTCCCTCAGTAAGGCTCCCACCAACCTTCCCTCAGTAAGGCTTCCACCAACCTTCCCTCAGTAAGGCTCCCACCAACCTTTCACTCCCCCAGTAAGGCTCCACCAACTTACCTCAGTAAGGATCCCACCTACCTTCCTAAGTAAGGCTCCACCAACCTTCCCCTCAGTAAGGCTCCACCAACTTCCCCTCAGTAAGGCTCCCACCCGACCTCCCTCAGTAAGGTCCCACAACCTTCCCTCAGTAAGGCTTCACCAACCTTTCCCTCAGTAGGCTTCCCAACCTTCCTCAGTAAAGGCTCCCCCAACTCCCCTCAATAAGCTCCACCAACCTTCCCTCAGTAAGGCTCCCACCAACCTTCCCTCAGTAAGGCTCCCACCAACCTTCCCTCAGTAAGGCTCCCACCAACCTTCCCTCAGTAAGGCTCCCACCAACCTTCCCTCAGTAAGGCTCCCACCAACCTTCCCTCAGTAAGGCTCCCACCAACCTTCCCTCAGTAAGGCTCCCACCAACCTTCCCTCAGTAAGGCTCCCACCAACTTCCCTCAGTAAGGCTCCCACCCAATATTCCCTCATTAAGGCTCCCACCAACCTTCCCTCATTAAGGCTCCCACCAATAACCTTCCCGCAGTAAGGCTACCACCAACCTTCCTCAGTTAAGGTCCACCAACCTTCCTCGTAAGGCTCCCACCAACCTTCCCTCAATAAGGCTCCCACCAACCTTCCCTCAGTAAGGCTTCTTTCTCTCTGTGTTGGGTTTATCAGTGCCACTGTCAGCATACGTTGTATCGAGTCAGACTTCTCGATGGTACCAGGAAAAATTGTTGCCCAAGGTTGGGCGATGAGAGAAAATAACACAAGTTCCTTTGTGAACAGAGACAGAAACTTAAGTTTCCAATTAGATCCGGTGGACCACCTTGCCAAGGCCCAGCAGAGAGGGACGCCAACACTCCCACCTGAGTTCAATAAATGGCTTCCCATCAAAGACCGTTAAAGAATTTTCCGCAGAGCGGAAAAAATGGAGCTGGATAAAAGTACGCTGATGAACAGGTGCCCCTCGGGTGAAATGGATGACGACAAGCGTTCCAGAGAGAACGGGGGAAATTTGTCAGTGATACTCAGGCGAGAGAGAGACGTCCACACGTGACGAAGTCTGACGTAGAACTCCTCAGTGAGGCTCCCACCAGCTTTTCCTTAGTGAGGCTCCTTTTTGTTGGGGTTTATAGGGCGGCTGGCAGCATACACCGTATTGAACCCTGCCTTCCGGTGTACAGTCTTAGCTGACATCACTGACATGCTACTGTATAGAAAGCCCCTTGTTATTTACCTGTTATGCAGAGCATTTCGGGGAAATTAGGTCAATTTTGTCCCAGGATGCGACCCACACCAGTCAACTAACACCCAGATATCTATTTTACTAATGGGTGAACATGGACAACAAGTGGCTTATGGAAATACGTCCTAATGTTTCTAGCAGTACTGGGGATCGACCCCGGGACCCCAGTGTGTGAGTTGAGTGCGCTAGCGATCGAAGTGAGGCCAGTAAGAAGGCGCAAGTATAAACCAGAATATCCTTGAGATGCAACAGGGTCGAACCCCTCCCATCAATTCCCTAGCAGCGTCATTGAAGCTAAAATGTTGTGTAGTTTTAACCTTTAAACTGTCCAAACGTAGATCTACGTTTTTTACACTCTTATGGAGAAAATCAAGGTCGGAGCGCTATGCGCAAAAACGTAGATCTACGTTTGGACAGTTTAAGGGTTAAAAATAACTTGGACAAATACATGAAAGGGTGTAAGTTAGACCTGACTAGCTTGGGCTAGTGAATCTGATGCAGTTCTCCTTCCTTCTTAAGTGGATGTGACTTGAACCAGGCTAGCTTAGGCCAGTGGCCTGGTGGCTAAGGCTCCTGCTTCCCACACGGAGGGCCCGGGTTCGATTCCCGGCTGGTGGAAACATGCCGACACGTTTCCTAACACCTGTTGGCCTGTTCACCTAGCAGTAAATAGGTACCTGGGTGTTAGTCGACTGGTGTGGGTCGCATCCTGGGGGACAAGATTGAGGACCCCAATGGAAATTAGACAGTCCTCGATGACGCACTGACTTTCTTGGGTTATCCTGGGTGGCTAACCCTCCGGGGTTAAAAATCCGAACGAAATCTTATCTTATCTTAGGTGACTTGGACCTGACTAGCATGGGCCAATAGGTCTGC